>CM060355.1:167486804-168001354 GCA_030545235.1 Helianthus tuberosus
AAAAGAACTGATTGCCAATAAGTTCTTAAATCTTAAAATGACTAGAATAGATTGCAAGGGTTATACTACCATATGCTTCGAATATGCAAGGATAGTACCAGAACCAGTATTAATCTCCCATTACATATGGGATTCATCAATGAGATCAGACATGTAGTCAAGGCAGCAGACCCCAAACCATAGAAGAAGCAGTAGAACTGGCTAACACTTTGACCAATGAATTGGTACGTACACAAGAGGAAAACCAGAAAATGAACATAGCTCAAAAGATTTCCCAAGAATTACGTTATGGTAATTCCTACCGTGGAAAAGGACCAGGTTCTTCCTCTTCACCCAACTACAAGTATTGCAAAAGGAAACATTCAGGGAGATGCTCGATATACTGCAACTTCTGCAAAATATCTGGACATAAGGAAGAAGACTTTAGGAAGAAAGCTAGCAATAGAATATGCTACAATTGTGGAGAAGCTATTCATATTAAACCGAACTGTCTGAAACTAGATATAGTAGCAACCAACAAAGCTAAGACAACTGAAGGACCCAAGAAGAATGCCAGTGCATTTGTTCTAATAGCCGAAGAAGCCAAGATGATTCTGGATGTGATTGCCGGTACGTTTTTAGTTAATGATGTTTATGCTAAACTCTTATTTGACTCTGGTGCAGACTAAAGTTTTATCAATACTTATTTCTGCAAACTTCTCAATCAACCATTAACTAAACTTCAACAAGACTGTTTGGTGGAGACGGAAAATGGAGATTCTATCATGATACGTGAAATCCTTTAGGAAGCTAGGATATAAATTCTAAACCATAACTTTACAGCTAACCTTTTTCCAATGAATCTAGCCGAATTCAATGCCGTGTTAGGAATGGATTGGTTGGTAGCCAATCATGCCAGTATTTTATGTGATTAAAAGTCAATACAAGTAAGTGCACCAACCGGTGAAAAGATCACAATTAAAGGAGATAAGCCAACAAAGTCAACAAAATTCATCTCTGTGATGAAAGCTGCAAGTTATGCAAGGAAAGGAGGAATGATGTATATGATTTCAGTAGTCATTAACACTAAAGGAAAATAATTAAAAGATATTCCCATAGTATCTAAATTCTCAGACGTTTTTCCAGAATAACTACCTGGATTACCGCCAGATCAAGAGGTTGAATTTAGAATTCACCTAATACCAGGAACGACACCGATTGCCAAAGCACCTTATCGACAAGCACCAACGGAGATGCAGGAACTGAAGAAACAGTTGGATGAACTACTTGAAAAAGGTTTGATACAGCCTAGTTCATCGCCATGGAGAGCATCGGTGTTATTTGTCAAAAAGAAAGACGGATCGATGCGTATGTGCATTGATTACCAAGAATTGAATGACCTGTTCGATCAACTTCAAGGAGCTCGATTCTTTTCTAAGATAGATTTGCGCTTAAGATATCATCAATTGAAAGGATAGGAAAAGGACATTCCTAAAACTGCTTTCTAAACAAGGTACGGTCATTATGAATTTACAGTCATGCCATTTGGTTTAACCAATGCCCCAGCTGCGTTTATGGACATGATGAACATGATATGTAAACCACACCTGGATAAATTCATAATTGTCTTTAAAGATGATATTCTAATTTGTTCTAAGAGTAAGGTGGATCATGCAGAGCATTTGCATATACTTCTGACATTGCTATGAAAAGAAAAGCTTTATGCTAAATTCTCAAAATGTGAATTCTGGTTGCAAGAAGTGCAATTCCTTGAATATCTAGTTAATCATGAAAGAATTCATGTGGATTCCACAGAAATCGAGGCGATTACCAAATGGAAAGTCCCTGAGTCACCTACGGAAGTAAGAAGTTTTCTTGGACTAGCAGGATATTATAGACGTTTTATTCAAGATTTCTCTAAAATAGTCATTCCATTAACCAAACTGACTTGTAAATCCGTTAAGTTTGAATGGGGACCAAAACAAGAGGAAGCATTTAGGATTTTGAAACAAAGGTTAACCAACACACCCACACTCGCGTTGCCAGAAGGAACTAAAGACTTTGTAATCTTTTGTGACGCGTTTAAGTTAGGATTCAGATGTGTGCTGATGTAACATCAAAAGGTTATAGCTTATGCTTCTAGACAGCTTAAGAAACATGAAGAGAATTATACAACCTATGATCTAGAGTTAGGAGCGAAAATTTTTGCCCTTAATATTTGGATACACTATCTTTATGGTAGTAAGTTTATTGTATTTACATATCATAAGAGTTTAAGATATGTTATTTGGCAAAAGGAATTAAATATGAGATAGATACGTTGGATGGAAATTCTTAGTGATTATGATTGTGATATCCAGTATCATGCAGGAAAAGCTAATGTGGTAGCTGACGCTTTAAGTCGAAAGTATCATGAAAAGCCAAAACGCGTACGCTCTCTTAGACTAAATCTGCAGATAGATTTAAATGAGCAAATTAGAAAGATACAGGAAAAAAACAATCAAGGACGATGCTGAAGGTTTGAAAGGAATGATTAAAGAATTATGATGTGTGTAAAATGCAACATATAAATTACATCAAATGAGGCATAAACTAACCCTTTTTTTAGTACTAATGTTGGAAAAAGTGTGATTTTGTCTTCCTTTTGTATTTTCAGGATTAAATAAGCGTAAATGAACAAAAGGAACAAATATGCAGCAAAATCTAACATAAATACAAGAAAATGAACCAACATGGCATGCCTGACCCCTCGACAGCATCTTCCCAAGCAAAAACAAGAAAACAGAAGGCTGACCACGGCCCCATGCCCGGCGGACACGGGGGCGTAGCCAGATGTCTGCAGAAAGGACAAAGCTATAGAAGCTTCTATTCCCGACATGGGGGCGTGCCCAGCTCGACACGGGGCGTGGTCAACGCTAAGATTCGTAGAGTCCAAGCAAATCTTGATAGTACAGATACGCTTCTACACACGGGGCCGTGCCCAGCGAACAAGGGGCGTTTGGAGCTAATGTAGACAAATTGCAATTAATGAAGAAAGAGAAAGTGATGGACACGGGGCCGTGTCCGAGCTTCTGTGCATGCTATAAATAGAGGTGCTTGGTTTACTTCAAAGGCATCCCTTGGCAAACCACCTCTCTCCTACTTCACCCACACTCCACCACCACTACAACCCACATCCACCACCATGATCCATTATCCATCATAGAGTGTGTGTAGTAGTCTCGGGATCCAAGATTGATAGTAAGAGTTCTTGGCAATCAAAGGCCATGTTTGCCTAAGTCTCTTACATCACTTGGTGAAGACAAGCATTTAGTGTAATACTTTTCGCACTTTTTATTTGGTTTTATATTAATGACTTTAATAACTAGTTTCTTATGTTGAAGGTGAAACTTCCTTATCATTTGTCCGTGGTGTCTTGGCGTTATTTTATTGGCTATCTAAAATAAAATATTTACACCATTCATATCTCTACGGTCTATATAGAGATATGTTGGCTACTTGGTCGGGGGTTACGGGAATGGTTTGGTAAGGTTCTTGCCTTGTTCAGTGTATAGATCCTGCAAAGGACCTGGGTCAAGCTTACTAGGACCTCCTTCAATACCCACTGGTATTGGATGGCGGAGGTGCGAATGGCTTGATCCCCTCATATGTAAACTACTATTAATACATTAACCCGACTACTTGGGATTGTATCCCTGCTGACTCAAACCACTTAGCCGAGGGTAACGTCACCTTCAAAAGAGGGGCCTGCCTCATTACGCATTAATAACTTAATTAATTATCTTTCAATATTCCAACCCTTTAGGATTGTATCCTTGCTGACTCAAACTACTGGGTTGAGGGTAACGTCACCTTCAAAAGAGGGGCCTACTACTATAACTAAGATAATCTCTTAAAAAGTTCAAAAGTGTGGAAATCATCAAAGGTTACGCTAAAGGCGAGTCGGATCCAAGTGATTCATCTTGTCTATATGTTTTTATTTTATTTTTATTTTTAGCATTTTTAGTTTCTATTTTTTCATGTTTAAAACATTTTCTAAAACTTTTGATTTGATTAGACGTTGAGAATAAACCGGTACTAAAAGCTCTTGTGCCCTTGGACGACCTCGGTATCTTACCAACGCTATACTACGCTCACGATGGGTGCACTTGCCCATATGTGTGTTTAGTGTTAGTAGAATATCGTGTTTTATAAATTTAAAAATTGACTAACGTGTAAAAAGGGCTTAAAATATAAACAAAAATATATAACGCTACACGCACATCAAGTTTTTGGCGCCGTTGCCGGGGACACAAGGATTTTAAGAAAGTTAGGAATCAACGGCCAAATCGTTTCTCTTATTTTTCTGTTTTTTTAAGGACTTTTTTTAGATTTTTCAGTTTCTGCAGCAGCTCAGCACGGGGTCGTGCCCGCTGAACACGCCCCCATGCCTAATCTTTGGTACTGGCAGTCCTATTTTTAGTCAGACAGTAGCTGAACACGGGGCTGTGCCCACTAAACCAACCCACGTGTCCAAGTTTTAGATACAGAAAACAGAACCGTAAGATCCCGACGGTTGGTAATTTCTAACATAAACGTGAGTGATACTGATCTTTTTTACTTTCTCTCTTCTTATGATACGTGGTGTCAAATATGTGGTGGAACTAATGAAGATTTAAAATGTTATTTTTTAAATTATACTCTCCACTATATGGACCCATTGTTTTCCTGTAGCCTTAAGATGGGCGAAAGTAAAAATAATCCCTATCTCTCCCTCGAATGCTCTCAATCATCCATTCTAGATGAAATGATTCTTGAAGAATGATTTCAAATGTAAGAACTAATTCTCCGATGGATAAAAGAACTTGAGATGAATATAACTAGTACATCTCAAGACAACAATCAAGGAGAATTATTGAGACCGCATTCGGAGTATGACAACATCTTTGCTCCCGAAATCCACTCTAACTCTTGTGAGCATTTGAGCGATAGTCGTCCCTGTGTCAATTGTGCCGTGAAGGACTCCCCATCGGTTTCCGCCAATGCATACATAGACCCGAGCAATTCAACATATACCTTCTTTAACGAGAGCCTTGATAAGGGAAATAAAGGTTGGTCTTGCCCACCGGTATTTAGCTTAGGAATCATCCTTTCCGATAACCTCTTGCGTTCTTGTCTAAAACTAGGGCAACTTAGGTATCTCAGGCACTTCGGTGTTGTTCCGACCAGTAAGGAACCCCCCGATCAGGATAACACTCCTTAAAATAGACAAAACATCATAAAAAACTTCTAGCCACGGGGCCTTGTCCAGGTCAGCACGCCCCCATGTCCACCCAAAGATTATCGTCTGACTTTTGGTCAGAATACGGGAAAAAAGTGTCAGAATTTTGTCTGCACACTGGGCCGTGTCCAGCGTGATGTCGTTTTCTATAAATGCAACAAGATTCCTGCACTCTTGGACCCATTTCAAAGACAAAGATCTGATGGGATCTAAACATATACCATACTAGGTATATTCTAAAGAAGTTTCTCAACAACCATCTTGTCTTTTCTACTTTTGTCATTTGCCTTGCATGAAATCACCATAGTTTCAAGCTTTATTGTGATATTTGTAAGGTTTTTATTCAAGGAATCTTGTCAAAAATAAGTTTTACAACACTGTTTTAAGTTACTTCTACTTAAAAATGCTTCAAAAGTCAGAAAAAAAATAATTTAAGCTTCAAGATTCCTTGTTTCAAAAACCTGCAGAGAGGTGAACATGGGGCCGTGCTCAGCGAGCACGGGGCCGTGTCCGAGGTACTATTTTATTAAATTGAACTCTTTTCGGTTTGGTTTCTTAGAATGTCGAGCAGAAATAGCGGAACATCTTCATCACACTCTAGGAACAACCGACAAGGGAGAAGGTCATCGGTAGAAGACTCTCTTGTAAATTACGTGTATGCCTTAAGGGAGGCCATCAATGAAATGACGGGAGTAGAGGAAGCTTTGGTCGACCGTATAAATCATTTGTCGGTGGGACTAGAAGGATGTCTTTGAGAAGTCAACCTTTTGCACCAAAGGTTGAATATTCTCGCTTCCCCTCCTTTGGTACCAATCATTACACAAAGGGGATGGAATGTAGTTCTAGAAGTCATCATTCCGGCCGAATGGTATGTCATGCACCCGGAACCCCCTTAAGACATATTACATGGGGTCCCGGTTGTCAACACACCTCCTACACAAGACGTTGTGGAAAATGAGCCCGTCTTTTTCCTCCCAAGGGAGATAGAAGAATGGCTCAATGAGATCTAAGTGACATCCTTCGGTTACAAGTTCTACAACGCCTTCAAATACCGGGAAGCTATTTCCGGGTTTTTGATATTCCTACTATAAGGGTAGAACTCCTTGGAATGATTTTCTGCATTACTTGACCTATATATCTTAGGAACTTTTAGATTTTCATTTCAAGCTTTATTTTTAAGTTTCTAGGATGTTATGTAATTCACTCTTAAATGAAATGATGGTTTTTAAGTATTAAATGGTGATTGGATGATGTTGTGACGGATAAAACACACTCGGGATGATGGAGGTTACTAAGAGAAACTTGAACCCACACCCCATGCACAAAACAGAGTCTCCCGACAATTTTTCTTCATTACAGCAAGTTCAGCACGGGGTCGTGCTTAGCATAGGTATAGTATAGGTAACTAGACACGGGGTCGTGTTCACTGAACACGCCCCCGTGCCCAGCCTTATGTAAACTATGATACTGGCAATTTGAACACGGGGTCGTGCCCTGATGAACACGGGCCCGTGTCCAGACGCCCAGTAACATTAAATTTTGTTTTTAAACACCTTTTTACACATTCAATCAACCTAAAAACTTATTTTTGTGACACATTGAGGACGATGTGTAATTTAAGTGTGGGGGGGGGGGGATGCTAAAACCTTGAATTTTGCAAGTCCTAATAATAAGCTTTACACAAAACTCTATTGGAACCGCTAATCACCCCAATTTTTTTCAAAAACTTTTCAATGTTTACTTGTCTTGGTTTAAATTGGAAATAACGAATTCTAAAAAGGTTATATTTTTACAAATTTACAACCAATAGCGTCATGATAAAAAGAACCAACATAAGAAAATTATGAAACAGCATGACAAATCTAGTTAAAATTTGATTATATATACTTGATCACATTAAAAACCATTCCCACAAAAAGTGAGTTTTGAGCCTTTATTGAGCATAAAAGCATGCATCTTTAAATTAAATGCTCATCTTTCGTTTCTTGTGTGAATAGCCGCTTGGTTTCTTACGACTCTAGAACTTGCCAAGACAATACATTCCCGGTCCTTACCAACTTAAACCCAAGTAAAATGATGGAGGCATTAGGACTAACCCTTTTTCTTTTCTACACCATTATTTTTTATTTTTTTTTACCACCTACCCAAAATCCCCCTAGTTAACCCCTTTGAACCTAAACCTTTTTTGTTTATAAACCCACAAAACAAACACCCTTTACCCACCAAACCTTTTTTATTCTTAACCTTTTATTTTAGTGAAAAGCTCGGTTTTCATGTGACATTCCTTATAAAAAAAAAAGTATAGCAATAAACAAACAGGTTCTTCAAAAGAAACTTTGTTAGAAAATGCTTTGTTTGAATAAAAGTCACAAAAATAAAAAGCTTTTCGCCCTTTTTAACCCAAGCCTAACCCTTCCCCAAGTCCTCTTGATATTTACAAAGGTGTATAGTTAAAAAGGAGGAGGATTGATTTCTTGGCAATCATATGGTAGAAGTAAGTTCCGTGCCGGTCTCGAGTGTTTCACAAAAATACATCTTCGGCCGAGTGTTGAGTGATCTCCCGTGAGGTATGTGAACTTGTATATAAATGGAATTTTAAAAAGGCATGTTATGCCCAAATAAGTAATTTCTCTTATGAAATGTTCTAAATAAATCATAACGAATAGGATTGTAAATAACATAAAAATAAAGACTAATAAAGATCTTGAATTCCCGACACTCAAGACAAGGCCAAAACTTCTCTTCTACCTATTCCATTTGGGAGTGTAAGCCACATTATAAAGAGTTTTGCTTGAGGACAAGCAAAGAATCAAGGGTGGGGGTATTTGATGTGTGTAAAATGCAACATATAAATTACATCAAATGAGGCATAAAACTAACCCTTTTTAGTACTAATGTTGAAAAAGGTGTGCTTTTGTTTTCCTTTTGTATTTTCAGGATTAAATGAGCGTAAATGAACAAAAGGAACAAATATGCAGCAAAATCTAACATAAATACAAGAAAAGGAACAAATGTGGCATGCCTGACCCCTCGACAGCATCTTCCCAACAAAAAACAAGAAAACAGAAGGCTGACCACGGCCCCGTGCCCAGCGGACATGGGGGCATGGCCAGATGTCTGCAGAAAGGACAAAGCTATAGAAGCTTCTATTCCCGACATGGGGGCGTGCCCAGCTCGACACGGGGCATGGTAAACGCTAAGATTCATAGAATCCAAGCAAATCTTGATAGTACAGATTCGCTTCTTCACACGGGGCCGTGCCCAGCGGACACGGGGCATGTGAAGCTAATGCTGACAAATTGCAATTAATGAAGAAATAGAAAGTGGATGGACACGAGGCCGTGTCCGGGCTTCTGTGCAGGCTATAAATAGAGGTGCTTGGTTCACTTCAAAGGCATCCCTTGGCAAACCACCTCTCTCCCACTTCACCCACACTCCACCACCACTACTGTCACACCCCCAAAAAATACCACAAGCCGAAACTCCCGTGAGGCGTGTGACATACCAGGATCTATCCACTAATCATATTGAGCCATAAACCAAATAAACTTTCCATTAAACGAAATAGTATAATTCAAACACCAGTGTAGAAAATTAAACATGTTCAGCGGAAGCATAATAATTGGTTCAATAAGTTTTAAATGAAAATGTTCAAAACAATGCAACAGCGAGAAGCGTTTCCAAATGTCACGACCCATGACCACTCCAGCTTCCCAGACAACAAGTTCCATGACCGTGGACCTAAGGACCTGCAAGCATGCAGAAAAGTGTATCAGACAACGCTGATGAGTTCACAATTTATTTGACCGTTTGTTACAAAGTATTGACTTATGTTATGTTGATAATAACTCGATACCGCAGACGGCTCCTTTTTGCCCTTCTCCAATGCTCTATCAAATATTGGTCATGATTTTAAAGTTATTAGTTCACGGTCGTCCTATCCAAGTACGTCGTGAGGGTGCCAAACCTAATAGCGCTATCAACTAATAACCCCGTTGCCCTACAAGCAACTAAGCCGGTAGTATAATGGGACTTAAGTGACAGAAAGTGAGTGTATTATCCAACATCAACACTTACTAAAAACTTCTTCATATCTCCTGCAATGATATGGGTTTGTGAAAACTGTCTCACATCCCCTACAAGGATGTGGGTTTATGAAAAATCCGTTTATTTGTTTGTCTGTTTGATTGTCCCCCATCGGACGCATGCTTGTTTTGAGAGAAGTGAACTCACCTTAGTTTTGCTTGGTATGTTAAGTTACCCGTTCCAAGTTGGTCAACCAAAACCTACCGTGGTTACCATTATGATCAGTTTCACAATAAATTGAATCACGTATTTTCACATATGGCATTAGCCGTAAAGACCACCGAATAACACATAGCAATTTCTCAAATCTCGTACACATAATAAACTTCATAAATTTTTATAACTGTTCTGTTTGTTCACTAACAGCATCTCCATGAAGAATCAATTCTTCGTGGGATGCCTTCACGGCGAAGAATCATAATGGCGAAGAATCCCTCTTGACGAAGACTCAGACTTCGTCAGGAGTGATTGTGACGAAGTCCTTTAAATGTTCGTCATAGGCTTGTCGACGAAGAATCAGTTCTTCATCGACATGGACACTTCGTGGGGGAAAAGAATCTTCGTCGCAGCACATTCAGTTTCATGATTTCCTGCAAACCCTAATCATGGCGGTTTCATATTATCGCACACAATTTCATCACCTACACATGAATTCACAGTTTCTAACCTCACAATCCTAAGTCGCAGCCACATGTTTTGCTAATCATCCACGAAGCTTTTTCAAACAGATCAAACAACACTCATTAATTCATCAATTATTCATTTAGAACTCTACATCCTCACTGATCTAACAGAATCTTTATTACCCGCGGCATCAAACACCAATCGTTAATCTAATCAGTTAAATCAGATTCATTTTAACATATACAGAAAACTTTGCATCGTGAGTTGATCTCCTACGCATGCCATATTAATACCAACAAGTATAACACAACCAGAATCAGTAAAGAAAATCAACTCAGAACTAGGGCCAATATACTAACCGAGGAGTGGAGGGTGTGTGCGAGAGAGCTAGATCGAGAGAGGTGGCTTTTTCGATCCAAAGAAGGCTTCGATAAGAGGTAGAGTTGCTGTTGATAGTTGAGAGAACTAGGTTTGAGCCCTGTACGTGTGTTATGATCCTATGGCAGCTATTCACACAACATATGTATTCGCCTGTGGACTGGGCTTGGTTTAGAGACTTTGGGCTCGAGAAGTTGTTTGGGCCGAGAGCTCGGCGAAGGAACATCTTAGACGAAGAACTACACTTCGTCAGGTATGTTGATGACGAAGAACTATCTTCATCAGGGGAGTTTGTGACGAAGGACTATACTTCGTCAAGTACTGTTTGTGACAAAGAACTATCTTCGTCCAGAAGTGGGGTTGGCGAAGGATCTTAGTTATGAAGTTATGAAACATGAACGTGTTACGTATAAACATTAAACAATTTTTAAGTTTTCATTAAACAACCAAACATATCAATACTTTAATCATTTATCAATTATGCATATGTTACAACGCAAAACAAATTATGAAAACAGAATTGCGAAACAAGTAATGCGTAGAGGAAAGACCTTGAGTTCTCGGGTTGTCACATCATCCCCAACATGAAATAAATTTCGTCCTGAAATTTGATAAGTTATCCAAATGCGGCGAGGTGTTCAAGTAATGGTTAGGTCAGGATGACGGGGGATTTTCCTCGGGTGCCACATCATCCCCAACTTGAAATGGAATTTCGTCCCGAAATTCATTAGTTGCATCACGGTTAGATTGGTCAGTTGGGAAGAGGTGAGGATACTTGAGCTACATCTGATCCTCGCATTCCCATGTTAACTCCGGTCCATATCTTGAGTTCTAACGGACTCTCACGATTGGAATTCGGCTATGCTTACGGACCTTGACTTCCCGATCCATAATTTCGATAGGTTCCTCGACAAACTGCAACTTGTCATCGATTTTTAATTCTTGGAGTGGTACCACTAGTGTTTCATCTGACAAACACTTCTTTAATTGCGAAACATGGAATACATCATGAACGTTACCTAACTCAGCAGGTGACTCAAGCTTGTAGGCTACTTTACCAATTCGTTCTAGAATTTTGAACGGGCCGACATAACGCGGATTAAGCTTGCCGCGTTTCCCAAAGCGTACCACACCCTTCCAGGGTGAGACTTTCAACATGACACGATCACCAACAGCGAACTCCAAAGGTTTCCTACGCTTATTAGCGTAGCTTTTCTGGCGATCATGCGCTGCCGCCATACGACTTCTGATCTGGACAATCTTCTCGGAGGTTTTGAGCACAAGTTCTGGACCTGTGATTTGGCTGTCATCCACTTCAGTCCAACTGGTGATCCCAGTACGGGCTCAAAACAACTTCTTTTCACATAATATGGCAAGTGATTTCAGTAAATGTGAAAAAGATGTGCGGAAATGGAAATCAGACTTTCAAGAAACAAGACCTACAGAATTATCAAGTTTATATCACTTTGAAACAAAATGGTTTACAAGGTGATTGTAAGATTATTATCTAGTACAAACGAATCTTGAATTATGTGGGTGAGAGGGCAATGGAGTTTAGATGTATGTATGAATGCTAAGCTTCAAACTCACTTTGCTTCTCCTAGTTGAGCCTTCTATTTATAGACGGCTTGGTGCATGAATAAACAATAGTTTATTCATGCAATACTTCCTGCAAAAAGTAGCCAATTGACATATTCATTGATTCCAACGTTCAAGTTGCCTTTTTCATCATGATATCAATTAATGTCAACTTGCTTCGGTAAGTTTGGAAGGACAAAGCCAATTTCAGACAAGTGGGTATTTCATCAGAATTCTGATAAACCACTTCATCAGAAATTCTGATGAACAAAGCATCAGAAAATTCTTGATGATCAGAATCATCAGATACTGATGATATTTCATTAGAAATATCATCAGATCCATCAGAAATGACCTTTTCCGATAATCCAATTTACCTCTTGATCAACTTGTGATTCTTTGAAGTAGATGCTATGCATTCCAGTTGTCCCATCTGATCTTCTTTTTCTAGTTCGTGATCTTCAGGACTGTGATCTCTTCATAGATCTAGTTGATTGTGATTTTCTTCAATACTTACAAATAATGTTTCCTAACAGTTCCCCCCTAAGTATTGTAAGAAAATAAACTACCTATATATCAAACATAAACAACTTTCTTTGAAAGAGAAATTCAAAAACAACTAAGTTCAGAAACATTGAACATAGTCAAACTAACCATAAATCAGACAAATTTAAAACTTTGTTCAAAAACAGGAATTTAATCTTATCAATTCATTAGTTGATCTTCACTCCACTTCTGTATTTGTCTTCTGGTTTCAGTCTTTTCTTGTGATCAATTGCCTTTTGAGTTACTTTGTACATCTCTTTATACCATCCTCTTGCTTCCATCCAATTTTCAATGCACTTTTCAATTGTTTTTCTCAGCTTTTCATTGTTCATTCCCCTCTTTTTGAGCTGCTCTTGTTTTTCATTCATGCAGTTCCTTATATATTTTAGTGTTTGATTTGAATACCTACAGATTTCACTGATTCTGAACAGAGCTTTCTCTTCATTAGCATCTTTGAAGACTACACACATTTCTGGTTGATCAAAGATTGCTCCGGTTCTTATTGGTTTAGAAGTGATTTCAGCTGGAATTGAAGTGTTCGGAGGAGGTATTAGCACTTTGTTGCTGTACTCAAAATTGATACATAGATCAAAGTCTGCCAGTGCAGCCCTTTTGTATAATTTTGCTCTTGCACTTTTGAGACTTTCAAGGGCTCTTCTGATTATAACTGAACTACCTTTCATTTCATCAATGATATTCTTCATTTTGACTATTCCCAATGGGTGAATATCATCAGCCAGATCTGCATCAGTAACCTTTTGCTGAGTGTTATCTTTTCTGATCAAGGTATACTTGTTTTGTGCTTCATTGCCTAGGATGCCTCCTCCAGTGGTCATTGTATCAATTCTTTCAATTGATACTATTGGATTGGTCATGTGCTTGTGTAAAATTACCCAACCTCCATTGTTTCTGTTTTCAACAATACCTTTGCTTATTGGAGAGAGTGATCTTTTTGGGTTGTCTTCTGGACCTTTCCAATAGTAATTCTTTAGATGTTCTTCAGGGTACATAATAGTATGTAAATCACCTTTCACCACATCCATTTCTCTGATGTTCCCTTCTGAATCTTTTATCATTTCTTTTCTTGGCCTTTTTGAGGAAGTCACTTCATGTTCCATTCTTCTCTTTTCTTTTGTATCCATCATTATACTTAACTCTGTTTGTCCTGTGATGGTTGTAGAAGATGGTTGTATTGTAACATGATCTTTCTGTTGTACCCTTGATGTATCTGGCTTTGAGACATTTGGTGGAGGACCCATGAGTATCTTTTGTTTATCTTGAGGTGGACCCATGGATTGCTTCTGTTTTTGAGGTGTTGAGGTTTCCGTTTGTTTGGTTTGACCTTGTTGAATGGTTTCTGGTTGTTGTTGAGGAGTTTCTGATCTTCTTGCTTGTCATTCTTGTGGAATTGGGGCTTTCAGTTCATGAAGATCAATATTTGCTAGTCTGGCAACATTATACTCTAATCTCTTGACTAACAGATGAACATTAGAAAGAGCTTGCGTATTTGTTTCCTCTTGTTTCTTCATATTCTAAAACTCCTGATCTTCTTGATTTCTTTGTGCAGCTAATTCCATCAATAGTTTCTCAAAAGCCTCAGTCATGCTGCTGTTGTTGGCTCTGAGGAACTGTATTTCTTCAAGAAGCTTCCCTGAACTTGAGCTTTCTCCTGCAGTTGCAACCTCAGCCATCTTTTTCTTGATATCATGCAGTTCCTTGAGAGCTTTCTCAATTTCTGATGAGCTTTCTTTGTTTTCTGATGACTTTTGCAATTTGTTGAGGGCTGCAGTATTGTCTTCAGTTTGCTTCTGCACAGCTTTGACAGTTTCTGACAAAAACTTGATATCTCACTTTTGATTTCTGATTTCTTCTAGTATCAGATCAAGTTTTTCTTCTGTTGTTGTTTTCACAGTAGCAGCTCTATCTTCAGGTTCTTTTTGAAGTTGTTTAGGTGATATAGATTGATGTTCTTGGGAAATTGGAAAAACAACAGATGTTTCTCTTCTAACACCAGCAGAAAGCACATTCTCTGCCGTTCTGAGGTTAAGAGGATTGGAAGAATCCAAATTCCCTATATCCTCACTAGAAAATTGAAACAAATTCAAGTTCTGGATTTCCTCATATCCTTAAACCTTTTCAGGTTCTCCATGAGTTGTTGAGAAACTCTTAGTTTTCTCATCCAGGTTTCCTTGATCAGCAGGCTGATCTCCACCAGTTGTCACCACATTTTCCACCTTAGAATCTGATTCAGAAAATGAGTCTTTGGTTTTACTCACATCTTGTTTTGAAGAAATAGTATCTCTAAGTAAGATTTCATGTTTTCCTTGAATTGATTCCTCAGAATCATTCTCAGAATCATAAAATATGTTTATTTTAGACTGTTGTGCACCTGTTTCTCCAATGTGTGAGTCTTCAGCCACAGGACTCATATTTACATCTTTATCAGCTGAATGAGGATTAGATTCATCCTGCTGTTCCATTCTTGGTGTGCTTGACTCCTGTGCATCATGCTCCATAGGGGACACTTGTTCAAAACTCCTTTGCTCTCTGACTTTTTGTTCAACATTTTCAGGTATTCTGCTCTGTATTGTGATTCTTCTGGTATCAGATTCATCATTTTTTCTGTCAGAGCAGGTACATCATAATCTGACTTCCAAGACCCTGTAGCATTCCAAGGTTTCATAATTTCTGTCTTCCACATATTTTCTGATGCTGGAATTTCAATGTTTCTTTTCAAAAAAGCATCAGAAATTATGATAGATAGAAATCTTGGAAAGGTTAGATGTGAATCTATTCTT
Source organism: Helianthus tuberosus (assembly GCA_030545235.1). Lineage (NCBI taxonomy): Eukaryota > Viridiplantae > Streptophyta > Magnoliopsida > Asterales > Asteraceae > Helianthus > Helianthus tuberosus. The sequence continues at coordinate 167,502,054 of CM060355.1, forward strand.
CCAACTTTAGTCAGAATTGATCTTCTGACTAGAATAAATATTTCTGCTCCATTATCAATGTTCAATCCATTAATGAGACTGAACATGATTGTTAGAATGTTCATATTTATCTGATTTGTACCTCCAATCTTTGACGATAGACCCTTGTTCAGAATTTCCATTAAAACTTTCCAGAAGGCAGGTAGCTTGTTTCTCTTGAATTCATTGATTCTTGAAATCTTTGTTTTGTAACCCATTACAGCATCAAGTTATGAAAACATATCTTCTCTTTCTGGTGACTTTTCAAAGTTCTGATGTAAGGGTAGCTCCAAACATTCCCTTATCTTTTCTGGTGAAATTTTAATAAAGATATTTCCCCATACATGTGCTGTTAGCTCAGTTTGACTTGAGATTTTGAGAGTTTTTACAACTTGTTGTATGAGTTCTTGTGGTACCTCTCTGGTCTTAGTAAGAGCTTGAGCTAACGGGCATCTGGTTAGAAATTCAATGAGAATTTGACACTTCATATCATACTCTTCGATTTTATCATTCATTGCTTTATTGTTGCTCTTTAATGGAAGAAATTCATCTTGAGTGATGAAAGGAACTGAGTGTTCAATTTGTGGTATGTTGATGTTGATAGCAGCCATTGAGAATTTGGGTTTTGTTTTCGGAAAAGGGTTTTAGGGTTTTGAATTTGATGGTTGGAGATGGAAGGCTCTGTTTTTGAATGAGGTGTTTATAGGGTGTATAGGTAGAGCTTTTTGAGGGTTTGTCGTGGGTTGTTTGAGTTCAAGGTGATTAATGACACATTTATGATGTTTTAATCCTTTAAGGAAACAACCGTTTTTTGAAAAACCTTTGATTCATCTCTAATTTAATGTATATCCTTTTAAAGAAACTTAGAGACTTCAAAGTTTTTGCAGATAAACACTAGTTTCCAACTTGCACCTTTTCTCTATGTGGGACCCCTTTTGTTTAAAAGGTCCAATTGAAACCTTTTGTGTGTTTCCCTAGGTATTTCTCATGATGATATATATATATCAGAAAATTTTGAACAAAACTTTTAAGAGTTGTATTTTCTGTATATATCATCAGAATTCATCATTTTTTTAAGATGAGAGGGAATTAGTAGAGTTCTGAGATTTTACTTACATTGTTGTCTTGCAGTTCTGAACTCCACACCTTTAATCTGATATACCGGATGTATATACTTTTTTCATAAAGCTTGTTCTAGTCCTCAGAAAAAAAATTTAGAAAGAAACTTATTCTCTAAATTTTAGATTTTCATAAGTTTCATTAAATCTGGTTAAAAGAATTGTTTTTCTGATGATATGTTAAACTTCCTGGTTTTTCAAAATAAAAATTGATTTTCTGATTTGTTATCAGAATTTTCACAATTTTTCTGGTGAAAGATCAGTTTTTCTGATTGATCATCGGATTTTCTGAGTTCTATTGGTTTCAGTCAGTACTCATGTGTGATCCACCAGATTTTCTTTGTTTTTATCAGTCATGTTGTGTTAGTTCCCCCTAGATCTATTTACCAATATGAAATAAGAAGAAAAAAAAATATTAAAACAAACATGTTAAAAGAAAAAAAAACAAAACCATAAAACAACAACAAAAACTACTCCTCCTCCTCCTCTAATACGTTGTACATGCACTTCACATATAACCAAAGACTGGTTACTCGACCGGTGTGATTCGTTGATGGCGTCAAGGTGGCTTCACTAATGTTTTCTTGAAGTACTAGCTCGGCTCTTGGATAGCAGCTTCTCACTCCTCCAAAGTCCAGCTGACTAGTGATCACCTTGGTTACGAATCGAGGGTAGATCAGAAAGGCTTGACGGTCGTGGATGTTTGCTTCTAGGTCTCTCATGAGAAACTTAGCATAATTGTAAGGTTTTTCCTGTATCACAGCATGCACCACTTCCATCATCTTATTAGACAACTCATTGAAGTGTCCAATCTTCTTGGAGAAGCAGACACTTAGCTGTGTTACCAAAAACTGGAAAGGTGGAATAAAACCAGATTTGCTAACGGCCCTTGACGAGTTGAGTGTATGATAGCCCATTTCAGTCAAGGTTTGTTGCACATTTGCTTTTTCCAGAAGTTTGAGTTCATGATCATCACCCAGTTTGAGGACATTTCTGATTGTTTCCTCTTTCAGGGTAATTTTTACTCCCATAACCTCACTTTCAATCCACATGGAACTGCCACCAAAAATGATTTGAGAGTTCCACCAAAACTCTTGGAGAAGTTTTGGATAAATGGTGACATGTGATGATACAGCAAAGCCCAGAGGACTTCGCATGATCATATTGTACACAAACCTGCAGTCCTCCAATACAGGTCCTTCCAAGTTGGATCTTAATCTAAGATTGTGAAGTCTGTGAAACGGAAGAGGGAATTGAGTGGCTTTCATCATTTTTGGGCGACCCATTTTTGATAAGGAAAGAAAATTCTGTCAAAGTGTCGAAGGGCTTTTGAAGAGATGATTTTTGTGAAAAAATGTTCTTTTCAGGTTGTTAATATTTATAGATGAAAGTGATATTAACAGCCAACCTTTTTCTCTTCAATTAAGGAGATATCTGTTCCAGTGAGTGTAACAGTGAATTTGACAGTCTACTAAGCCCCATGTGTGAGTGAGCATTTAATTACTAGGCGGCTATTTTCATAGCTCCTAATGATTCTAGTGCCTACGTGTCACACTTAAGTTCCTTATGAAAAAATGACGTTGCATGCAAGAATGAAATTCGATAAACAAAAAAAATTTGAGACGGTTGATTTTCACAGCTGTATGGAAGTTCATCAGTATGCATGTTACTTTTCCCCCTTTTTGTTTTTTTTAATTAAAAAACAAACAAAAAAAACAAAAGAAAAATACACGAAAGTAAGTAATTACAATATGTGGAATATGCATGAGGATGTATTTTTACAAATTATCCTGATGTTTCAACATAATTTCTGATTTTATATCAGAACTTCTGTTGCTTACACCAGATGTCCTGATATTTCTTCAGATTATCTGATAAAATATCATTTATTGATAGTTCATCAGATTTTCTGGTGTTCCATCAGATTGATGGATTGTTTTATGAGAAACTAGTTGATTTGTACTATGAATATCAGAATTTTGATTTTCAACAAGTTGGTCTTCAATTTGTGTTTTTGTGTTTTCTGAAAAATCTTCATCATTTAGATTAACCATGCCTAGTTTGCTGATTAAAAAATTATGTCTCTTTTCATAAAGTGGTTTTGTAAAGATATCAGCAATTTGATTTTCAGTTGGAACAAAATACATTTCAATGTAACCTTTCTCCACATGATCTTTTTTGAAGTGGTATCTGACATCTATGTGTTTGGTTCTTGAGTGATGAACTGGATTTTCTGTTATTGCAATAGCACTCTTTGAGTCACATAGAATTGGGATTCTTGTCAGAGTTACTCCATAATCTTTTAGTTGAGTTTGCATCCACAGCACTTGTGAACTGCAACTTTCTGCTGCTACATATTCTGATTCTGCTGTTGATGTGGCAACACAGTTTTGTTTCTTGCTCGCCCAACATACCAATTTTTCTCCCAAGAGTTGACAGGCACCAGATGTGCTTTTCCTGTCAATTTTGCACCCTGCATAATCTGCATATGTGTATGCAATTAATTCAAGGTTTGTATCCTTAGGATACCAGAGACCAATTTCTGATGTGCCTTTGAGATATTTAAAAATTCTTTTTACAGCTTTTAGATGGGATTCTTTGGGATCACATTGATATCTGGCCAGAAAGCATGTTGTAAACATGATATCTGGTCTGCTTGCAGTTAAATAAAGCAGTGATCCTATCATCCCTCTATAGGTTTTAATATCAACACTTATACCATTCTTATCAGAATCTAACTTGTTCCCTGTTGCCATGGTAGTTTTTGAAACAGAGCAGTTTTCAAGTGAGTATTTTTGTAGAATTGTTTCCACATATTTTGATTGACTAAAAAATATTCCATCAATTCTTTGTTTTACCTGTAACCCTAAGAAAAAGGTTAACTCACCCATCATACTCATTTCAAAGTGGCTGGTCATCAATTTGAAATTTGTCACAAAATTTTTCATTAGTTGATCCAAATATAATGTCATCAACATATATCTGGACCAGCAAAGTATGACCTTTGTGTGTTTTGAGAAAAAGAGTGGTGTCAATAGTTCCTTTGGTAAACCCAGATTCAAGTAAAAAGTTTGATAAAGTTTCATACTAGGCTCTAGGAGCTTGCTTCAACCCATACAAAGCTTTGTTTAACCTATAAACAAGATTTTGAAATTTTGGATCAACAAAGCCTTCTGGTTGATGCACATAAACTTCTTCCTCAATTTTACCATTCAGAAAAGCTGATTTTACATCCATTTGATAAACTTTTAAATTCTTGGATGCAGCATAAGCAAGAAAAATTCTTACAGCTTCTAATCTAGCTACTGGTGCAAAGGTTTCGTCATAATCAATACCTTCTTGTTGACAGTAACCCTTGACCACTAACCTTGCTTTGTTCCTGGTGATTATGCCGTTCTCATCAGATTTGTTCCTGAACACCCATTTTGAGCCTATGACATATTTGTCTTTTGGCTTGGGTACCAGATCCCATACCTTGCTCCTTTTAAATTGATCAAGCTCTTCTTGCATAGCTTGAATCCAGTCTGGGTCATTTAAAGCTTCCTTGACAGATTTGGGTTCTATCTTGCTTAAGAACCCAGAAAATGCACATTCATGTGTAGTGGCAGATCTTGTTCTGACACCATCTGCAGGATTGCCTATGATGTCAGAATGAACATGTCCTTTGATCCATCTTAACATGTTGTGAAATGTTGTTGGTTCTGATGGATTTGAAGTTTCCCCCTGAACAGGTGCTTTATTTGTGTGAAAAGTATCAGAAGTCTGGATTTCTGATGTACTACATACTTGTTCTGCAGAGTTAGTACATGAATAATCTTTTGATTTATTTTTGTAAGTATTATCATGTTCTAGGAAATCTTCAGTTAATATTTCAAAGAGATGTTCATAATTTTCTTGTTTATCAGAAAAGTTTATTTCTTTCATGTATGCATCAGAAACCTCTGTTTCTGATGAGTCATCGAATGAGACATGCAAACTTTCTCTGATGGTCCTGGTGTTGAGAATAAAAACTCTGTATGCTTTTGAGGACAGAGAGTAACCAAGAAAAATACCTTTTTCTGCTTTTCTGTCAAAATTTTCAAGGCTTTCAAAATCGTTAAAAACAAAACATCTACAACCAAATGTATGCAAAAATTTAATACTTGGAATCCTTCCATTGATAATGTTGTAAGGTGTTTTGTTGTGCCTTTTGTTGATTATGGATCTGTTTTGGGTAAAACATGCATTAGCTATAGCTTCTGCCCAAAAGTGAGTGGGCAATTTAGCATAAGCAAGCATGGTTCTGGCAGCTTCTACCAAGGTCCTATTCCTTCTTTCAACCACCCCATTTTGTTGGGGTGTTTTTTGAGCAGAAAAATCATGAGAAATTCCTTTACTTACAAGAAAATTCTCATTTTTTGCATTTTTAAACTGTGTTCCATTGTCTAATCTAATCCTTCTTACTGTTAGTTTTAACAGATTTTCAATTTTCTTAATAAAATTAATGATCAGATCAGGAGTTTCACTTTTCTTTCTAAAAAATTCTACACATGTGTACCTGGAAAAGTCATCCACTATTACTAGTATGTATTTCTTTCCAGAAAAACTTTCTGTACTTATGGGTCCAAACAAATCTATGTGTAAAAGTTCCAAATTTTGTGAAATAGAAGATTCAGAAATTGATTTGTGTGAGCTTCTCTTGGATTTTCCCATTTCACATGCTTCACAAATTGTATCCTTCTTTGAGGATATCAAAGGTAATCCTTTTACCAGACCTTTGCTTGCTAGTTTGCTTAGGTTTTTGAAATTTAAATGGGCAAGCCTTTTGTGCCATAACCAACTACTACCTTTGTTGAGTTTTGAAAATAAACATAGTTTTGGATGTTCACTTTCTTCTTTGAAGTCAAAATAGTAGATTGATTTTCTTATCCTTTTCCCACTTAAATAGATTTTATTATCATCTATACCTATTAACAAGCATTTTTCTAGTAAAAAAGTTACCTGAAAACCTGTCACAGAATTGACCACAACTCAGCAAATTATACTTTAAGCCTTCAACATAGGCTACTTTCTCTATGGTCAAACATCCATACTTTATGCAACCATATCCCATGATCCTCCCTTTCACTCCATTTCCAAAATTTACCATTCTACCCAGCTTTGAAACAAAGTTGTTGAGTAAGCTCCTGTCCCTAGTCATGTGCTTGGAGCTTCCTGAGTCGCAGTACCAGATCTGGTGCACATGATGGTCCTGAAATGAAATGATTAGAGGGTTTTTGGTACCCAGACATGCTTGGGTACTGTTTCTGATGGAATATTAATTTCTTTAATTTTTCTTCTTCTTGATTTTGCATCAGAAACTCTGTTATATGCTGAGCCATTAACAGATTTTACATTTTTCTTTTGAAGATGGTGTTGTACAAGCTTCAGTATGTCAACACACATACAGGAGTTATCAGAATTTTCTGATATTTCCTCTTGTGATGGAATGAGTGGATAATTTTGAAAAGATGAGTGAACTGCTTCTAGAGTTTTTACAGATTCTTGACTGCATTCACTATTGTTTGTTTTGAAGTTAGGCTTTTCAAAAGAATATTCAGAACATTTTGTTTTGCAAGATTCAGATTCTGATACTAAATTATTAGAAATCTGATGAGTTGCTTTTACAAAGATAGTGGGTTTATTTCTATTTGATCTTGTAGAACTTGTATAGCCTAAACCCTCTCCTTTGTTCTTTGGTGTGGACTCAATAAAATTTATGAACTCTTTAGCCTATTGAAAACCTCTTACATTGATTTCTTTGTCATTGATTTTCTTGTAAAGATCTTTTCTTTCAATTTCATAAAACTCAATTTTTGCTCTTTGATCTAAACTGTCCTCTATAAGAAGTTGGTTTTCAAGAATGATTTTATTCAAAATCCTTTGCAACTCATCAGATTTTCTAATATCTGATTGATGTTTTTCTTGCAGATTTAGAAAATCTGACATGAGCTTGTTTAGTTTGTGTTCAAGATCAAGATTGTCTAAATTTACCTTTTGTTCTGATGTTTCTGGTAGTCCTTCAGAGAGTGCCATGAGGCAGAAATTTGCCAATTCTTTTTCTTCATCATCAAAAGAATCATCAGATAACCATGTATCTGTTCCAGCAATTAAGCTTACTTGTTGCTGCTTCTTTGCTTCTTCAAGCTTTTTCTCATAATAGGCAACATCCTTCAGCTTTTTGGTGTTGTATTCTGATGCATAATGACCTCTCTGTTTGCACTTGTAACACACAACTTCAGCCTTCCCTTTATCCTTAGATCTAATCTCTTCTTTGGATCTTCCATCCATCCTTCCTTTGTCACTCCTCTGGTATCTCTGGTTACCTCCCCTCAACCTGTGCTCAAATGTTTTGGTGAGCAGTGCTATTGCTTCAGCAAAAGCTGAAAAGTCTGATGATGCATCAGACGTTTCAAGATTTTGACTGTTTGATGGTTGTGGATCATTAGTTGTTGTTGATCTTTGTGAGTTTGAGATAAGAGCTAAAGATCCCCCTCTTTGAATAGTTTCTTCAAATATTTCTTCCTCTCTGGGGATCAAGATGCTGTATAAGTCATGAAGACTCATGTTTCCTAGTTCTAAGGTTGATGATAAAGTCATGGTTAGACTTCTCCATTCTCTAGGAAGGGCATCAAGAAATTTTATGTTTCTTTCATCGTTTTATTTTGTTATACCAAATTTCTTTAGCTCGTTTAAAAGTTTTGTAAATCTTTGATATGTATCATTTAACCTTTCATTTGGCAAACTTTTAAACCTTTCATAGGATGAGACATTATTTGTTCTCTTGTTTCTTCTCATCCTTTCTCCTCCTTCACAAAGATTTTCCAACTGATCCCATATTTCCTTAGCTGATGCACATGCATCAACTTGTGAAAATATGTCATTGGGGATGGCCATTATTAAAAGTGACTTTTCCCTTTCATCCCCAGCCACCAGGTCCTTGTCTTCCGCACTCCAGTTTATTTCACATTTGGGAGCACGGGAGGCAGGGATAGCTGGTGATTGGTCAGTTGCTGGAATAGCAGGTATATCAGTCATTGGTATATGTGGACCCCTTTCAATGGATTGAAACAGAGCATGGTCATGACCATTAAGGAAATTGACCATCCTGATTTTCCATTGGGGGTATTCCTCTCTGACCAGAGTCGGAGGTTTGGACATAGAACCAATGTTAAAAGCATTTTTCCAGGATTGAAAGCTGGCCATATTTAGAGAAAAGAAGATGAGCGATTGATCGTTTGAAAATAGTTTATTCAATCTGCTCTGATACCAATTATTGATCCCAGTACGGGCTCAAAACAACTTCTTTTCACGTAATATGGCAAGTGATTTCAGTAAATGTGAAAAAAGATGTGCGGAAATGGAAATCAGACTTTCAAGAAACAAGACATACAGAATTATCAAGTTTATATCACTTTCAAACAAAATGGTTTACAAGGTGATTGTAAGATTATTATCTAGTACAAACGAATCTTGAATTCTGTGGGTGAGAGGGCAATGGAGTTTAGATGTATGTATGAATGTTAAGCTTCAAACTCACTTTGCTTCTCCTGGTTGAGCCTTCTATTTATAGACGGCTTGGTGCATGAATAAACAATAGTTTATTCATGCAATAATTCCTGCAAAAAGTAGCCAATTGACATATTCATTGATTCCAACGTTCAAGTTGCCTTTTTCATCATGATATCAATTAATGTCAACTTGCTTCGGTAAGTGTGGCAGGACATAGCCAATTTCAGACAAGTGGGTATTTCATCAGAATTCTGATAAACCACTTCATCAGAAATTCTGATGAACAAATCATCAGAAAATTCTTGATGATCAGAATCATCAGATACTGATGATATTTCATTAGAAATATCATCAGATCCATCAGAAATGACCTTTTCTGATAATCCAATTTAGCTCTTGATCAACTTGTGATTCTTTGAAGTAGATGCTATGCATTCCAGTTGTCCCATATGATCTTCTTTTTCTAGTTCGTGATCTTCAGGACTGTGATCTCTTCATAGATCCAGTTGATTGTGATTTTCTTCAATACTTACAAATAAAGTTTCCTAACACCAACAGAGGGGAGATTGACATTTTCGTCCGTATAAAACCTCGAACGGGGCAGCCTGAATACTCGTATAGTAGCTGTTGTTATAGGAAAACTCCACCAAAGGCAAGTGTCTTTCCCAACCCTTACCAAAATCGATGACACATGCCCGCAGCATGTCTTCTAAGGTCTGGATGTTTCGTTCACTCTGACAATCCGTTTGGGGGTGATAGGCGGTGCTCATGTAAAGACGTGAGCCAAACGATTTGTGCATCGCTTGCCACAGATCGGATATGAAACGCGGATCACGATCAGAGATAATGGAGGTTGGCACCCAGTGCCAGGAAACCACCTCCTTGAAATAGATTCTAGCCAGTTGCGAAAACTTATCGGTTTCTTTGATCGCGAGAAAGTGTGCTAACTTTGTAAGACGGTCAACGATCGCCCAAATGGTATCGTTCCCATTTTGATTTCTAGGTAAACCAGTGACGAAATCCATAGCAATTTACTCCCATTTCCACATGGGTATCTCCGTTGCTGAAGCAGACCAGATGGTTTTTGATATTCCACCTTGACTTTCGCACAAGTCAAACACTTACTTACATACGTCGTGATGTGGGCCTTCATCTTCGGCCACCAGTACAAGACTTTGAGGTCCTGATATATCTTATCCGAACCTGGATGAACAGAGTATCGAGACTTGTGTGCTTCGTCAATCACTAGCTCTCTAAGATTTCCAAACAAAGGAATCCATATTCATTCCATGAAATAGTAAATGCCGTCAGATCTCTCTACGAGTCGTTTCTCCATGCCCCGCAAATACTCAGCTTTAATGTTTTCCCCTTTTAACGCTTCAAATTGAACAGAACGGATCCGATCAGGCTAATTAGAATGGATGGTGAGCTGCAAGGCGCGGACACATTTGGGTTTCGTTTCCTTTCGACTAAGGGCATCAGCTACAACGTTAGCCTTACCTGGATGATACTTGATCGCACAGTCGTAGTCGTTTAAGAGTTCCACCCAGCGACGCTGTCGCATGTTTAACTCTTTTTGGTCAAAGATGTGCTGGAGGCTCCTGTGGTCGGTATAAATAGTGCATTTGGTACCGTACAAATAGTGCCTCCAGATTTTTAATGCAAAAATCACAGCTCCTAGTTCTAAATCCTGAGTCGTGTAATTCTTCTCATGGACCTTCAACTGCCGAGTGGCGTAAGCTATCACTTTCTCGCGTTGCATCAACACGCAACCGAGACCCTGAATAGAGGCGTCACAGTACACAACAAAATCTTCGGTACCCTCAGGTAAAGACAGAATCGGGGCACTGCAGAGTTTTTGCTTCAGAAGTTGGAAGGCGTCTTCCTGATTCATCCCCCAGGAATACACTACGCCTTTTTGTGTTAGAGCGGTAAGAGGTTGAGCGATCTTTAAAAATCCCTCAATGAATCTAAGATAGTACCCAGCAACACCCAGGAATTGTCGGTACCTCGGAAGGATTCTTTGGCGCTGCCCAATTCCTGATAGAGTCAATTTTAGCGGGATCCACGTGTATTCCCAGCTCATTGACTATGTGACCAAGGAAGTGTACTTCTCGAATCCAGAAGTCACACTTAGAAAATTTCGCGTAAAGCTACTCCTTCCTCAGGAGCTCCAAGATAAGATGCAACTTCCGTTAGTGGTCCTACTTATTCCTAGAATAGACCAGAATGTCATCGATAAACACAATGACGAAGTCATCTAGATACGGTTTGCACAAATGATTCATGAGGTCCATAAATACCGTAGGTGCGTTTGTCAACCCGAATGGCATAACCAGAAACTCATAATGGCCATACCGCATTCGAAAAGCTGTTTCTGGAACATCCTCCTCTCGGACTCTCACCTGATGATAGCCCGATCTTTGATCAATCTTCGAGTAGAAGCTCGACCCTTGCAACTGGTCGAACAGGTCGTCAATGCGAGGTAAAGGATAACAGTTCTTGACTGCTACCTTGTTGAGTTCACGGTAGTCAATACACATGCGAAACGATCCATTCTTCTTCTTTACAAACAAAACTGGGGCTCCCTAGGGCGAAGAACTGGGTCGGATAAAGCCTCTATCCAACAGTTCTTGGATTTGATTTGACAATTCTTGTAACTCTCTAGGTGCAAGACGATAAGGTGCACGGGCAATCGGGGCTGCTCCTGGTGTAAGATCAATTTGGAATTCCACCTGACGGTGTGGAGGTAAACCTGGAAGTTCCTCGGGAAAAACGTCATGGAACTCACGAACAACAGGTAGATCTTCGATTTTCTTCTCTTCAGACAAAGTGTTAGTAACAAGTGCTAAAATAGCAGGGTAGCCCTTTCATAAATACTTCTGGGCTTTCATGAATGAAATGATGCTGACGGTTGCACCACTTCGATGTCCCTGGACATACAACGATTCCCCACTAGGGAGAGGTATACGCACGATTTTCTCCTTGCAAATTATATCGGCCCGGTGTTTTGACAACCAATACATGCCAACAACTATATCAAAGCTACCAAGAGTGATGGGAAGATGGTCAATGTCGAACACTTGACCCAGAAGATCGAGTTTACACCCTAAAGGGACATGCGAGGCTTCTACCGACTTACCATCAACCAGTTCCACCATGTGTATGATTTCGAGAGGTGTTGGAGTTAACCCTAACTAACGACTGAACCCCAAAGACACATAACTCCAGTCAGTACCAGAGTCAAATAATACAGTAGCGAGAATACTGTTGATAGAGAACGTACCAGTCACGAAATTGCCATCGTTCCTTGCATCACCTACTCCAATCGTAAACGCTCTCCCGCGAGCTCCATTCCCACCGTTATTCCCATTGTTGTTGTTTCCCGCATTGTTGTTGTTGTTGTTCTGGCGATTTCCCCCATTGTTATTGTTGGCATTCTGATTCAATTGTGGGCAATCCTTCTTGAAATGCCCTTCACTGCCACACTGATAACATCCCTTCTGATTACCCCGATCCTGCTGAGGTTGCTACCTTTGTTTCTACTGTTGCTTGGGGTGTGGAGCTCTACAATCTTTTGCCATGTAACCCACCTTGTCACACCTTTGACATGCTCGGTTACACGAGCCGTAGTGATGAAAACCACACTTGTTGCACTTCTGCCGTTTCCCCGCATAAGAGCCCAAAGTTTGACCGTTGTTCTAATTCTGGTTAACAGAGGATAACTGGCTGAAGTTGCGGGTGTTGTTGTTGTCAGGCTTCTTTTGCGACTGGTTCGAGTTAGTTGCCTTGTCTGCGTTATTCCACTTACGCTTGTTGTCAGTGGTGGTAGGAGTAGCAGCAGTAGTAGTAGCAACACGCGGTGGCAGCGAGCCACGCTCTACTTCCTGATCAGTGATCTTATGAGCCAGTCTGATGATTCGTGGTAGGTTGTTCAGATTTGCTGCAGTGACTAGTCCCTTAACTTGTGGTTCCAATCCCTTAATGTAGAGTTCGATCCTACGGGGTGGTGGTCTAGATAGGTTAGGACACATGTTTGCTAGCTCGTGAGACCATTTCGTATAAGCCTCGATCTCGGATCCCTCCATCTTCAAGTTATAGTACTCATTTTCCAACTTTTGAATTTCATTCCGAGGGCAGTACTCTTCCCGAATCAGCTCTTTGAAATCATCCTAAGTAGTCGCGTTTGCCATTTCAATGCCCAGCATCTGCACCTGAGCATTCCACCAAGTCAAAGCACCATCCTCCTAGGTGCCAGAAGCAATCTTCACCATGTCCCCAGCTGGACAGTTACACATAGCAAAAAACGGATTTGGCTTTCTCGAACCAACGGAGCAGTCCCACCGGACCCTCGGCTCCGCTGAAAGTTTGAGGCTTGCAATCCATGAATGTTTTGAATGTACACACAAGTGGATTGTTCTGGTTTTGATTCACAGGTTGAGCTAAAACAAAAAGAAAGTGCACACAAATAAGAATCGAGTGACATGACCGAAGACTATGCTTTGTCTGGTATATATCGTACCAGCTTGCTGAGCTGCCAAAGCCTCAGCCACACGTGTGTTAATCAGGTCAATTAAATCTGCTTGAGTCATGACAATGTTGCCATGTCCTCCGCCGCGGCCGCCTCCACGTCCACCATTACGTCCGCGACGTCCGTTCATGATTCTATATAAGAAAAGAGTGGAAAGGATGAGAATCGCAATCAAGTAGAAGTCGACCATCACTACGACTTCTAGGGATTGGAGAAGCTATAACATTATACGGATAGTGGAACAGAAACCTTTTCACACTTATTAAGCCTCACTAGGATTCACATGCACCTCACATCATTATTATGTGTGCACCCATAATAATAAGGCGATTTGCATGCTTATCTCAGTGCCTCTTAACTCACGCTAAAAGGTTCCCCACACTCAAATAACAAAACGAAGGATATTACATAACTAGGAATCACAAAAGTCGGAGGGTAGTGTCACACTATCAAGCATCACTAAAACATGCAGCACAGGTAATCACATCATGGTATCTAGTATGTAGTTTCATGCAAGTCGTGGGTGTGTGGCCACTAGATAAGTAATGCATAGAGTAATCAGAGGACGACCCTTGCAATCTGGAGTTGAGTGTCATGGTCGTCTCCGATACTGTTTGGTTATAGTCTGGTTTTATGAAAACGTTTTAAAACCTAGTTCACTATAACCAGTGGCTCCGATACCAAACTGTCAAACCCCCAAAAAATACCACAAGCGGAAACTCCTGCGAGGCGTGTGACGTACCAGGATCTAGCCACTAATCATATTGAACCATAAACCAAATAAACTTTCCATTAAATGAAATACTATAATTCAAACACCAGTGTAGAAAATTAAACATGTTCAACGGAAGCATAGTAATTGGTTCAATAAGTTTAAAATGAAAATGTTCAAAACAATGAAACAGCGAGAAGCGTTTCCAAATGTCACAACCCATGACCACTCCAGCTTCATAGACAGCAAGTTCCATGACCGTGGACCTAAGGACCTGCAAGCATCCAGAAAAGTGTATCAAACAACGCTGGTGAGTTCACAATTTGTTTAACCGTTTGTTACAAAGTATTGACTTATGTTATGTTGATAATAACTCGATACTGTAGACGACTCCTTTTTTCCCTTCTCCAATGCTCTATCAAACATTGGTCATGATTTTAAAGTTATTAGTTCACGCCCTTCCTATCGAGGTACGTCGTGAGGGTGCCAAACCTAATATCGCTATCAACTAAGAACCCCGTTGCCCTACAAGCAACTAACCAGGTAGTATGATGGGACTTAAGTGATAAAAAGTGAGTGTATTATCCAACATCAACACTTACTGAAAACTGCTTCATATCCCCTGCATGGATATGGGTTTGTGAAAACTGCCTCACATCCGCTACAAGGATGTGGGTTTATGAAAAATCCGTTTATTTGTTTGTCTGTTTGATTGTCCCCACCGGACGCATGCTTGTTTTGAGAGAAGTGAACTCACCTTAGTTTTGCTCGGTATGTTAAGTTACCCATTCCAAGTTGGTCAACCAAACCCTACCGTGGTTACCATTATGATTTCCTGCAAACCCTAATCATGGTGGTTTCATATTATCGCACACAATTTCATCACCTACACATGAATTCACAGTTTCTAACCTCACAATCCTAAACCGCAGCCACATGTTTTGCTAATCATCCATGAAGCTTATTCAAATAGATCGAACATTCAAACAGATCGAACAACACTCATTAATTCATCAATTATTCATTTAGAACTCTACATCATCACTGATCCAACAGATTCTTTATTACCCGCGGCATAAAAAACCGATCGTTAATCTAATCAGTTAAATCAGATTCATTTTAACATATACACAAAACTTTACATCGTGAGTTGATCTCCTTCGCATGCCATATTAATACCAACAAGTATAACACAACTAGAATCAGCAAAGAAAATCAACTTAGAACTAGGGCCAATATACTAACCGAGGAGTGGAGGGTGTGTGTGAGGGAGCTAGATCGAGAGAAGTTGTGTTTCCGATCCAAAGAGGGCTTCGAGAATAGGTAGAGCTACCGTTGATAGTCGAGAGAACTAGGGTTGAGCCCTGTACGTGTGATATGATCGTATGGCAGCTATACACACAATATATGTATTCTCTTGTGGACTGGGCTTCCTTTAGAGACTTTGGGCTCGAGAAGTTGTTTGGGCCGAGAGCTCTCTCGGCGAAGGATCCTCTTAGACGAAGAACTACACTTCGTTAGGTATGTTAATGACGAAGAACTATCTTTGCCAAGGGGGGTTTGTGACGAAGGACTATACTTCGTCAAGTACTGTTTGTGACGAAGAACTATCTTCGTCGAGAAGTGGGGTTGGCGAAGGATCTTAGTTATGAAGTTATGAAACATGAACGTGTTACGTCTAAACATTAAAAGTTCTTAAGTTTTCATTAAACAACCAAACATTTCAATACTTTAATCATTTATCAATCATGCACATGTTACAACGCAAAAAAAAATTCTGAAAACAGAATTGCGAAACAAGTAATGCGTCGAGGAAAGACCTTGAGTTCTTGGGTTGTCACAACTACAACCCACATCCACCACCATCATCCGTCATCCATCATAGTAAGAGTTCTTGACAATCAAATGCCATGTTTGCCTAAGTCTCTTACATCACTTGGTGTAGGCAAGCATTTAGTGTAATACTTTTGATTTTTAATCTTTTCAAACTTTTTATTTGGTTTTGTATTAATGACTTTAATAACTAGTTTCTTATGTTGAAGGTGAAACTTCCTTATCATTTGTCCGTTGTGTCTTAGCGTTATTTTACTGTCTATATAAAATAAAAAATTTACACCATTCATATCTCTACGGTCTATATAGATATATGTTGGCTACCTGGTCGGGGGTTAAGGGAATGGTTTGGTATGGTTCTTGCCTTGTTCAGTGTATAGATCCTGCAAAGACCTGTGTCAAGCTTACTAGGACCTCCTTCAATACCCACTGGTATTGGATGGCGGGGGTGCGAATTGCTTGATCCTGTCATATGTAAACTACTATTAACACATTAACCCAGCTACTTGGGATTGTATCCCTGCTGACTCAAACCACTTAGCCGAGGGTAACGTCACCTTTAAAATAGGGGCCTACCACATTACGCATTAATAACTTAATTAATTATCTTTCAATATTCCGACCCTTTAGGATTGTATCCTTGCTGACTCAAACTACTAGGTTGAGGGTAACGTCACCTTCAAAAGAGGGGCCTACTACTATAACTAAGATAATCTCTAAAAAAAGTGCAAAAGTGCGGAAATCATCAAAGGTTACACTAAAGTCGAGTCGGATCCAAGTGATTCATCTTGTCTATCTGTTTTTATTTTAATTTTATTTTCAGCATTTTTAGTTTTTATTTTTTCATGTTTAAAACATTTTCTAAAACTTTTGATTTGATTAGACGTTGAGGATAAACAGGTACTAAAAGCTCTTGTGTCCTTGGACGACCTCGGTATCTTACCAACGCTATACTACGCTCACAATGGGTGCACTTTCCCATATGTGTGTTTAGTGTTAGTAGAATATCGTGTTTTATAAATTTAAAACTTGAGTAAAGTGTAAAAAGGTCTTAAAATATAAACAAAAATATATAACGCTACACGCACATCAAATTAGAACAAGGAGTAGATGGAATTTGGAGATTCCATAAGAAAAGGATCTGGATACCTATTCATGGAAACCTACGAAACCAAATCTAGAAGAATCTCATAAGTCTAAGTATACTATGCATCCTAGAAGTGACAAGATGTATCAAGAGTTAAGGAAGAATTTCTGGTGGATGGGAATGAAAATGGATACAACAATTTATGTTGCTAAATGTCTAACCTGTTCACAGGTTAAAGCTGAACATCAGAAACCTTCAGGATTATTGTAGCAATTGGAAATGCCAATTTGGAAATGGGAATTGATAACAATGGACTTTGTTACCAAATTACCCAAGACATGAAAAGGTAATGATACAATCTGGGTGATTGTAGACAGATTAACCAAATCTGCTCATTTCTTACCATTGAAGAAAATTTTCAGTATGGAACAGTTAGCCAAGTTATATGTAAATGAAATAGTTTCGTTACATGGAATTCCTTTATCTATCGTGTCTGACAAAGATAGCCGTTTTACTTCTCATTTTCGGACAAGTTTCCAAAAAGCTATGGGAACCAGATTAAATCTAAGCACAACTTATCATCCTCAAACGAATGAATAAAGCGAAAGGACAATTTAGACAATGGAAGATATGCTTAGAGCCTGTGTAATTGATTTTGGAGGAAATTGAGATGATCATTTACCATTAATAGAATTTTCCTACAACAACAGTTATCATATCAGCATCAATGCTGCACCGTTTGAAGCACTTTATGGACAAAAATGCCAAACTCCAGTCTGTTGGGCAGAGATTAGAGTAAAAGCTGCACAAGATCATCAATAGAGTTATGCAGATAATAGATGGAAACCGTTGGAATTTCAAGTTGGAGACAAGGTACTAATAAAAGTTTCTCCAATGAAAGGAGTGGTCAGATTCGTTAAAAGAGGAAAATTAAGCCCAAGGTATGTTGGACCTTTTGAGATTATCAAAAGAATAGAACCAGTAGATTATCAGCTACCGCTGCCAGATGAAATAACTTGAATACATGATGTATTTCATGTATGTAACCTCAAGAAATGCTTAGCAAACGAATCACTAGTACTACCTCTTCAGGACATAGAGGTAAATGAGAAGCTTAAGTTTGTAGAGAAACATATTCAGATTGAAGATAGAAAGATCAAGAATCTTAAACATAAGAGATTAGTTCTGGTCAAAGTAAAATGGAATTCAAAGAGAGGACCAGAATATACATGGGAACTCGAATCAGAAATGCAACGGAAGTATCCACACCTATTCTAGTGAAACTAGAGGATGAGATATAAAACAAGGTGGGGAGGATATAACAACCCTCGAAAAAATATTCTAATACACCCCGTACACGCTAAACTAGACACGTATAACCTTGGTTTTTATAAAAATCAAATAAAATAATGTTTTCGTGTGCCTCGCGTGCCGCGACAGAGTCAGGGGGTGGCTCGCGGGTCGCGACAAGCCATTGTTGGCCGGATTCTCCTTGTGCCACGTTTCCTGGTACGTGTTGAGTCTAAGTGGTGAGAACGTCACCCTAGCCGTAGCTAGAGGGTCTCTTGCGGGGCGTGACTGGACCAGGCCAGTTGGTCGCGGGGCGCGAACGAGTGTCAGATCAGCCTATAAATTGAGGCTTTCAGCCTCAGTATCAGGCTTTCAATTATCATTCTCTCTCAGTCTCTATTATAGAAAAGTAATAGCTTGGAATTATGCCCCTAAAACACGAAGCTCTGCCTCGTTGTAAGTATTTTAACCCCTAATCACTAATTCGTTATCCCACCTGATTGATCTAAGATCCCGTAACGCATGTCGAGACTCTGCCTGACTAAGTTCGTTGGGGTTCTGTCTCGTGTTATATGGCTAAAGTGACTTGGGTTATCTTACTAACACGTGTGCATTGTATGTTTTTTATAGAAAATAATCAGGAAAAGCAACAAGAAGCAATAGAAATACCTAAATCTACAATGTGAGTCATTCTCTTTTTCTACCAAACTGTTTTACCAAAAACTCGAATATTTTCTGTTGTACATACAGTTATTGAGTCTTTGTATTCCACAATTGATGCCGGTATATGGGGTTTTGTATACAGTACTAGTTAAGTGTTACTAGTGGACAAAGAGTTAGCCACTAGTAATATGACCACATTCATGGAACTGCCAACATGACAAATACTGAATGAGTAACTTGGTAGATATAAAAATTGTAATCGCTCTAAATACTGTAAAGTTATAAAAGCTTACTTGAATAAACGGAGATGCACTTGCCAGTATTTATTGGTGATAAAATCTTTTTAAAACCCGTTTCAGGTAACTTAATGTGAAGCTATAAAAAGCCAGCTATGGTGCACTGAAGGCTTAAAGAAGTGGCTATAAAAGTTACCTAAATAAAAGTTTATGTTTTTAGCAACTAGGGTTTATCCCTATAAATGTATTATGAATGTAACGCTGAAATTATTTCCTAACTAGGATCCTGATGTCTCATTTTCGCTGCCAAATTAAGAAACATCGGTACCACCAGCTGTTGGTTCATGGCTCCCGCTCCCGGGGTAGGGGTTCGGGGTTGCAACAACATTAGAGGAATTGTCTTGATACATGCCACTGGTGAAAATACTTCATCAAAATCTATCCCATGTTGTTGGTCGTAACCTTTTGCTACCAGTCTTACTTATCTATCAACTTTTCCATTTGCATCTTTCTTAATCTTGAATACCAAATTTAATCGTACTGCTTTGTGATCTCTTGGCAATTCTGTCAATCTCCAAGTGTTGTTCTTGTTTTTTGAGTCTAACTCAGCCTTCGTTGCTTTAATCCATTTGCTATGAATGGTCGCTTCCTTGTAATGTCTTGATTCTTCTTCAGCAAGTAGTAATTCATGTGGATTTACTTGAATTTCCTCCGTCTTATTATATAATTCGTAAAGACTTCTTATTCTTACTATAGTGTCACTAATACTCCTGATTGTACTTTCTGATGTAGATAGACCTCCACTTGTTGATAAACTGCTAGATCTTCATGACGAGTTCGGGTTGTACGAGTGTGCTGGCAGGTTATGTGGGAGTCTCAGGGTTATGTAGGAGTTTGGATTATTTTCTGACAGATCCACTCCTGAATCTCCGTGGTGTGGCCCACTGTTACCATGACTACTTGGTGCATCTTCTTTTATCTCTGGTGGGGCATCATTTTCTTGAATAACAAAGGTTGTCAATTCAGGATTTCCTAATTCTACCCCTTCCATGTAGGTATTCTAGTTCCATGGTTGACCTTCTATGAACTTTACATCTCTACTCACACATATCTTTTTCTTTGTTGGATCATATAATCTAAATACCTTTAATCCTTCTTAATTCCAAAATACACCATGGGCATGATTTTATCATTTTACTTATTTTGTTGAAGTGGTAATACCTTTGTGTATGCAGTGCAACCAAAAACCTTTAACTATTCCTAATTTGGCTTTCTTCCTTTCAATGTATTATACGGTGTCTTGCTCACCCAGACTTTTGTTGGAACCCTGTTTTGCATGTATATTGCATGCCGTATCACTACACCCCAAAATTATGTCGGATGTTCATTGCCTTTAACATACTGCAGGTAGTGAATAACATCGTCCTGTTTCTTCTTTCTACTACTCCATTTGCTGTGTGGAATATTGCGCTGTAAGCTGTCTTGCTATGCCGTTATCTTTGCAGTACTGGTTGACTTCAACCGATGTGAATTCTCCTCCGCTATTTGTGCTTAGCATCTTTAACTTGGTTCATGTTTTTTTCTCCACCTTTTCTTTAAACCCCCAAGAAGTTTCAAATGTTTGATCCTTGTAAGTTAGTAGATATGCCCACATGTAGCGAGTGCAATGGTCTACATGTAAGAATATGTACTTCTTCTCAGCATGTGTTGATGGGGGTATATAGGACCACACAAATTTCCATAGACTAAATCCAGAGGTTTTTAAAGATCTGAATTTCGCCTGATTTGGAAATGGTGTCCTACTATGATTTCCTAATAAGCATGTGTCATAGATTTGACTAGCATGAATTATTCGAGGAATTCGATGTACCAAGTTCTTTCGAGTACTTTCTTTGATAGTATCAAAGTGTAAATGGCCTAACCTTGCGTGCCATAACCATGCTAAATCTTCCGTTTTCGAAAGCATGCATATTGGCTACCCAAACTTCAATTGAACCTTGTATAGCATGTTCTTCATTCTCTTGACTCGCATTAGTAACTTTCTATCTCTATCACTGAGTGGTAGTTGGTCTCCGTCCATATTCATCATTCCACGAGTGTGGTTTTCTTCATGACATTAAAATCATCACTCCTCGTCACATCCAATGTAATCACCCTCTCGTCTTTTAGTCCATTGAGTTCCAAACCGCTTCATCATCCTTTTCTATCTTATCCGATTTTTCCTCCAAGAGCATCCCCAAATCTTTTTGACATAATAATGCTTCTACTTACAGTTTCCACCATGTAAAGTTGGTTGCATTGAACTTCTCAATAACAACTTTACTAACAGTAAAAAAAATAACAATAGAGAAAACTAAGATTATAGTGTTTACCCGAAACCAAGCAACCTCCAAAAGAAAACCTAAACCCTGAAGCACCCGAACCGATGTTTTCTCATGCGACCCCGAAAGTGAAACCAACGAATAACCAGGGTTCAAAACCAAAATCCTAATTGTAAAAACCCCCCAAAACCACTAGAACAACAACAAAAAGCCGACGGCTCAAACCCTCAACCAGTATGGGTCGTACTCAAAAATCTGGTACGAGTCATACCTCCCGCGGTGGCGGCAACAGCAGTAGCAGATCTAGACCTCTTATTCAGCTCTATCCTTCTCATACGATTGAACCATGTGTTTAATCAAACCAGGAGCACTGATACCACTTGTTAGGTATCGGATCACGGTATCCTCAATCGGAAGAGAAGAAACGCACACTCGCACTAGCAGAAAATAAAGAACACAAAAATTTACGTGGTTCAATTAAGGTGATTGCATCTACGTATTGAAACTAGGTATAACTTTTATTCAATGCTCTAAGATTACAATTACAATTACATCATGTGTATAACAAGATTAATGTTACTTCTTTAGTCAACAAGTTAACTAAATGGACATTATAACTTGGACCGTGCCTACAAGCCCAACAAAAACTTTGTGACCATCAGCTCATATAGTCATGGTAATATGTATTACCCCTTGATTATACATATATGATCATACGGCCCAAGATTTAATTTCATGGTTTATTTACTTACATCAGACATGAATGATAAATTCTAATATTTTAAGCTTGGATCATAAACGATTTGGCCAGAAGATAGTTGGAGATTAGTTATAATAAAAATTAAAACTTTGGTTGGAAAATGGTTTGTAAATTAAAAAAAATATAGAAATAATATAGAAATAAAAGAACTGGTTAGTAAATTGTCTCATATTACAAAAAAATAAAAGAAAAAACAAATAAATGGTGAAAATGTAGTCGGAAAACTTAACCTAGATTTTGTCGAAAGTTTGTCGAATAATCGTTGAAAAAGTTCCAAACCAACATTTTTCTGACAAATAACTTTTTGCCGGAAAATTGTTGAAAAAAACGTTTTCCAACTAACTTCCCAACAAAATCGTGGTCGGAATATGGGTTGTTTTTAGTAGTGTTAATGGATCTCAACCACCATTTACTAGCGCAACTAAATCGCACACTCAATAAAGTTATTACATTTCAAAACTAACATTACAAATTGTGAACAATTTGATTGGTTGATTTTGTTATTGTTTTATTGCATATATATTATTTTGTTATTGTTTAATTAAACATATATTATGTTATTAAACATACATTATTTTGTTATTGTTTTATTATCCATATATTATTTTGTTATTGTTTTATTGTTTTTAGTGTTAGAATGTTTGTGTTTCGACATGTAATTAATAACATGATTATTTGTATTGACATTTTTTATGTAAATTTTTTTTTTGGTTGGTACCGATATACAATTACGATTTATTTAAATTAGAATGCACATTTGCATTGTTCATTTCAATGTTTAGAGTTGAACCACAACTACAACGCACTGAACACATGTAGATATTATTTTGGTTAACGTTACGACTTTTTTTGTTTTATTTATCCTTTGTCATAATGTGCGATACCGATTGAACTATCACCGCGTCCCCACGACAATGCTGTTTAAATTAAAGTATGCAGTCTATTTTAACTCTTCATTACACCATGCAAGATTTTTTTTTTATATTTAACTATTATCATTAAAGCTAACATAATAATTACTTAGGTAAAAGATCAAATACCATTAAAGTTAACGTACAAAACGTAAGAACTGAAGGAAAAGACTAAAAAACGCGATGGCATTTTCGTAATAATCAGTAACTATCAAAATTACTCTACAAATGATCCTGTAAAGTATTTTTGATCTTTTGTAGAGTAATTTTATAAAATGTTCTTATAGAGTAATTTGTTCTTGTGGGGTAATTATCAAAATTACTCTACAAATATATCAAAATTACGCTGCATCAAAATTACTTTACAAGTGAATCAAAATTACCCCGCAAGTTTATTAAATAACATACAATTCAAAATTACTATACAAATGATCCTGTAGAGTATTTTTTATCTTGTAGAGTAATTTTGTAAAATGATCAGGTAGTGTAATTTTGATCTTGTAGAGTAATTTGTTATCATTTAGTTATGGGGTTTAGCTTTATGGTTTAGTTGTTAGCTTTTGTCTTGGGTGGAGGGAGGGGGGTTAGGTTTTTTTAGTTTTTTGGGGGGTGGGGTGGTTAGTGTAATTTTGATAATTACCCTACAAGATCAAAATTACTCTACAAGAACATTTTACAAAATTACTCTACAAGATCGAAATTATTCTACAGTATCATTTATAGAGTAATTTTGATAATTACCCTACACTACTAGAAAATGGGACAATTTCCTACACAATTTTTTTCGTTACAGATTACAACACTTTTATGATGAATTTCCTACAAAAAAAAAAAAAAAAAAAAAAAAAAAAAAAAAAAACAAGATTTTGTTACAATTTTTTGATGCATCCACGACGAAAAATAAGAAAACCCTAATTAATTGACACTTGCGTCACAAATCTATCGGAAATAACCTACAAAAGTTTAATTATTATTCTATACCGAATAAATATTTATATAAGCAAAAAAAAGAAGGTAAACTAATATCGTTTCCTACACTTTTATGATGAAAAATAAGAAAACCCTAATTAATTGACAGTTGCGTCACAAATCGGTCGGAAATAATCTACAAAAGGTTAATTATTATTCTTTACTGAATAAATATTTATATAAGCAAAAAAAATAAGGGAAAATAATATTGTTTTCTACACATTTATGACGAAATATTTATTTTTTAATTAACTTTGTTTGTACAGTAACTTTCTCCTAATTGCTTGATGTAGCGTGTGTTACGATACTGAAGAGCAAAACACGTTGATTCTGCGAATACCCGTGTTGTTCTTCCCCGAACCTTCAAAATTCAACCAAAAGGGCACATAATTTGAAGTGAAAAATGAGTTAATTCAAAATTGAAGTTTGATCTTTCAAATTACTAGAGAAATATATAAATAATGACAGAAATTCGAAATGAGCCACAAAAAAGGCCATGGGCCAAACACACGCCAAAAAACAAAATGTCCAAAACACGTCAAAACACATAAAAATGCAAATAACAAATAGAAATAAGCGTTTTTTTGGCCCGGACGATGACCCAACCCGCCATAGGCGTTTGCAGCAAGATGGAGCTCGTTCTCACGATCCTTTCGTCTGGTCGCACGCCCAAAACGGACCCCGTAACCCAAGTTAGAGCGATTTTAGTGAAACCCATTTTGTTACACGATCTTGGGCATTCAAATACAAGATGGTCCGCTCCTCTACACTACTTGGACCCGCATCATTACTTAACCGTGTTGTTTGCTTATTTTTACTGTCGTTTCAAACACCCCGCCGTGAAGCGCGGGTTGTAATGCTAGTTGGTTAACATCAAAATGTACGTGAATCGTAAAATAACAGAATTGTTGCATAAGTGATAGATACACATATGCTACAAATTTTATTTGTTAAATCATCCCTAGATTATACAGATCCTTCCCGACAAAGTTTAAACGACCATAATCATAAAATAAATAACAAGTACATATCATTGATTTATTTATTTATAAAAACTTTGATACGATAATCGACCCAAATAACTAGCCTTAAATTAGCTAAATTATGTAATGACAGGTGTTCGAATCACCACTCCCTCAGAGTTCACCCATACCCTCACACGGTCAGGCCTGTAGTCAAAAGTGGCTGGAGAATTTTCAGGTAATATGATAGCATTAACCAGTGGATTCTCTTTCTCAATTATAGCCGCTGCCACTACTCCTTTTTCCCCAACAAGCTCCGGCCATGAACTCTTTCCAATAGAAATTGCCCCTTCTTCTAAAATAATATTTCAAAAAGTTTGTTCAAATCATATGCAATAACTTAAGGAAATGAGAAGAAAAATAACCAGTATACTACCTGGACAAGGTGCTTGTGGAGTAAAGTCATCTTCACCGATTGGTTTTACTAAGTCGTCGGATGTTTTAGCAGACTTATCTTCTATGGAACATCTCACTTTTCCCATCTTGGTCATTGATGGAAATCCTGATCAAGATTAACAACTTTCGTTAGTATATAATATAGTATATATAATCGTATAACTGTCGATCTAATTTGATTATTTGACACATACGGAGAAATGGAGAACCAAGGGTGGTGATAATTGGCTTTTGGAGCAAAAAGAAGGATAGTGATGAGGTGGAGATTGAAGCTGAGATGGATGTCATCTTTTACTTCACTTAAGTTGAAAGAACTTGAAGATACAAAGATGGAGATTGCACTTCAAAGTTAAGGGGTTCAGTTTGTGTTTAATGACACCTCATCTTAACTCAACCAATGGTTTCAATTCACGTGGCATGACATCTCTACATCGTACACATAAGACTATAAGATATTTGGGTGGAGATACCTTAAATGTGTATGATTTTGTTTTTAACAGTAACATATTTTTCTTTTAGTGTTTATAATGCAAAAAAAAAAGTTATATAGGACTTCACATTTTAGCCAATGTAACTTCTTTATGTATAAGATAAGTTAATAAGTATACCATAGATTTCATCATAAATAGTGATTTTACATATTTTACGTATCTTAATTGTTGTATGCAATCGAACTTGATCTCCAACGGTTTTTTAAAGAAGATGATAAAAGCGAAATTTGTAATTAGATTAGTCGTCGCTAAATCTTTTAGCGGCGATATCATGGACAACAATTGTCGTCGTCATTGCACTGATTTTTTGTAGTGTGGATGGGAAGGTAGGTGTATTCTGATCACCAAATTAGCTCCCACTTTGCATTTAAGATGATTATATCCTTTAATATAACTTAATAATTAATTAATTAATTCAGTATTTACATATATATTCTTTCTTAAAAAATATTATTATTTGTTAGTTTTATTTAGGCGAATTGGAAATAAATCATCTCACCTAACTCAATTTGGTCGATGATAATCACAAGTCAGTTATTGTCCGATAATAATCTGAACTGGTCAATTTTTTTTTGTAAAATAGTCCGCCGTTAAAATAGCTTAACGGAGTTAAGTTTTTTCCGAATTATAAACCAATGTTTTAGGGCTTTTGATCAGAACGAGGATACTAGCCGATTGACGTAAAACTTATCTCGAAATTGTGCTCGAAATAGCTTGATTTTTGTTAATTAGAAATTTAAACACCCAAATTGAAGCACCGTTTTCGTGGGTTGGGCAGTATTTCGATGTAAGTTTTACATCAATCGACTCATATTCTCGTTCTGATCAAAAGCCTTAAAACATCGTTTTGTAATTCGGAAAAAAAAACTTAACTCTGTTAAGCTATTTATAATGGCAGACTATTTTACAAAAAAAAAATTGACCAGTTCGGGTTATTATCGACCAATAACTGACTTGTGATTATTATCGACGAAATTGAGTTAGGTGAGATTACTTATTTCCAATTTGCCTTTTATTTATCATAAGTGATTTTACTGTACTTTTTATTGTTATAAATTTATTATTGTTGGTTTTTTTTAATTATTTTTTCAATTAACACAACTCTATTGTCTTAAAATAAATACTAAACTTTGAAATGACTATTAAAATAAATACTAAACTTTTGAAATGACTACATATGATATAACTAAACAAACCGTATGACATTTGCGACGTTGAAATTAGATACATTAATATTTATAATTGTTTGATTTCCCACTCGTTCATTTTGTTTCCGTTGCAACGTGGTTATTTTTATTAATGTCTGAATGTTAGGCTGTTTAACAGCTTCATTTTCTTAAATAAGTTTTTGAATATTATCAATGGTCTTGTCGCAATGACGATACTAGTTTGCAACAATTACGACGTTTGGATTCCGTTTTTCTATAAATTCATGTATGTTATCAATGTGCGGGTTTGCATCGACATATTGACGTTAGTCTTTTTAACAATTTTACGCCTCCATAACATAGGGCCCAATACTAGTTTAAATAATATATAGAACAAAACAATGATTTCTATATAGTTTTTTAGCAACCACATGTTTAGTCCACATGTTTAATGTTTTCATGAGGACCATCACCATCATACGTTTGTCTGAATAGAAACATCGGAAAGTTCATAGTAACTTAGCAACCACATGTTTAGTCCATATGTTTAATGTTTTTATGAGGACCATCATGATTCACCATCATACATTTGTCTAAATAGTAACATTTGAAATTTCATTGTCAAAAAATATCCAGCAAGGATCCTTGAGACAGCTTGGGTACTAAAAGAGATCACATGTATAGATAATGTCTCAGAGGTGTGTGGTGGCTATTAATTATACATGCACACACTATTTAAAATATTGAACACAAATAGTAAATGATATTTGGTTTATTATGGTTAACCCATTATTATCTATCGACTATAAGGTTTTTCTTATATTTTTTTACTTTTTTACTGCAACGGTTACTCTTAATTACCCCAAAATTACTAATTTATTCTTTTTTTGGGATTGAATCCAAGACCTCACACTAAGAGATAAGAGTCTCTACAAGTGAGAAGGCCCACATTTATGACTATAGTAGTTGGTATTTGTTTTTATTAAGTTGAAAATTTAGCTACCACTTATCAGAACCGAATTATGCTTAGATTAGTCAAGATACAATGGAGGATCAATCTAAAAATCCTTAAAAATATCATAGGGATTTGTATCGATCTTTTTTAGAAATTCTAATTAATGTAAATATCAAGGATTATTGTATAATTTAGATAAATCCTGATAAGAACTGTTTGTTTATCACATGTATAGATAATGTCTTCGGAGCTTGTTCTCACCCAAGGGGAGTTAGCGGGTGTTTTCGGAGTCATCTGCACTAACCTTGACATAAAAAAAAAAGATAATATATCGTGCCAAGACGCAATCATCAAGCTGCGAAATGAAATGGATGAGCAATCCATTGACATTCTTTGAAATCTTTTACGACTGGACAACAAGATCATTGATTGCAACAAAGTGATGCTTAATGTTGGAAGTGACATTGTGAGCATTACCCTAAATATTGAAGTAACAAAACCTTTTGTGTTAATAGGCAAGTGTCAGGCAAGGACTGTGGATGACTTCCTAAGGGAAATAGAACGCTACTTTGAAGGTGTAAACATAATGGGCATGTTGATCCATTCTTTAGATAAACATAATATAAACAAAAAGTTAGAATGTGTGCATCGAATTTAGCCAGTGTACCATATTGATGAAGATTAGGACGATATTCACTGTTCAAGTTCCTGATTTAATGTATGGTTATGATGGGGTAACATGATCTTGAAGATCATGATATTTAGAGGGAGAGGAAGGTGAATAATGATGTTGTAATAGTGGTGACCAACATTGAACCTCTCTAATAAGCTCTATATATACAACTAAGAGGAAACCCTATTCTCTAGTAGAGTAAATACGTCCATCAAATATTTACTATTTCATGAATATGGGCAATAAGGTCAATGATCAATTATAATATAAACAAGCAGTTCAATGTAACTAATTCATTACACAATACTATTTTATACACAACAAGTAGGGTACAACTATTTATGCCAAAATTACAACCAACAATGCAACAAAATGTTGCAAATTAATATATAGTTAATGATTATATATATAGGGAGAAGATCATGCGAGAACCACCTCTTATTGCGAGAACCGCGAGAACCAATGTGAACACAACCAAAAATGCCTAAAAATAGCTAAAAATCACACAATTTTTTTTTTTAATATTTTTTATATAAAAATCGCTACTTTTCGAAGCAAAAAAAAAATAAATTTAAAAAAAAAAAAAAAAATTTTTTTTTTTTGCCACTAAAAGTAGCGATTTGAGCATAAAAAATATTAAAAAAAAAATTTTAGATTTTTTTTGTGTTTTTTTCGATTGTTTTTAGATTTTTTTAGGTTTTTTGATGGTTTAGTTTTTAGCATTTTAGCTTTGGGGGGGGGGGGGGGGGGTGGGGGGTTAGGTTTTTTTAAGGTTTTTTTAGCTATTTTAGGTTGTGTTCACATTGGTTCTCGCGGTTCTCGCAATAAGGGTGGTTCTCGCATGATCTCCTCCCTATATATATATATATATATATATATATGATTAGGTTCATTTGTGAACAACATCTTCATAGTGAACTGTGTGATAGGGCCATTGATTTCCTTTTGAGTTGTTAAGGGTGTGATTGTAATTATACAATAAATTAGTTTTAAATCTTTATTTTAATTATTGAATTTCAGTTACACTTTTAATTTTGGTAGTTTTCTTAAATTGTATAATTATCTTCTCCGTCTCTTTTAATTCAAAATAATGGACTTTTTAATTGCATATTCATGCAAGAATGGATTATTTACAGAACATTTGATTACATATTTTTTGTATTTTTGTATAAAATATTCAATTGGCATAAATTTGGAGTGAGACTTTCCTTTGAAGAAACTTAGTGCTGGAATTTGTACTTGTATTCTATCTCCGAATCTTAGAAGTTTCATCTTTTTAGGTTTATTGTCGGTAAGGTGAATGATATTTAATTTTCCAGTTTCAGGCGTTCTCATCCTGTACTTATGTTGCCAATCAACACACTCATTTTCTTTTGGTACTTCTGAGTAATACAGTTGATTCTTAAGGAAACTTAGCTTACTTGTCGAAAAGTTAATATGCAACGCACTGGAAAAGTCTACTACATTCCATGTGTAAGCCCTTAGATTATGGGTCACGGTATTTTACATTTTGATATATTGACGAATGCTATTTAACCTTATAGTTAGAATCTATAGTAGATGCATGTGTTTTGGAAGTTTCTTCTATTCCTCCAAAGAAAACAGTTTCGTCTTAGGAAATTTAGAATCTGAAATAGCTCCCATGATAACAATTATTAAATGAGTTATTGATTATTATAAGAGACATAATGTTTGACTTATCCCACTAGTCATGATATTATCAGAAAAAAAAAGTTGCACGATGTTATATCTTGAAAGATAATCAAAACCCAATAAAAGCAAAATTTCATAGAAACTTTTAGTAATGCAAAAACATCTTAGGTTTCAAAAAATTAGATTGGAAGATATAGATGAGATATGAACTTAAAAAGAAATTTAGGGTGATAAATATCATGGGGCAATCTAGTAAGGTAGACAAAATTAGTGATCATGATATTAATGAAAAATCATTGATATAAGGATCATTATGTTAATGAAGATGTGATAATGTCTATTTACCAAAATAATAGACTAAGTGAAGTTCTACTTAAAGAATAACATATCACCTTTGGAAAGAAGTGAAATTATTCAAGCATAAGTGCAAATCAAGTGTAATACATCACCTTTGGGCAAGAGTGAGACAATCAATTTATTAGGCAAAAGTTAGTTTTGCAAGACATTAATGTAACACATCACCTTTGAACAGAAGTGAAACATTCACCTTTGGGCAAAAGTGTCATATCATGTGCAACATATCATGTGAGTATCATATGAACAACTTTTTAGTAAGTGTGCAACATAAATACAACATGTCATCTTTGGGCAAAAGTGTTATATTCATGTATATAAGGCTAATGTCACATATGTGTCTATGTCAACATTTGATCACTTGTTTAAAGGACACACATTTCATGACTATGCTTGTTCACTATTTAAGCATATCCACTAAGTGACCACGCTTGGTAATATTTGAATAACAAGGTACATGTAACTCATCACCTTTGGGTATAAGTGAAACATCAAAAGGTTATTAAAGTTAAGGAATCTTAGTTTTGTAAAACTTTTGATATGTAAGGTTGAGGAAAACTAATCAATTAGTTAAAAGCAAACCACCCATTTACGTAGATCGAGCTTATTTTTATGTGGATTAAAAGACCTATTTTGGTTTGTGTGAGAAAATTATGACCGATTAATGACAATGTCGTCAGTGTTATGATAATGTCGCCATTGTAACGATGTTGACGCCAGGCACCCAATTAATGAAAGTGTCATTAGTGAAATGACAGTGACGGCAGTAAGACTCTCAGTGTCACAAAATTTAGTATCGTTAGTGTCAACGGAGTTATCCAACTGGGAAGTGTCGCTAATCTAAGGATCAGTCAAGTCAACATGAGTGTCGGCTGCTGACTCTAATGTCAGCCGGACAGAGTGCCGCCAGCACAACGTCGGCGAACAGAGTTCCTCCTAAGGATCCGTTGTACCATGCGATATGAGTTTTCCTGCAATGTGTCGGTGACACTGGGAGTGTCGCCTGATGGCGTTGTGCCTACAAACACTAATGTCGCTGACTTTATTACCAATCGTCGAAGTGTCACTTAATGTCGACGATTTTGCATTTAGTGTCACTAGCAACAGTGTCACCAGCATGCCTAAATTTTCATTTAGGACTTTAGGAGAGTGTCAATGATGCACATGTTTCCAACAAACAAAGTATCCAAAAATGAAGGGACTACAAGTACAATTATTTTCAAACTTTTGAGGTTTCAAGAAAAGTAAACCCAAAATATCTTAAAACAAGTTGTAATCCAAATCAAACACCAAATTATATGTTTTCATCAAATTTAGGATCAATATCATCAAGAACTTCAAGAACACCAAGAACAAATTATAATAAACATTCAAACTTATTCTTAACTAATTTTTAACAAAGAACCCGGAAATTAATGGTGATTTATGAGATTTAAACGAATTTTAATTAAATTTAACAATCTGTAAAAATAACTATAAACATTAGATCCGAGATTTCATAATAGTTCTTAAAAATCTTATTTCTATATGGGTTTTCATCAAAACTTTTTGTTTGTTAACAAAAACGAATTGATTAATCAACAAATGCGCTGATAACATGTTGGTCAATTTTTAAGATAAACTAATAAACAAGAAGGTAGAACATGTGTACCAGATTTTTCCAGGTTAGGATGTTATTCATTGATCGGGTTCCCGTTTTGGTGTATGGTATGACAGGGTAATATGATCTCGAAGATCATGATATTTAGAGAGAGAGGTGTTGGAGATGTTGTCTTCAGCCCAGCCCATTAAGGCTAGCCAAGGATTAGAGAGAAGAAGGGAAAGGGTTCGGCTGACCCTAACCCTAATGGGCATTAAGTGTTTTAGGCCCAAATGTTTAGTTACGTATTTAGCAAGGGACTAACCCTAATTCTAGCCTAAAAATACATCTCTTGTACTTGTAATCATTACCACCCAATAAAATACAAACCCTAGTTTCCCCCGTGGACGTAGGTTACACACTGTGACCGAACCACGTAAATCTCATGTCTAGTTTTCTTATTATTTTCATTTATTGATCTCGTGTGTGTGCTTTAAATCCTAACAACTGGTATCAGAGAACGGGCTCTTGATCAAGAACACACACCAGCCACCTACGACCTCCTGCCTCCAGCCGCAAACCCTAATTAGGGTTTCGGCGCTGCCACCTAGTCGCCGCTAGGGTTTCCACGCCGACGCCCACCGACCCGCTGTAGTTTCGCAGCTTTGCTCCAGAGCAACCGGGTACCGCTACCACCACCTAACCCAGATTAGGGTTTTGCCAGCCGCCGCCTACCATCTTGCCGGAAACGCAGAACCGCTGCCGCTAACCAGATTAGGGTTTCCAGCCGCCACTCAAACAGAAGGATTTCTATACCGATTTTCGCTGCTGTGTTTTTTTTGGGTTTTTCTGCACGTTTTTTAGGTCAGATTTTTGGGTTGTTTTTTTCAGTTTATTCTCTCACGTTCTCTAGTTAGTTTTTGTTATTCAGCAAAGATGTGTGATAATGGAAAAGTCAGAATTGAGAAGTTTGATGGGAAGAATTTCGGATATTGGAAGACGCAAATCAAGGATTTGCTAATACAGAAGGATCTGGATGCAGCCTTAGAGCCTCCTCCTACACCTGTAATGGATAAGTGGACAACCATTGACAAGAAGGCTATGCCAACTATGAATGTTAGCTACAATATTTCTAAACAAACCTCAGCACGAGGAATCATGGAGGCTTTGTCAAATATGTATGAGAAGCCATCTCCTGCCAACAAGGTGTTTCTGATACGGGAGTTAGTCAACACCCGCACGAAAGAGGGAAGTTCTGTTATTGAGCATATTTATTTGTTTAATTCTCACTAGTCTCGTTTGAATTCAGTAAAAATCAAGATAGATGATGAACTGCAAGCATGCCTACTCTTGTCCTCATTACCTGACAGCTGGTCAAGAACTATTACTACAGTCACTGGGGCAGTTGAGACCCTCACTTTTGCTAAAGTTCGTGACTTGATATTGAATGAGGACTCAAGAAGGAGGAATTCTGGAGAGACAAGTTTGTTGATCATGTCACACCCCGATTTCCACGTGTCACCGGTGGGCCCGGTGGGGAGTATCGTGACGTGGTTGGCAACATAATAGTTAAACAACACAATATTTAATATGCACAGCGGAAGCAAATGAAAGATATAATTTAACCGAATATAATATTGTAATATCAAATATCACAACTGTCGATTGTTTATCCACAGACGAATCAAAAATAAAATGGAAACAATAGTTCAACAGACTTTTAGGCATCTTAAGCTTGCGAGACTTCTATTGATGTTAAGGAGAAATATCTAGCCAATTACGTATAGTACCTGCATTTAGCCTTTTTGGAAAATACGTCAGTTTACACTGGTAAATACAATTAACTGACTCATTTTGAAAATGGTTTAAGAAAATTGATTTGGATGCACGTGGCACAAATATCTTTTATAATTTGATTAAAATGCACAGAGGCAAAATTAATCTTTTATAACTTGGGAGAATTATTTAAATATATAATCTTGTGAACGAATTACATGTTCCTTGTGCGTTCAGTAGGCCGGATCATGTCCGGGTTAAAGATCAATAGACACACCACAATATTCTTTTGTGCACTGACGGGTGTACGCCTACACCCCGCGCTTAAGTCGTGGCCATTTCGTAAAATGATGCCAAGGATATCCGAGACATGGTCATTAACCCCCCAAAGGCTTTAAGTAACAAGACTGTTTAAACGATTCGATCAAATTATTTAATTAACCACCCAACGATGGAAGATTTGATGCCCGATCAAGCGGTATACTATATACCGTAACCCAAGCCCGTATAGGGAAAATAAGTTAAAAGTATTTACTTGAGCAATGTATAAATCACAATAAGCAAACGCAAGTAGCTTTTACTGGTACTCCTAATCTGGAACGAAGGTTTATAATAACCTATTAGAATCCTAACGGGTCTTTAGTTAAGCTTAAGCTTAGACCGGTTAGTTTCAAAGAAACGGTTCGTACGCACGAATAAGCGAAGACCGGATAGAATGTGATTTAGACCCGACAAGTTTAGAGACTTGTTTAGTATGGGTATTTCCTACACATTCTGGATTTTGAGATAAAACCGATAAGGTTTGACCCGTTTAGGCTAGTTGATGTAAACTGGTTACATAAACCGAACCGAACGCGTAATAAGCGTAACGGGTAATAACTATGAGTCATTTACAGGTTTCCTAAGTTAATATGCTTCATATATGTTGTGACATCAGTAATATGTCTTTTATTATGCCCGAAACGAATTTAAACACAAACTAT
Organism: Helianthus tuberosus; assembly: GCA_030545235.1. Lineage (NCBI taxonomy): Eukaryota > Viridiplantae > Streptophyta > Magnoliopsida > Asterales > Asteraceae > Helianthus > Helianthus tuberosus. The sequence continues at coordinate 167,537,063 of CM060355.1, forward strand.
GCCCCGTAGGGGTAGTTTGGTCATTAAAAAGGGTATAAAAGAGTTTAAGTATTTACCTGGGTGACAGGTCTGATGTAATCAGCAAAAATACTTATTTTACTAAGTTATAACAGTAGGATAAAGTATATATGTGAAATTTACCAATTATAACCAACTATGCCCCGTAGGGGTATTTTGGTAATTTCATATAAGCCGAAAAGCTCAAAACTGAAGTCTGAGTTAAACAAATTTTGCTTAATGTTAAAACATTATAATTTGCCCCAAATATCGGTAGGTATCAACCCTTGTATGTTTAAAATAATTCTAGTACATACTATGCGTTAAAAACGCTTAAAAAGGCGATTAGAAGCCATTTCCGGGTTTGATACATAAATCTGATATTTTTATATTTCCAGAAGGCTTAAATTAATTTATTTATCATATGTGATCAGTAGCAAAAGGTTTGGAGTCGTTTAGATATGTAAAACTCATTTTATAGCCCGTAAGGGCAAAACCGACAATTACCGGATTAAGCCTACGACTATAAGTTATGCTCAGCCTAAAATTAATTAAAAATCTTTAAAAATCCCAAAATAATATATTACATCAGTGGGTAAAGAGATTGATATCAAAAAGTATGTTTAAGTAGGCTATACGCTAAATACGCCGTTTAATTAACATAAAGCTTTAATTTTACGCTAACGAGCATAACTCTTAACCTACACCTCAAACTGATGTCAAATTTTGCATACAAGTTTATATATCAGTAATTAAAGTTTCTACTCTTTTACATTTCCAAAAATCACATTTTAAGGTGAAAAGGGCATAATGGTCAACATATGAGCAATTAACGGAATCATGCATATTAATTGGATAACTAATGGTCCGAGGTGTATAATCACAGAGGGTTATACTAGCATGTAACCTAGTCCAAATAAAGCTCTAAGGAATTTCTAAAACATACCATAACGGGTCAGAACTGAAAGTCAAAGTATAAGTCAAACTATGCGACTTTCGGTTCCCAACCGGGTCTAAACAGGAAATTGTCGGGTTGAACATGTTTAGACATGTTCTTACACTAATTACCAAGTTATATTAATGATCAAACAAGTTGTATGTGTTCTACATTGCTAATTATGCATAATTTGTAATTTACACATTCTGTTGACTTTTTTAAATACAAGTTTGACCCGACATTTGACCTAGTTAGAGTGGGAATCAGGGGGAACCCTTTTGAGGGTTTATTACCCACATAATTACCAACTTATAACTACTTTTAATTCGAGATTTGACTGAGCCATTATTAATTAATCTCGAAGTCAAACCGTAATTACGACGGTTTGACTTTTAGCTAAAAAACTAAGCTAAACTCAATTAAAGAAGGTTAAGCAAACTTATAAGAGTCCTAAGCTTGATTAGTGATCACTTGAGAGAAGACTTGAGCTCCAGAATGATCAGGAATGCAAGAATGAATGTGTGAAGAACTTGTTGCAACTTAGTGCTTTATATAGTGATTTAATCACCACAATTTGTTGACACACAAGTCTACACTTCACCACAACTGATCAACAAGTGTTCCTAGTGCTTAGGGGGTGTCTAGGGGTCGCCCTTTATGTGGAAAATCAGATGGAATCGAGCAGAAAACACAAAGCAGGCAAAAACCTAAAGAAATTGGAGCTGGCAGTCCCTCGCGTGACGCGAAGGACCCCCCCCCCTGGGCTTCGCGTGGCGCGAGGCCTCCCCCGGTTAACTTTATTGTTACCCGAAAAGTCCTAACTTCCAACGTTTACGCTTTAACCCTTCGCACACGAATTTGATCATAACTTTCTCATACGATAACGAAACTTTACGAAATTTATATCGTGTATTCTAGTGAGCATAATTTATAGGTACAAAGCTTCGGGTTTGTCAAAAGGTCACTCAGAGGTATAACTTAAACATGTTGACACATTTAACCCCTGTAGTTTGTAATCTCTCACTTTTAGCTTCGCATGATCCATGATTTATTCGTTTGATGTTATAAACATCATGTGGGGTTAATGTACAATATATTTATTCACTGTTGACATTTCGAACACGTATATTCACATACTTTCCATGTTTGTCAACTTTAGTCCTTCTATAATATTCTTTCACACGTTTTAAATATATGACACGTGTGAACACATTATAGGACGTGAATTTTCGAGGTGTTACATCCTCACCCCCTTAAAATAAATCTCGACCCGAGATTTACTGTAATAAATAAGGGTACTTTTCTTTCATCGTGGATTCAACCTCCCACGTATATTCGGGACCTCTACGGGCATCCCATTTGACCTTTACAATAGGTACATGTTTCCTTCGAAGCTTCTTAACCTGTCGATCTTCAATCGACAATGGTTTTTCCACAAATTTCAAGCTCTCGTCTATATGCACATCTGTATGTGGTATAACCAGTGATTCATCAGCGAAGCACTTCTTCAGATTGCAGATGTGGAACACATTGTGAATTCCACTGAGCTCTTCAGGTAAGTTTAACTTATAGGCAACTGACCCGACACGTTCGATAACCTCGAAAGGTCCTATGTATCTCGGGCTTAGCTTGCCTTTCTTACCAAATCGCATCACTCCCTTCCAGGGTGATACTTTAAGCAACACTTTGTCGCCTAATTCGAAGTTAAAGCTTTACGCTTTGGATCAGCGTAGCTTTTCTGCCTATCTCGGGCAGCTTTGAGACGGTCACGAATCTGGACAATCTTGTCCGTCGTCTCGAACACTATCTCTGGTCCTGATAATTGGACATCTCCAACTTCCGCCCAACAAACAGGCGTTCTACACTTTCTACCATATAAGGCCTCAAAAGGCGCAGCCTTTATGCTGGTATGGTAGCTATTGTTGTAGGAGAACTCAATTAGTGGTAGGTGGTTATCCCAATTACCACCTAAATCGATCACACATGCACGTAGCATGTCTTCCAAAGTTTGAATGGTACGCTCACTCTGTCCGTCAGTCTGAGGGTGGTAAGCCGTACTAAAATTCAAACGCGTGCCCAAAGGTTGTTGGAAACTCTTCCAAAAAGGGGACGTGTATCTAGTATCTCGGTCAGAGATAATAGACACATGTATTCCATGTAAGGCTACAATCTTATCAACGTACAACTGGGCTAACATGTCGGAGCTATAAGTCTCATTGATGGGTAAGAAATGTGATGACTTAGTCAGTCTATCAACTATAACCCATATTGTATCATTTCCTTTCCTTGTCTTTGGGCGAAATACATCCTTCAATCACTGGTGTGCAATGTATTGTGAGCTCCGCCAAGCTCCTTAAATTGGTTTTAGCTTATAAGTTACTTGATCTTGATACATTCGATTTCCTTCGAATGATTTCATATATTCAGGGCTTAACTAGCCTGATAATTTAACAAATTTGGCACACCCTTCCTGGGTGATATCTTTTGTTGAGTCTTATTTCTTAACAAGAATTTAGGAAGGTTACTAGTTTCCATTAATCCCTGATTTTCTGCCGAATAATGGCAACTTATAAATAATTAGGGGTTTGTATGATCTTATTCGTTGTTTCAAATGCAACTTTCAGATCCTGATAAGTGGACTTACCAATCTATTGTCCTAACAATAGATGTTTAACATTCCATCTTTACAAGGTCTCCAAGGGAGCAGCCTTGATGCTTACATATCAACTATTATATAAAAGCTTATCTTAAGGTGAGATGGTCATTCCAACCATTACTTAACTAATTTTAAGGAATAGCTAATCCTTGTCGTTAGTCGAACAATTCGACGACCCTGAGTAGCTGATGGCAAATTCTTAATCGTTGCCTAATTAGGGTTGTGGCAATTAATACATAAGCAATATGAACCGTCTTTCATATTCAATAACATAAAACTCTCAGAATATTGAGTCGGGCTATATGAGCCTATGTCTTAACCTACTTAATCAAGGTTTCGATTATTCCACAATCAATATGGAGTTTTCACAATACTCCAGCCCACAGCGGGATGTTAATCTTAATTCTACCTGCCTCCCAGGAGGTAAGCAGGGAAAACTTATGAGAAGATAATCAAGATACAAGGAGGCTACAGAGATTTTCCATATCTCAGGCTCCAGTTCATCCATCATTGCTTGTGTCAAATAAGTGATACATTTATGTTATAAGTCCACGAATTCCTTAATTGGGAACATTTACTTGGACAATTCCATTATGGATATCTTCTTTGAATACTACTAGTCGACTTTAGTACAATATGACCATTGGGATATCTCAGGGGTTCCATGTATTAAACCTCCATACTAATCAGGCATGGAAGTAATCTATGGGACACACTAGGATACGCAAATCCTCATATGGCACTTATATCAAACATAGTTTGGCATTCGCAGGCGATAGAAAAACAATGAGAAAAATAATTAAAATAACATATGTTGTCGTACTCTATGCGAAGAAAGAGTACTCTTAGATTTTTCGGAAGGATTCCTTGCCGATACTAGAAGAATCGGTTACTATGGTTTCCTTGGTAAGTTATACCTTGTGGATAATATAAAAGTTTGCTAAGCTTATGGTTTATGAAGATTTATTATTGCCTGTATTAAATCAGGACAATTAGCAGAAATTATCATTGGTAAATGATAAGGGATGTACTTGATGACATCGTGAACTGCCTCTTGGCATTCATCAGGTGAGTTCAGGCATTTTTTCCTTTAGCCTTTCCAGGCTTAGCTGCACCTTCTTTGGCAGCTTTATGGAATCTAGTTCTGATGCGGCCTTACTTACGATAGCCGTGATAGACTGCATTCTTTATGTCCCTGCATTCCTGGGAAAAGATGACCTGTTCCTTAGCAAATGTCACCCTGCTTTGGTCCTGGTTCTATTCGACACTGTCCCTAGTGTCTTTTATAGCAATTCTTACATACAGTCTTCTTACTGAACTTTCGTTGCTTTTTATTAAGCCTGTACTTGCTCTCTTTCTTAGATTTCTGGGAGTTATCCTCCTCCTTTGGTTCACCCTTCATATTCGAAGTGTGAACAAAGCTCTTCTCATGAGCAATTGAACGTGGTTTTGAATGAAAATTAGAGCGAGAAGCATTCGGCTCTTTGGATTGTTTCATGACCTTTTCCCATGGCCTTTCAAACTGCTGCGTTAACCACTACTTGGAGATTAACTCCATTAATATTGAGGTTTACATTTGAGACATCATTTGCTTTTGTCGCATTAATAGCATCGCGACTATTGCCTATCTCATCCGAGTTTTCCATACTCAAAACTTGGTACTAATTACCAAATTAAACCATTATTAGTCATCATCCTGATGACCTGACATAGACTAGCCATGGCATCCACGAACCGTATAGGCCATTATGTTCTGAACATTCTTAATGAATGCTATTTGAATGTATATCTATTACATTTAGCTTAGGTCACAAAAGGACTATCAATGGCATTCAAGGTTTGGAGCTAGTCCAATACCTGCTTGACAGGGGACCATAATGTCACAACTGTCTTTGTCACAAGGACGATTATAAATAGCTCAAAGGCTAGCCTTACATGACTTTGGTTATATATATACATATATGGCATAGAAGCCTGTCGCGAGGGACGTAGAAAGATATGGCATAAAGCCTAGTCATGAAGGACATAAGTAATCATATGGCGCGAAGGCCTTGTCGTAATGACATTTAGATGTGGCGCAAATGGCCTTGTCTCTAGGACGTTATAGGATATGGCACTAAGGCCTGTCACGAACGACGAATTATAGCACGGAGGCTTGTTATGGGTGACTTGAATTATAACTTGTGGATTTGTGACAAGGACATCAATTCATAGGCTGAAATCTTAATAGATCAAGAGTTTTAAGGCTTGAACATAGTTCTTCACCTTTAGACAGGGAGTCATAGACTACAACTATCATCACCTTGAAAGGCGATTCACTTGACAGAAAGGTAAACCAATTAACATCACTAATGGATGTCTATCTATAATTATCGTATCTAATGATATTAGTCATGATCACATCGACCATATTGACTATTAGGTTTGGGTATAATCCCACCATTTTGAATAGGGGATCATAAAGATCACCACTATTTTGTCGTATCGACAATAGAGTAAAGTATAGCCCGTAGGCAATTCATCACTAGGGATGTCAATATTATGAATTTATGATCATCATACTGATGATACTAGTCAGGATCGCAATGATCATATAGACTATTAGGCTTGAGCGCAGCTTACTACCTTAAACAGGGGATCATAGAGATCATAATGTTTGTGTCACAAATGGACAATATAATATGGCCCGTAGGCGAAACATCGCTAATGGATGTTTATAATGGATTCATCATTTTAGATAATATAAGTCAGGATTGCTTTAATCATATTGACTATTTGGCTTGAGCATAGCTCACCACCTTAGACAAGGAATCATAAAGATCATAATGTCAATGTATCAGATGGACAATTTATTATAGCCCGTAGGCAAAACATCTTTTATTGACAGGGAGTTGTAGGCTACCCCTGTCTTTAGTCTCGGAGGATGTTAATTATAGCCCGTAGGCATTTCCCTCCTAAGGGATATTTATGGTATGATCATCTTTTCAGATGATATTAGTCGAGATCGTATGGACCCTACCGACTACTATGCTTGGACGTATTCCAACATCTTTAGACAGGGTCAAAGACCACCACTGTCGTTGTCTTATCGGACGACAAATTTAGCCCGTAGGTACTTCATCACTCACGGATGTTTATAATATGATCATCTTATAAGATGATATAAACCATGATTTCTAGATCATAAGGCAATTTAGGAATTTAAAATTTCCAATATAGGGATGACTGTTGTGATTTTATCGAATCACATTTGTCAGGAGTGCTAACACGTTCTTAGGTGTTAACAAGGACCTGAATCCCTTGAGTAGGTTTCACCATCTTGGCCACGTAGGCTAGGTTTCACCTTTAAGATTTTTTTTTTAAATGCATACTGGCAGGGGAGGAAGGATATTTATTTTATTCAGGATTTTTATCATAAATCCTAATTTATAAGTTAATAATAGCACAAATGGCCTAGTCGCGTAGACAAGTTTAATTTATAAGCCATGATTTCAGAGAATCGCGGCATCAAGGTTTGAATCAAAGTTCATTACCTTTTCCTGGCAGGGAGCTGTAGGCTACCACTGTCTTTAGTCTCAGAGGACATTAACTATAGCCCGTAGGCACTTCCCTTATAAGGGATGCTATTACGGAATTGCCCCTTAGGGAAATTCATTAACCATGGTAAACAGAGACCATATTTTGGTTAATTTATTAATCATATATATTTAGGATTTCTATTATAATTTATCCTAATTATAAACAATAACAATATATATTAGCACATAAGGCCTAGTCACAAGGAAAATTTTTAAATCATAAGCCGGGATTTCAGAGAATCGAGGCATGAAGGTTTGAACATAGTCCATTACCTTTTTCTGACAGGGGGTCATAACTACCACTGTCTTTTGGCTCCTATGGAAATGAGCAAGGCCCGTAGGCACCATATTACCACGTATGGTCTAAATATGATCATCTTAATTGATGATTTAAACCCATGATTCAGAGATCATTAAATTGGGTTTGGAATCTTTTGGATAGGTTTTACCGTCTTAGCCATGTCTGCAATGACATTTAGTCTGGGTTTACCATCTTGGCCATGTCTGCATTGACATTTAGGCTAGGTTTTACCATCTTGGCCATGTCAGCATTGACATTTCGGCTAGGTTTTACCTTTAAGATTCTTTTTAATAATTAACGCAGAACAATTTCTAAATTGAAATGTTAATAAGGACCTGAATCTAAATTGAGGAACTGCCATCTTGGCCGGGTCTTAATATGACACGAGGCTAGGTCTTGTCCTTTTAGATTTTGCCATTTTATTATAATGGTAGATCTTGAAAAAGGAATGTTAATAAGGATCTGAATCTAAATTGAGGAACTGCCATCTTGGCCGAGTCTTAATATGACACGAGGCTAGGTCTTGTCCTTTTTAGATTTTGCCATTTTATTATGATCGTAGATCTTTATAAAAGGAATGTTATTTTCCATTTATTTAATATTTCCTGTTTAGGATGAATATTTAGTCATTCCACTATAAAAAAAATTTCAGGTTTGCCCTAAAAGGGACTTTGAAAGAAATAATGTTGTCCTTGAAGGGACTGAAAAATAAATATGTCCTTAGAAAGAGTATTAAGGAAACGATCTTCAGCAAAAAGGAGTTCCTTCTTCATTTTATTTCTGAATGCTTTCTACTTGGTTGCACGTTTCACCCTGGCCGCGGTACGAACCTCAGCATTACAAGGGTCCGGATGTGGAGAATCCATATTACAGCTTCTTCGCTTGGCGACGAATCCATATTAGGATTGAGATTATTTCAATGTTAAGTCTAGACTCAGGAGGTCAAGGAATGTGCTACTGTGTCATTGAGATTAAACACCAAAAAGCTAGTGTTTAATTCACTCAATGTTGGCTCTGATACCAACCTGTCACACCCTGATTTCCACGTGTCACCGGTGGGCCCGGTGGGGAGTATCATGACGTGGTTGGCAACATAATAGTCAAACAACACAATATTTAATATGCACAGTGGAAGCAAATGAAAGATATAATTTAACCGAATATAATATTGTAATATCAAACATCACAACTGTCGATTGTTTATCCACAGACGGATCGAAAATAAAATGGAAACAATAGTTCAACAGACTTTTAGGCATCTTAAGCTTGCGAGACTTCTATTGATGCTAAGGAGAAATATCCAGCCAATTACGTATAGTACCTGCATTTAGCCTTTTTGGAAAATACGTCAGTTTACACTGGTAAATACAATTAACTGACTCATTTTGAAAATGGTTTAAGAAAACTGATTTGGATGCACGTGGCACAAATATCTTTTATAATTTGATTAAAATGCACAGAGGCAAAATTAATCTTTTATAACTTGGGAGAATTATTTAAATATATAATCTTGTGAACGAATTACATGTTCCTTGTGCGTTCAGTAGCCCGGATCATGTCCGGGTTAAAGATCAATAGACACACCACAATATTCTTTTGTGCACTGATGGGTGTACACCTACACCCCGCGCTTAAGTCGTGGCCATTTCGTAAAATGATGCCAAGGATATCCGGGACATGGTCATTAACCCCCCAAAGGCTTTAAGTAACAAGACTGTTTAAACGAGCCGATCAAATTATTCAATTAACCACCCAACGATGGAAGATTTGATGCCCGATCAAGCGGTATACTATATACCGTAACCCAAGCCCGTATAGGGAAAATAAGTTAAAAGTATTTACCTGAGCAATGTATAAATCACAATAAGCAAACGCAAGTAGGTTTTACTGGTACTCCTAATCTGGAACGAAGGTTTATAATAACCTATTAGAATCCTAACGGGTCTTTAGTTAAGCTTAAGCTTAGACCGGTTAGTTTCAAAGACACGATTCGTACGCACGAATAAGCGAAGACCGGATAGAATGTGATTTAGACCCAAAAAGTTCAGAGACTTGTTTAGTATGGGTATTTCCTACACATTCTGGATTTTGAGATAAAACCGATAAGGTTTGACCCGTTTAGGCTAGTTGATGTAAACTGGTTACATAAACCGAACCGAACGCGTAATAAGCGTAACAGGTAATAACTATGAGTCATTTACAGGTTTCCTAAGTTAATATGCTTCATATATGTTGTGACATCAGTAATATGTCTTTTATTATGCCCGAAACGAATTTAAACACAAACTATGCCCCGTAGGGGTAGTTTGGTCATTAAAAAGGGTATAAAAGAGTTTAAGTATTTACCTGGGTGACAGGTCTGATGTAATCAGCAAAAATACTTATTTTACTAAGTTATAACTTTAGGATAAATTATATATGTGAAATTTACCAATTATAACCAAACTATGCCCCGTAGGGGTATTTTGGTAATTTCACATAAGCCGAAAAGCTTAAAAACTGAAGTCTGAGTTAAAGAAATTTTGCTTACTATTAAAACATTATAATTTGCCTCAAATATCGGTAAGTATCAACCCTTGTATGTTTAAAATAATTCTAGTACATACTATGCGTTAAAAACGCTTAAAAAGGCGATTAGAAGCCATTTCCGTGTTTGATACATAAATCTGATATTTTTATATTTCCAGAAGGCTTCAAATAATTTATTTATCATATGTGATCAGTAGCAAAAGGTTTGGAGTCGTTTAGATATGTAAAACTCATTTTATAGCCCGTAAGGGCAAAACCGACAATTACCGGATTAAGCCTACGACTATAAGTTATGCTCAGCCTAAAATTAATTAAAAATCTTTAAAAATCCCAAAATAATATATTACATCAGTGGGTAAAGAGATTGATATCAAAAAGTATGTTTAAGTAGGCTATACGGTAAATACGCCGTTTAATTAACATAAAGCTTTAATTTTACGCTAACGAACATAACTCTTAACCTACACCTCAAACTGATGTCAAATTTTGCATACAAGTTTATATATCAGTAATTAAAGTTTCGACTCTTTTACATTTCCAAAAATCACGTTTTAAGGTGAAAAGGGCATAATGGTCAACATATGAGCAATTAACGGAATCATGCATATTAATTGGATAACTAATGATCCGAGGTGTATAATCACAGAGGGTTATACTAGCATGTAACCTGGTCCAAATAAAGCTCTAAGGCATTTCTAAAACATACCATAACGGGTCAGAACTGAAAGTCAAAGTATAAGTCAAACTATGCGACTTTCGGTTCCCAACCGGGTCTAAACAGGAAATTGTCGGGTTGAACATGTTTAGACATGTTCTTACACTAATTACCAAGTTATATTAATGATCAATCAGGTTGTATGTGTTCTACATTACTAATTATGAATAATTTGTAATTTACACATTCTGTTGACTTTTTTAAATACAAGTTTGACCCGACATTTGACCTAGTTAGAGTGGGAATCAGGGGAACCCTTTTGAGGGTTTATTACCCACATAATTACCAACTTATAACTACTTTTAATTCGAGATTTGACTGAGCCATTATTAATTAATCTCGAAGTCAAACCGTAATTACGACGGTTTGACTTTTAGCTAAATAACTAAGCTAAACTCAATTAAAGAAGGTTAAGCAAACTTACAAGAGTCCTAAGCTTGATTAGTGATCACTTGAGAGAAGACTTGAGCTCCAGAATGATCAGGAATGCAAGAATGAATGTGTGAAGAACTTGTTGCAACTTAGTGCTTTATATAGTGATTTAATCACCACAATTTGTTGACACACAAGTCTACACTTCACCACAACTGATCAACAAGTGTTCCTAGTGCTTAGGGGGTGTCTAGGGGTCGCCCTTTATGTGGAAAATCGGATGGAATCGAGCAGAAAGCACAAAGCAGACAAAAACCCAAAGAAATCGGAGCTGGCAGTCCCTCGCGTGACGCGAAGGACCCCCCGGGCTTCGCGTGGTGCGAGGCCTCCTCTGCACAAAATCAGAACTTGTGATTTATTGCGTTTTGATCCTTGGCTCTTCAAACTTCGTTTAGACACTTGTTTCTTGCATTATGAACCCTCATAATTGATCTATAAGGGCTTTAAAACATATACCCACTTTGTTAAGTCCCCGGTTAACTTTATTGTTACCCGAAAAGTCCTAACTTCCAACGTTTACGCTTTAACCCTTCGCACACGAATTTGATCATAACTTTCTCATACGATAACGAAACTTTACGAAATTTATATCGTGTATTCTAGTGAGCATAATTTATAGTTACAAAGCTTTGGGTTTGTCAAAAGGTCACTCAGAGGTATAACTTAAACATGTTGACACATTTAACCCCTGTAGTTTGTAATCTCTCACTTTTAGCTTCGCATGATCCATGATTTATTCGTTTGATGTTATAAACATCATGTGGGGTTAATGTACAATATATTTATTCACTGTTGAGATTTCGAACACGTATATTCACATACATTCCATGTTTGTCAACTTTAGTCCTTCTATAATATTCTTTTACACGTTTTAAATATATGACACGTGTCAACACATTATAGGACGTGAATTTTCGAGGTGTTACAGATCAGTACTGAGGGGAGAGAGAGAAGTAATAATAGAGGTGGAAATAGAGGAAGGTCAAAGTCAATACCAAGAAAAGACATACAATGCTGGAACTGTGATGAGCATGGGCACTTTAGAAGTCAATGTACTAAACCTCCTAGAGACAAAAAGGATGTGAATGCTACCACAACTTCAGATTCAGAGGATGCCCTTATTTGCTGTGTCGAAAATACTGTTGAAGATTGGATTATGGATTCAGGAGCATCGTTTCATGCTACTTCTAGCACAAAGAAGATGAATAATCTACGCAAAGGTAACTTTGGTAAAGTTCGTTTGGCTAATAATCACAGTCTTCATATTATAGGAGTTGGAGACATAGACTTAAAAACACCATTGGGAACCATTTGGACCTTGAAGAATGTTTGGGTCATTCCTGGTTTGAAGAGGATGTTAATATCCATTGGTCAGCTTGATGATCAGGGATCGGATGTCCACTTTGGTAGAGGACAATGGAAAATTGTTAAGGGCAGTATGGTCATTGCTAGAGGAAACAAGAGGGGTACTTTATACATGGTTGAGGTGCCAACCGATGGGGTTAATGCAGTATCTGATGGGCCGAGTCTATCAAAGTTATGGCATCAACGACTCGGCCACATGAGTGAAAAGGGGATGAAGATGCTCGTTACCAAGGGAAAGCTTCCAGAACTGAAACAGGTCGAGTCTGAGTTTTGTGAACCGTGCATCCTAGGCAAGAAAAAGAAGGTGACTTTTGTGAAGACAGGGAGAGCACCGAAAGCTCAGAATTTGGAGTTGATTCACTCAGACGTGTACGGGCCGACATCAGTTGCTTCATCTGGAAGATCTTGCTATTATGTGACCTTCATAGACGATTCAACACTCAAGGTATGGCTTTACATTCTTAAACATAAATCTGAAGTTTTTGATAAATTTAAGAAATGGAAATCAGCTGTTGAACTTGAAACTGATTTGAAGGTGAAATGCTTGAAGTCTGACAACGAAGGTGAATACATCAGCAAAGAATTTAGAGATTATTGTGCTGAGCGAGCGATCAAGATGATAAATACAATTCCAGGAACTCCGCAACAGAATGGGGTTGCAGAGAGGATGAATAGAACACTATGTGAGAGAGCCAGGAGTATGAGATTGAATGCAGGGCTCCCAAAAATGTTCTGGGCTGATGCGGTTAACACCGCGGCTTATCTTATCAATTGTGGCCTTTAGTACCGTTGGGATTTAAGATTCCTCGGGAAGAATGGAAGGGAAAAGCAGTTGAGTATGATCACCTGAGAATCTTCGGGTGTAGTGCTTATGATATTGATCTTGAAGGTGACAAGTTAGATGCCAAAGCAAAGAAGTACACGCTTGTTGGATATGGGTCTGATAAAATGGGCTACAGGCTTTGGGATCATGAAAGAAGAAAGCTAGTTAGAAGCAAACATGCTGAATTCAATGAAGCAGAGCTGTACAAAGACAGGAATTCGGAGAAGTCAGAGGTTCAGAAAGAAGTGGTTGAGTTTGACACTAACGATCAAAAGAAAGAACCAATTATAGAACCTGAATCAGATTCTGAAGATGACACAGGACCAGAGTTTGAAGGTGGATATAATGTGACAGGAGAAGTCTTTGACAGTGGGAGCTCAGATCATGAAGAAGAACAACCTCTACAGCAACCTCACCATCAGAAATTTGGGTCACGAGATCCACCCGAGTTAGTAACCTAATAAATATAATCCTTCAGTTAATTATATTCTCTTGACAGAAAACGGTGAACCAGAAAGCTACTCTGAGGCAGAAAAGATAAAAGAATTTATTCGGTGGGAGCATGCAATGAAGGATGAGATGAGCTCTTTATATAAAAACAATTGGGTCTTAGTAAAGCTTCCGCCAGATAAAAGAGCTTTACAAAATAAATGGGTCTTCAGTGTCAAAGAAGAACACGATGGTTCTAAACGGTACAAATCCCGTTTAGTAGTCAAGGGGTTTCAGCAGAAGAAGGGAGTTGTTTATGATGAGATTTTCTCTCCGGTGGTGAAGATGACTAACATCAGGTTGGTTCTTAGTATTGTAGTCGCAGAAAAGTTGCATCTAGAGCAGTTAGATGTGAAAACAACTTTCTACATGGTGACCTAGATGAAGACATTTATATGTCACAACCTGAGGGATTCAAGGTTATTGGGAAAGAAACTTGGGTCTGCTAATTGAAGAAGAGTTTTTATGGTCTTAAACAGGCACCCAGACAATGGTACATGAAGTATGATAACTTCATGGAGAGGTCAGGGTACAAGAGAAGTTAGATGGACCATTGCTGTTATTTGAGGAAGTTCAGTAACTCTTATATCATATTGTTACTTTACGTTGACGATATGTTAATTGCAAGTTCTGATATGAAAGAAATAAGCAGGTTAAAGAAGCAAATGTCCAAAGAATTCGAGATGAAGGATTTGGGTCCAGCCAGGCAGATACTCGGGATGAGTATAACCAGAAGCAAGAAAGATGGCTCAGTGACACTATCCCAGGAGAAGTACATCAGGAAAGTGTTAGAGAGATTTGGTATGAACAGTGAGAAGACCAATCCTAGAAACACGGCTTAGGAAGTCACCTCAAGCTTACTAAAAATTAGTGTCCCAGAACAGAAGAAGAAAAAGCTGATATGGCTAGAGTTCCATATGCATCTGCTCTAGGAAGTCTAATGTATACTATGGTATGCACAAGACCTGACATAGCACACGCATTTGGAGTTGTTAGTTGCTTTTTGTCAAATCCAGGAAGAGAACACTGGGAAGCAGTTAAATGGGTGCTTCGTTATTTGAAAGGTACGTCAAAGATGGGGCTGTGTTTTAATGGAAAGGATGTGGTTCTCAAGGGTTATACATATGCTGACCTGGGTGGCTGTAAAGATACATTTAAAAGCACTACAGGATATGTCTTTACAGTGTGAGGAACAGTAGTGAGTTGGATGTCCAGACTTCAGAAAAGTGTGGCTTTATCTACTACAGAAGTTGAATACATGGCAGTAGCTGAGGCCAGTAAAGAACTAGTATGGTTGAAAGCTTTCTGAAAGAGTTAGGGAAGAATCAAGCTGACTAACCGTTGTATTGTGACAATGAAAGTGCAGTGAAACTTGCAAAGAATCCTGTTTATCATGGGAAGACGAAGCACATAGGGATGAGGTATAATTCTGTCAGAGGATTGATCAGTGAATCATCAATCAGTTTGAAGAATGTCCCAAGTGCTAAGAATCCAGCAGATATGTTTACCAAGGTTGTGGTGCTGGATAAGCTGAACAACTGGCCTTCACGAATAATGCTGAGAAGGCAGGGTAGCTAGGGAGTTTTGAAGATCAAGGGGGATTTTCATTTATAGAAGTACAGAAGAGATGGTGCGGTTCGAGGTCTGAAGACATCAAGTGGGAGATTGTTGGAGATGTTGTCTTCAGCCCAACCCAGCCCATTAAGGCTAGCCAAGGATTAGAGAGAAGAAGGGAAAGGGTTCGGCCGACCCTAACCCTAATGGGCTTTAAGTGTTTAAGGCCCAAATGTTTAGTTACTTGCTTAGAAAGGGCCTAACCCTAATTCTATCCTATAAATATATCTCTTGTACTTGTAATCATTATCACTCAACAAAATACAAACCTTAGTTGCCCCTGTGGACGTAGGTTACACACTGTGACCGAATAACGTGAATCTCGTGTCTAGTTTTCTTATTGTTTTCGTTTATTGATCTCGTGTGCGTGCTCTAAATCCTAACAAGAGGGAGGTGAATAATGTTTGTGACCAACGTCTAACCTCTAATTAAACTCTATATATACATTCAAAAGGAAACCTTACTCTCTAGTAAGGGTAAATACGTCCATTAAAGAAACAACACTCTTTCAACGCCATAGCCACCACAAATACCACCTCCAAAACCTTGTAACACCCTTTGTCTACTCTTAATTTCTCCCCACACCATCAACACCACACCATCGCACCACCACCATCATCGTGGTTTTCAAAATCACACCACCATCATAAATTATGGTTTGATCAGAAAAAAATACGAATAAATCAATACCAAACAAAAAGTAAACCAAAATGAAAAACAAAATCAGAAAATTAGGCTCAGAAGTGTCGAATGAAGTGGTTGCGATGGGGTTGCAGGTTGAAAACCTGCCATCCATGCCATACCACTATCATCAATGTTCAAGTATATATTACACCTTATCATGGCCACATGCATCGACACCTAAAAAACATTACGCACAAACCACTAGCTGCAGACGGTGTGAAGTTCTTAGTGATTCACCGTCATCATCGATGCCAACAACTCAACACCGTCAAACACAAAGCATGAAAGAAACAACAACACACTTTAAGTCTGTCCCTGGCATAGATGTCCGGAGCCGTCGGCAACGGCAACGAATCTCTTTCTCTGGTTCTCTTTCTAGAATCAACCTACCCCTTTCTCTGTCAATCGTAGATCTGTAACCATCATAGGAACGACTGGTGTGTCACCGGAAAAGGAGTAGGAAAAAGAAAAGAGAATGCTAGATGTTTATAGAGAGAAAGAGAGAGATGTTGAAGTTGAGAGATAGTTTCTCTAAGTAAATTTTAAAACCTTGAAGAAGAAAAGTGAGCAGAAAAAAACAAACACAACACATACTAAGCACATGAATTAATTAAAATATTTCTAACACAAAACCAGCATATGAATTAATAAATACCACCGTACAAGTTGTTTATGCACAGAGTTCACATACTAATGCACCTTTATGTTGTAAATTAGATTATATATAAATGGTTTTTGATCTTTTAGATAATTGAGGGTAATTTTGTCATTTGCTTTAGTTTTAATATAAAAACTTAACCTTCATCGTTTATTTACATACAAAACAAATTATATGTTCTGATAATATTTAAGCTTTAATCATTTATATTTAAGCTTCAATCATTTAAATTATTTGCAGTTGCCAAATCTCAGCCGCAGATTATTAGCTTACATAAACTCCACTCTCAACTAATTCACTTATGTCAATAATCCCTTGGTCTAGTAATCAAGGGGAAGGTAGAAAGATTTGCTTTTCTTGGAGGTTATAGATTCAAATTTTTAATATTAACTTGATAATACTAACTAGTAAACCGGTTAGCAACATTTTAACCCTACGGCATTCAAAAAAAAAAAAAAAAAAGAAAAAAAAAACGAATCCAGTTATTACACCACTTTAATACTAAACACTTGTAAACTAAACACAAAAGAACCAAAATATTACATACGTGATAGATATACCCATATGCTACACATCTTATTTTTTAGATCATTGGTACATTATCCACTTCTTACCGGACAAACTTTAAACAACATTATCCACTGACAGGTGTGCGAATCACCACCCCGTCAGTGTTCACCCACACCCATACACGTGCGCACGAAAAATTCCTAGGGGTGGGAGTTCCTTCCAATATCACAATAGCATTAACCAGTGGATTCTCTTTCTCAACTATAGCTGCTGCCACTTCTCCAGTTTTCCCTACAAGCTCCGGCCATGAGTTCTTTCCTGTATTAACCATTCAAATGTTAGTATGTTATGTTACTTCCCTCTTCTAAGACGTTCGAATCGTATGAAAATACTCAAAGAAATGAGAAGATAGCCATTGTATTACCTGGACAGGGTGCTTGTGGAGTCAAGTCATCTTCAGGAGTTGGTGGTGCATCATCGATGGGTTTGACAAGAGGCTTATCTTCGACCGAACATCTAACTCTCCCGGCCTTGCTTATCGATGGCAATCCTGATCAAGATTAACAACTTTCGTTAACAAATATATAAACCAGTACCGTATAAATAATGACTTAGGCATTCACATCCCTTACATTAAATTTTGGGACTGTGATCTTTATATTATAAAAAGTAGTCGTGAGTGGATTAGAGACAAAATGTTATTGTTCATCTGTATATTTGGGAGACACTGTTTACTCTGTATATTTCTTTTAATATATTTTAAAATTGGCTGTGATTGAAAAAGAGAGAAAGGTAATGATAAATGTATACAAAATATTATTTAATTGAAAACATAGTGTTTTTTAGTGTAATTATAGGATAAAAATCGTGAAAGGGATGTTAATGCTCTTATTATTGATCTGATTTGATTATTGACACATACGTAGAAGTGGAGAACCGATGGTGGTGATCATAGGCTTTTGGAGCAGAGGAAAGGATGGTGAGGAGATAGAAATGGGAGCGGAGATGGATGCCATTTTCTTCTTTACTTGAGTTGCTGGAACTTAAAGATTCAAATATGGAGATTGAACTACAAAGTTAAGGGGTTCAGTTTGTGTTTATATATAAGGTTGAATGATTTTGATTGGTTTATTAAAATTATATACAATGTAGCCACATAAAGTTGTATTGCATGCATGGATGGCACCTTATCTTTAACCCACCAATCGTTTCACTCCACTTCACATGTCATCACAGATATTTTCTTGCATACCCTACTTGGGGCTATTTCAAAGGTTGACTCCTCATCCGCCGTGAGACAGTACCCGCTTGTTGCGTGTGAACATGATTAAATTCGTAAACCCTCACTCCCTGTCACGTTCGATCCGAGGATTAAAGGCCAGATTTGTCCATTCACCTAGATGTCCGTTAAAATGGTGCAAGTGGGAATCGAACATGTGTCTCCACTATAAAAGAGAGAACTCTTACCACTTAACCAAATTCTCAAAGACTTAAATATTTGTTTTTGATAGTAATAAATTTCTTTTCGTGTTAATAATTAAAGCCAAAACAAAAGTTAAACATACAAGCTTTATATTTTAGCCAATGAAACCTTTTTGAGTGTGTAAAACAGTAAAAGTTAATGAGCATATCATGTGTAGATTTCGTCAATAGTGATTTTCAATATTTAAATGATTTATGCAGTCAAAATCTTAGTTTGAATAAAATATAATAATACATAAAAAAAAGAAAGAAAAAACTACATTACTTTAAATTATATATAGATCAAGGTGAGAATCCGTAGATTTTTAGCCACCACATATTTAGTACACATGTTTACTGTTTTTATGAGAACCATCATGATTCACCATCAGACATTTGTTTGATTGTTGGTGAGGACCATAATGATTCGCCATCTTATATTTGTTACCCTCAAAACAATATAACTTGACTCTATTAACGCAGCTCTAAAATTTGAAAGAGATATGACTAAGGCTCAATTACTTAAGACATGTGATCTAGTCGAAAGACACGGGGTACATGCACCGATAGTCGGTCTTTGTCCAGATCGCTAAATGTTGTGTGCTTTGGGTCCAAGGCTTGATGCAAAACTACTATCGAGCCAGAGGTCTCACTTGAAGCAGTCTCTCTGTTACAACTAGAGATGAGCAAATGGTACCGGGTACCGTTACTTGTACATATACCGAATTTACCGAACCAAGATGTTTTCAGTACCGACATTTAGCGTTTTCAGTACTAGTTCGGTATGTTCTCGGTACCGGTTTTTACCTACAAATACCGGTCAGTACCAGTACCGAACTGGGTATTTTCGATACACCGGGTACCGATACCCATTTTTTGGGATTTTCGGTACCAGTTGAAACCGAGCTCATTCCTAGGCTTATACACCTATTCAAACGGGTTGACAAAAAGGTGACAAGGCTGTTTATGTTGTCATTCTTTTAGCATATACGCTGATGTTAGTCTGATACGCTGTTGTTAGTCTGATACGCTGCTAATACACAGCTGATACAGTACTGTTAGTCTCAGCAGTTAACACCATAAATTGATGGAAAAAAGTCAACTTTTAAAGTCTCAAGTATCACCATGACCATGATAACAAAACCAAAATTGAAACATTAATCATAATTGACTCAGATCTGAAAAGATCATCATGGTCGTTGAAAAGGGGAAAATAGGTTAGAAGCACGCTTCCTCATCGTCGTCAAAAATAGCCCGCTTAATTATGTCATGGTTGCAACCGGAGTTGTCATATCAAGTAGCAACACACCATCATTGTCGGGTACGCGAGATGCCAAAAATTCGTTAGAACAGTATATATAGGCGATCAACTGAATGAAACAAATATACTGGAATGCGAAACGGTGGAGTTTTAGCGATGTGGCTTCACCACCCAAATCAGCGAATACCAACATTCCATGCACAAATATACCGGTCACCACAACCGACGTCGCCTAATACACTCGCTAAAACACCAACGGTCGAATGGAGGTTAATAACCCCCCAAAAAACAGAAACACAATACTTTTCTTAAAAGAGAGGGATATTGTATAGACCACCAACATGGAGGCGAAAACGGTGAAAGATGAATCAATGGCCCATACGACACCAACTCAAATAACCACGACCCCTGACCCATTTCACGTTTTGTAGCAAATCGGGTTCATCCCACACTACCTGTAACCAGAAACCAAAAATCATATCAAACTCGTACATTTAAGAAACCAACTAACAAACATTCATACATAATCAATAATATCTCACTTATAAATACATATTCATTAATATCTCACTCATAAAGCGTACTAGATAAAGAGTATTCCTCAAGAAGCCTCCAAGGTGAATTCGGCCAACGAAACTGATCTTTGACATCAAACAAAGAAATCGTGCCCATGAACCAGCTAATTCACGACTAATCCTTTTTATCTAAAGCCATCTTGAGCTTTATTTTCTGGAGACCACTTAATCCGCATTGCTGCGTTTACAGTTGACGTTTTAACTCAGAACTCAGGCGTGCTTGCGCGAGGGTGGTACATCACCTCAAACGGCTGGCTAGCAAACTCGAGATTCGCAGCCTCAACCACCAACTCTACACTCACCTTCACAAAATTCCAAAACCCGCCAGCCGTAATAGTTACAGAATGTAAATAACCAGACAAAACAAACAACTAACTTTTAAAAAAATGAGTATTTATACATATAATCACCATTATTTTTAATGTTTATCTTCCAAGTTCCAATACGTATCAGTTAAATTGATAATAACTTTTTATCAATAATGACTTTAATCGCTTTCGTAAAAAAAAGTCATTATAAATATTTCTTGTAGTTTAACTAACTAATACATTAAACAAATAAAGTGAATTTGGTCTATAAAACTTCCCTCTCTATTTAAAAAACTATTTGATTCGATTAAACGCAATATCCGACATATTTCAAATTCTAAAAACACATAAAACGTAAGTTACCAATGTAGAAAAGAATCAAATGCATATCTAACACCTTAAAAACTAATTGATTTGATTGAATGCAAAATCGGATATATTTCAAATATGAACTCGTTCATGTAATCATGTTCAATTTCAATGTACAAAAAACATTTGCGCATACCGCAATTCTCACACCTCGACCTGCAGCGGAATAGGTGATCGAGGCATGATTGGGTTGATCCGAAGCTTATGATTTGCTATTACGTGTTGAATATTTCACAAAACAAATAATCCAAATAAAACAATTAAACATATGAAACATTGTTCATAAATACTAAACTACATTGATCCGTTTCTTGTTAACTAAGGCCCATTCTATGTCCAAATCTTCTCTTCAAGCCTGTTCACTTGTATCATGTGTAAAAAAATATTTTTTTTGGGTCAACAAAGGTTGGCGAGGGAACCTTATTGTTATTAGAAAAAAAAATAATATATCTAGTTTGTGTATTGAGAAAACGTGCGTTAACCAATGTAAGTAAATATGTTGTATGTCATATGTGAAACCTCATAACACAACCTTAAACAATAAACAAACCAACTGAAATGATTCAAATGAATGTATGCATGTTGTACGGTATTATGGTGTGCTAATTAATGTATGCATGTTGCACGATATTATGATGTGCTACAAGGTCTAAGCTCAATCAAACAGAGCTGACCTCGTATGGTTGGCAACGTCAAATTCCGCTCATAGGTAATGGGGAACCGACGAGCCTATGATGACGTAATATATATAAACTTAATAAGGATAAGAGTTAATCCTAGGTCATTTGCCTAGACTCAGAAAGTCTAAGGAATATGCTATTGTGTCATTTGAGATTAAACACAAAAATACTAGTGTTTAATTCACTCAAGCGTTGGCTCTGATACTAACCTGTCACACCCCGAATTTCAGACCACGTCCCGGTGGGCCTTGGTGGGGAGTATCGTGACGTAAGATTGGTATCATCATAGACACAAACACAGATAGAACAACGAAAGTCTTGGAGTTTAAATTATTATTACAAACGTAATGTCCGAAAGTTCAAAATAATAATACAGACTTGTTTGTCATAAAGATCCACAGGCGGATCGTAAATTGTACAAAAAAGGAGATCAGCAGACTGCTAGGCTTTATGCAAAGGAGTTGCAAATTCCACTTCTAGCATTACCGAGCAACTTCCAGCCTATTTACGTATGCCTTGTACCTGTAACTTAGTCTTTTGAAAATATGTCAGTTTACACTAGTAAATACAATCAACCGACTCATTTTGAAAACATTTTTAAAATAATTTTAAATGAACAAGGCAAATGATTTTATAAATTACTTGGGACAATTCAAAATGATCTTGTATACAGTTTTACATGTCTGTCAATACATATGGGCCCAGTACTAAACACCGAAACATGATTAACCGACACACCACTTAAACCTACAAAGGAGTTATCTTCAACTAGTGGGTAAGAAAAACATTTTATGATAGCATTAGCATCTGTCAGGTGTATGCCTATACCCCGTCCTCGGTTGTGGCCATTAGCAACTTAAATGAGTCAAGGACATCCAAGACACGGTCGCGTTAACCCTCCAATGTTTAAGTTAACAATCAAAATAGATTAAAACGGGTTATGAAGATTTTGTAGTCACAATCCGACATATGATCCCATACCCGACCAAGCGGTATAATTTACCGTATCCCAAGCCCGTATTGGGGAAATAGGTTAAGAGTATTTACCTGGGCTAAAACTCGCCTTAATATGCAAGAATTATAAATAGCTCAGCTGTTAATCAATTAGCTAAGGTAGGTGCAATTTACTGGAAGGCCCTAGTCTAGAATGATGGTATAAATAATCAATTAGAATGTCAACGGGTCCTATTCAAGTCGTATACTTGGACTGGTTAACTTAAATAATTGAAAACAGTACGATTCGCTTGATTAAGCGATGACCGGAATATAATGTGGTTTGAACTCAAGAAGTACTAAGACTTGTATAATATGGGTAAACAATTTAGATTCTGGAATTTGAGGTGAAAATGATAAGGTTTGACCCGTTTCGGTAAACTTAAGTAAACTAGTTACATAAGCTTAACCGTAAGCATATAAGCGATATCGGATAACCGGATGAGTCATGAACAAGTTCTATTTGCCATTATACTTTAAATAAGTTGTAACATCAGTAGCTTAGCAAGTTATATGCATATGAAGGTTCTAAAATCAAAATATGCCTCAAAAGGGCATTTTAGTCATTATACGACGTAATATAAAAACTTGCATATAAACTGATATTATGAACATGTTCATTCTGTAAAAATACTTTATTTATGATATAATATCAGTAAGTAATCAAACATGTATGGGTTTTATGATTTAATGCCAAACTATGCACCGTAGTGGCATTTTGGTCATTTTATGCATAGTTTGAGAACTTATTTAAAAATCTGAGTTATGATCGAGTACCTACAGTGAAAACATTTTAAATATGTTACAATGTCAGTAGGTATCAAGTTTTGATTGATAGTTATGGTTTAAAACCATACTATGCGCCAAAAGGGCGTTTCGGTCGTTTAATAACGTAATTTACGATCTTTAGTCAAAACTCAGCTTGTGATCAGTTTCTCAACATCAAAATATGTTAATTATATTAACATATCAGTAGGTAAATCGTTTGCAAGTTCGTGGTTGATTAAAACCTTGTTTATTGCAAAAAGGGCATTTTGGTCAAAGTTGGCAAAATATAGAAACTTGCATATAAACTCAGAATCTGATTATGATCATGTAATATAACCTCTGAGGGTTATGCTACATTGAAATATGATCATAATGTAACCTTAATTCAGTAGCTAACTAAGCTAAATCGGGTCAGAATCGAAAGTCAAAGTAGAAGTCAAATTGCACGACTTTCGGTTGCAAACCGACCTTAAAACTGGAATTGACGGACTGAACATGTTCATACATGTTCTAATATTAATTACCAACTTGTTAAGTGTCAGAACATAATTTATAACATACATATGATCAGATTATAACATTTACGAAAACTGACCCGTTTGACTTTTTAAACAATAAAACTTTGACCCATCAATTGACTTAGTTAACGCGATTTTCAGGTGGTTCCCTTTTGAGGGATTAACACCTACTTAATTACGATCACGTAGCTATGTTCGACTAGAACAATGGTTGGACCATAATGGTCTAAACCGAAAGTCAAAGCAATTATCGAAATTGCTTTACTTTTGGCTTGAAAAGCCTATAAAACGAAAATACAGATGAAAGGAGCACTTACAAGTGATCCTTGGATGGAAATGAACTCTATTTGGATGCTCCAAAGGACCAGGAACTTCCAGAGAGCGAGTTAGAAGTGATTTCAAGAATGGTGCAAGAAATGTGGTTGCATACCACATCTATTTATACTCATGGAGCTTGCACAAGATGGTTCCAGGTGTTAGCAGGAGTTGAGCGATGAGAACAAGTGTCTTGGAACGTGGCATGGCAGTCTTGAAGCCCCTTGTTTCAAGTTAGTGGTTTTATGCACTTTTGTTTAGGCTCCAAGGGAAATTCATTCGCTGGTAACTATTTACGGACAGTAAAGGGTCTCCTTTGCGGTCCGTAGAGACTCCTACGCACCAGACCCCATCGCCTCTTTCCGGACAGCATAGACGTATAGTCTACGGTCCGTAAACGATTAGAAAAGTGCAAAATTTTCCAACGTTTCCATTTTTGGTCCCTCAAAGTTGTAACATTTATATGTTGTCAATAATGGTCCCTCTCGTCCAACATTCGGCTTATTTTGATAGTACGGATATGACCATATAGCATCAAGCTTGTGGTTCGTAAAGGGTCACTAAGAGGCATAGTTTCAGCATGTTGACACCTTTAGTCCCTCCATATTTATACTTTCCATAAGTGGCAAAATTAGTCCCTCCAAGCCAGCATTAGGCACAATTGGGAGTATGGACACGTGTCAGTACATTACTGAACACGAATTTACGAGGTGTTACAGTATGTCACTAAAACACCATCAAAGCATATACTACTTAAGATCAAAAGAAACAACACACATTACTTAAAAAAGGCAATCAATCTTCCATTAAAATGTAATTGGGATCTACTGGACTAAAACCCTAGGGTAGGTCTAGGGTTTCATTCTCATTTCCAATAAATTAATTCATTGTAAACATAAATAAGAAAGATACATAGGCAATTTTAATTGCATAAGATGCTAGTAATGAAATCAGTGTGATGAAACCCTAACCATAGCCGTGTCATCCAGCACTGAACTTGTCAGTCGGATTAGCGTTGTGTTTTGCTTCATGTGTGGCTTCTATGGTGTTGTATAAAATACATCTAGTGGAGCAATATGGTGAACTAGAAAACAAGTAGAGAAACATACCTAGGTCCTGGTGAAACTTGAATAAGAATGAAAGGGTGAATCTCGAATAAGAATGCAGATCGATGAAGTTATGGAGAGAGAATTAATTTATTTTGATGAGAGATTTTTAATAAGGATTTTGAAGAAATGTGATTTTTTGGATAGAAAATTGATTGAAGGGAGATGTTACTATGAGAAGGAAAAGTTATATACCGGAAGGGAAAATTATAAAAGAAGTTTCAAGATGGGAGTATAAGTACGTTAGAGGCATATGTAAAGTATCATTAAAAATTATTAAAAAGCATATGTAAAGTACCATTAAAACTCTAAATTAGTGGTATAAGGACTAAATGCCACTAAAAGTGTATGCTAAGCAAATATGGCCTACACAAAGTGCTATTAAAAGCAAAATTAATTGCACAAAAGTAAAATGGCACCAAATGGCATTTTTTTGTAGTTAAAACCAATCTCTTTCTCTGGTTCTCTTTCTAGAATCAAGTTAACCCTTTCTCTGTCAATCATAGATCCATAACCACTATAGGAACGACTGGTGTGTTGTCGGAAAAGGAGTAGGAAAAAAGAAAAGTGAAAGCTAGATGTTTAGAGAGAGAGTGATGTTGAAGTTGAGAGATAGTTTCTCTAAGTGGATTTTAAAACCATGAAGAAGAAAAGTGAGTAGCAAAAAATAAACACAATACATACTAAGCACATGAATTAATTAAAGTCACCAAACCACTTATTTCTAACACAAAACCAGCACATGGATTAATACTAATGCACCTTTGTGTTGTAAATTAGAGGATATATAAATGGTTTTTGATCTTTTAGATAATTGAGGGTATTTTTGTCATTTTCTTTAGTTTTAATATAAAAACTTAACCTTCATCGTTTATTTACATACAAAACAAATTATATGTTCTCATAATATTTATTATTACCTAAACTCCACTCTCAACTAATCCACTTATTAACAATAATCACTTGGTCAAGTAAACAAGAGAAAGGTGGGAAGCTTTGCTTTTCTTGGAGGTCCTAGATTCAAATACAGACATGGAGGTTTTAACACTAACTTGATGATACTAACTATAACCCATTTAGTAACATTTAAATAGTACGCGGTTCAAAAAAAAACTAATCTAGTTATTACACCAATTTAATACTAAACTATAACAACTTTCCGAAAACCCTGAACATGCTCTAAAATGCCTGTAATATACACTGTATACGAAAAATAACCCTAATATACCTTTATATTATTAAAAATCAAATAAAACAAATAATTACGGCCGCTCGCGGGGCGCGACCCAGTCAAGCAAAGACTGTCGCGGGCCGCGACAAGGTGGCACCAGGCGGCACCACATTGCGCCATGTGTCCCCCCTCATGTGTGATCTACGGTGTGAGTCGACCAAGCTAGGGCCTACCCTAGTGGTCTCGCGGGCCGCGAAGGCCTAGCCTTGTAACTCTCACGAGGCGTGAGAGAACCCTGATCAGACCTACATAAGGAGGCCTCTGCCTCATTCATTCTCGTTCAATTCTTTTTCTTTCTTTGTCCCTATAATAGCAATAGTGTTGCTCGATATAATACCCCTAAAAAGCGAAGCTGTGCCTCGTTGTAAGTATTATAACCCTCGATTACGTATTGGTTACTCTACCCGATTGATCTAGGGCTCCGTAACGCATGTCAAGGCTCTGCCTGACTTAGTCGTTGGAGTTCTGTCTCGGGGGTATGGCTAATGTAAATTGGGTTATTTTACTAACATGTGTGCATTGTTTAATTTTAATAGATTATAACCAGGAAGTCACCAGAAAGCAATAGTATTATCTAAATTAGCAAAGTGGGTCATTCTCTTTTTCTGCCAAACTGTTTTAACAAAACCTCAAATATTTTAAAATATGATAACAATGATTGAGTCTATGTATTCTAGAATTACTATCAGTATGTTGGGGTTTTGTATACATTACTTGTTACTATATTGTGAATAGTAGCATCACCACAAGTCAGGATTAACAGTACCGTGGGTGGTAATTGGGAAGATATAAACATTATAATCGCCCTTAATACTGTAAAATGATAAAAGCTTGTTTTGATTAAACTGGAATACACTCGTCAATATTTCTTGCTGATAAATTTTTTTAAAAACGGGTTTCAAGTAACTTAATGTAAAGCTAATAAAAGCCAGCAGGAGCGCACTGAAGGCTTGGAAAAGTAGCTATAAAGGTTACCTAAATAAGAAAGAAGGTTTATTTCAATAAATTAGGATTTAACCCTATAAACATATAATGGAAACATAGGTTTTTCCCATGTATTTATTATTTATAAAAAGTGTGGTGTCTTAACTCTGACAAACTATTTCCTAACTACGGTCCTGATGTTTAATTTCCGCTGCCAAATTAATAAGCACCGATACCACCAGCTCTATGCATCTCGCGGTCGCCCGCCCCTCGGGGCAAGGGGTCGGGGGTGCGACAAGAGGTGATATCAGAGCGACAACCACTGGTTTAAGCCACAGAATGTTCTGCTGACACCAAGATTTTTATCAGTTATGTTAGGAAATCATCTATGTGATTATGTGTATATATGTATATTATTGTTTTGTGTTATTTGACAATCTGTTAGTTTACAGTATGAGTGAGCAAGGTACATCTGACGCTTACCGTCATCTAGCTAGTTCTCCAAAGAGTGAAGGAACCTCATTACAGCCTACTCCTTCGGGGTATTCTGCTGATACTGAGGAAGGAATTTTCATCTTTAAGGTACAATCCGAGGAACCGTTCCCTCCAAAAAAGAGAGGATGGTTTAGCAGGGGAGTACATGAGAGGGGAAAGAGGATGAAAAAGTTACAACAACAGAGAGCGTTAGCGAAATCCAATAGGGAACTGAATGCCCAAACTCAGGAGGCAGTTAGTAGAAAGTTGGCAGACTTTCATATGCTAGCCACCACTGCAGCAGATCCAAACCTTGATCAGATAGCTGAACCACAACGATTGCCATTATTTCTAACTCAACCATTGGAGATAGAACTTAACCAAGGAAACCAATTTCCCATACCAGTATTTGACCCTAACGAGATACCTAGAATCCTAGCACTTAATCCTTTAGCGTATGATCCATGGGAAGATGGCCATAGGGAATATCGGAAACTCTATCCTCAGGAAGAACCAATACCAAATCCCATAGCACAGTATACCGACCTTTATCCTTTAGATCTGTATTGGAATGATGATCGGTATATTCAGAGTGTGTTAAGCAACCCATACCCATATGAGAACCGATACCTCAATACCCTGGCCCGGTACCCGCACCACGACCACCCATGAGTGAAGAGAATGTGCAGGAACTCCGCACATATGGTGAGGAATTAGTGGAAGGAGAAGAGAGGATACGACAGATAGGAGAGAAGCTCGTGTGGAAATATGACGAGCGAGAAATGCAGTTCTGGATGAACGACACCCAATAATAATAATTATATATAGATACATATATATATATACAAATATATATATATATATATACAAATATATATATATATATACATGTGTGTGTGTAGTTTAAAAAAATCAACTAAAATAGATAACCTAATATCTATCAATGCATAACTATTAGTGTGCTTAAATTTCAGTTGTAGGTTGTAATAGCTATATATATGAAAAGAGTAAAAGTCGCAATGTTCGACGTTTTTTATCAATTTGTTTGTATGATTGTTTGCATTAAATTTTATTCTGTGATATTAATACCTGATAAATGTTTATAATCTAGATGGACAACGAAGTAAATCAGGAAAACCAAAATAATGATAATAATGGAAACCATGTAGATAACAGTGTCATCCAACATATAGTAGCACAAGGAATTATAGACGCTATGCCATATATTATCAAGACTGTTAAAGAAGCCGAAAATAATAAGACTATAAGTGGAAGTAAACGACCACCCACTGAACCCAGTCACAGCGTAAATAATGGACCGCTACTCCAATTACCTATTCCAAAAAGAAGGGGAACTATGTCATATGGTTATTCTTACAAAGAATTCTGGTCTTGCAAACCAATAGAATTCTCTGGCAATGAAGGAGCCGTTGCAGCTTTACGTTGGATACAAAAGACAGAAGCAGTCTTAAAAATAAGTAAATGCGCAGATGAAGATAAGATAATGTTTGCTTCTAATCTTTTTAAGAATGCAGCTTTAGAATGGTGGAATACTATTCTCCAGTCTAGAGGAAGTGATAAAATTTATAATATGGAATGGACTGACATTAAGGACATAGTTGAAAGGAAATTTTGTCCTCCTCATGAAAAAGAACAAATCGCTAATAAGTTCTTAAATCTTAAAATGACTGTAATAGACTGTAAAGGTTACACTATCATATTCTTCGAATATGGTAGAATAGTGCCAAGCCTAGCCTCACCAGAACCGGTATTAATCTCCCGTTACATCTGGGGATTAATTAGTGAAATCAGACATGTAGTCAAGGCAGCTTGACCACAAACCATAGAAGAAGCAGTAGAACTAGCCAATACCTTGACTGATGAATTGGTACGTGCGCAAGAAGAAAACCAGAGAAAGAACCTAGCCCAAAGACTTACCAAAGAATTTCGTTATGGAAATACCTACCGTGGGAAAAGTACAGGTTCTACTTCTGCACCTTACTGTAAGTACTGCAAAAAGAAGCATTCAGGAAGATGCTCAATATAATGCAACTTCTGCAAAATGTCTGGACATAAGGAAGAAGACTGCAGGAAGAAACCCAGCTATAAGCTATGCTTCAACTGTGGAGAAACTGGGCATATCAAACCAAACTGTCCAAAACTAGCTCTAGCAACAAAAAGCAAAACTACTAAGAATGCCCGAGCATTTGTTCTGATAGCTTGCCAGTACATTTTTAGTTAATGATATTTTTGCTAAAGTATTATTTGAATCTGGTGCAAGCCAACGTTTTATTAATACTTCGTTCTGCAAACTTCTCAATCATCCATTAACTAAACTTCAACAAGATTGTCTGGTAGAGACGGCAAATGGAGAATCCATTAAGATTACTGATATCTTGCAGGGAGCAAGGATAGAAATTTTAAACCATAATTTTATTGCTAACCTTTACCCAATGAATCTGGCTGGATTTGATATCGTATTAGGAATGGATTGGTTGGTAGCCAATCACGGCAGCATTCTATGTGATCAAAAAGCAGTGCAAGTAAGTTCACCAAAGGGTGAAAAGATCACAATTAAAGGAGATAAGCCAACTAGGTCCATAAAATTCATCTCTGTGACGAAAACAGCAAGCTATGCAAGAAAAGGATCACTAGTGTATATGATTTCCATAATCATTAACACTAAAGGAAAAGAATTGAATGATATTCCCGTGGTATCTGAATTCTCAGATGTTTTTCCAGAAGAGTTACCTAGATTACCTCCAGATAGAGAGGTTGAATTTAGAATTCACCTAATACTAGGTACATCACCGATTGCCAAGGCACCTTACCGTTTAGCACCAGCGGAGATGCAAGAACTGAAGAAACAATTGGACGAACTTCTGGAGAAAATTTTCATACAGCCTAGTTCATCGCCATGGGGAGCACCAATCTTGTTTGTCAAGAAGAAGGATGGGTCAATGCGTATGTGCATTGGTTACCGAGAATTGAAAAAGGTTACGATTAAAAATCGGTACCCACTACCGAGAATCGATGATCTGCTCGATCAACTTCAAGGAGCTCGATTCTTTTCTAAGATCGATTTACGCTCAAGATATCATCAACTGAAAGTACAGGAAGATGATATTCCTAAAACTGCTTTCAGAACAAGGTACGATCATTATGAATTTACAGTCATGCCATTTGGTCTAACCAATGCCCCAGCCGCATTTATGGACATGATGAACAGAATATGTAAACCATATCTGGATAAATTCATAATTGTCTTTATAAATGATATTCTCATTTACTCTAAGAGTAAAGAGGATCATGCAGAGCATTTGTTTATACTTCTGAATTTGCTGAGAAAAGAAAAGCTTTACGCTAAATTTTCAAAATGCGAATTTTGGTTAAAGGAAGTGCAATTCCTTGGACACCTGGTTAATCATGAAGGAATTCATGAAGATCCCACAAAAATCGAGGCAATTACTAAGTGGAAAGTCCCTGAATCACTGACGGAGGTGAGAAGTTTTCTTGGACTAGCAGGTTATTATTGGCGTTTTATTAAAAAATTTTTAGAATAGTCATTCCCTTAACGAAATTGGCCTGCAAATCAGTTAAGTTTGAATGGGGACCAAAACAGGAGGAAGCTTCTAGGATTCTGAAGCAAAAGTTAACCAATGCACCCATACTAGCGTTACCAGAAAGAACTGAAGATTTGATAGTCTATTGTGATGCTTCTAATTAGGTTATGGATGTGTATTGATGCAACGTCAATATAGCCTATGCCTCTAGACAACTTAAGAATCATGAAAAGAATTATATAACCCGTGATCTAGAGTTAAGAGCCATAATTTTTGCCCTTAAGATTTGGAGACACTATCTTTATGGTAGCAGGTTTACTATTTTCACCGATCATAAGAGTATGAGATATGTTTTTGGGCAAAAAGTGTTAAATATGAGACAGAGACGCTGGATGGAGTTATGCTGATAACAGACGAAAACCATTGGAATTTCAAGTAGGAGATAAAGTATTATTAAAAGTTTCTCTATGGAAAGGAGTGGTCAGATTTGTTAAGAGGGGAAAGCTAAGCCCCAGGTATGTTAGACCTTTTGAGATTATTAGAAGAATAGGACCAGTAGCTTACCAGCTACAACTGCCAGAGGAAATGGCAGGAATACATGATGTATTTCATGTATGTAATCTCAAGAAATGTTTAGCAGATGAAACATTAATGGTACCTCTTAAGGACATTGAGGAAATGAGAAACTTAATTTTGTAGAGAAACCGCTACAGATTGAAGATAGAAAGATCAAAAATCTCAAACACAAGAGATTAGTTCTGGTCAAACTGAAATGAGATTCCAAAAGAGGACCATAATGCACTTGGGAGCTCGAATCAGAGATGCGGAAGAAATATCCACACCTGTTCCAGTAGACCTGGAGGACGAGATCTAAAACAAGGTGTGGAGGATATAACAACTCTCCACATTCATACTTTCCATAATTGGCAAAATTAGTCCCTCCCAGCCAGCATTAGGCACAATTGAGAGTATGGACACGTGTCAGTACATTAAGTACGAATTTACGAGGTGTTACAGTATGTCACTAAATCACCATGAAAGCTTATATTACTTAAGATCAGAAGAAACAACAGTCATTTCCCCTATATTAATTATCATAATTACTTTGTGAAACAAATTTACAATTCAATTTTAAGGAATTATATTGAGCCACATATAACATGTAGACTATATACATATTTTTTATTTTGTGGTAAGTTCCACTCTTTCTCTCTCAAACACATGTCATTGTAGTTTTATACAGAGGTTATTTTCTTTCTCTATCTAGGGTTGGACATCTCAAACTCTACAAGAAAAAATAGCTAATATAATATCAATGCAAAAAGTTAATATAATATCAATGCAAATAACTAAAATAAAAAATAATTTTATTATAATTTTAGATCCACAACAGGGATTGGGTGCAACTTACTTGAGTTTTTTTTTATTTCTAGCTTTACATGATTTTATTTCCGTCGACTTTGTGACCTTTTATTGCGATAATGTCTTACGTCTCGGTCTGAGATTAGCGAGTTAAAATGCTTGCTAAAGTTTTTTTTTATTTCTATTTTTACATGATTCTGTTCCCGTCAACTTTGTTATCTCTTGCTACGATAATGTTTTACGTTTCAGTCTGAATTTTGTGAGTTAAAATGTCGCAAAGTGTGTTGTTCAACGTTAGTCTGTTTATTTTTAGTCGATTTAACGTTACCGCGGCAACGTGCGGATCCTCAATCCTAGTTACTAAAAAAAGGCAATCAATCTTCCATTAAAATGTAATTGGGATCTACTGGACTAAAACCCTAGGCTAGTTCTAGGGTTTCGTTCTCCTCTCCAATAAATTAATTCATTGTAAACATAAATAAGAAAGATACATAGGCAATTTCAATTGCATAAGATGCTAGTAATGAAATCAGTGTGACGAAACACTAACCATAGCCGTGTCATCCAGCACTGAACTAGTCAGTCGGATTGGCGTTGTGTTTTGCTTTGCTTCATGTGTGGCTTCTATTGTGTTGTATTAAATACATCTAGTGGAGCAATACGGTGAAATAGACAACAAGTAGAGAAACATACCTAGGTCCTGGTGAAACTTAAATAAGAATGAAAAGGTGAAACTCGAATAAGAATGCAGATCGATGAACGTAAGGGGAGATAATTAATTGATTTTAGAGGGAGATACTTAATAAGGATTTTGAGGAAACATGATTTTTTGGATGGAAAAATGATTGGTGGGAGATGTTATTATGAGAGGGAAAAGTTATATACCGGAAGGGAAAATTATAAGAGAAGTTTCAAGATGGGAGTATAAGTACGTTAGTGAAGTTTAACTTTTATCAATAATTAGACCCTAGACTATATGAGGATTGTCTATTTCTTGAAATATCTAAGACTATAATGGGAATGTCTAAAACTATATGATTGAATGCCTAATTCTAATGCTTGAACGTCTATCTGGAATGACTAAATGTCTATACACTTGGAATGTCTAACTCTATGTGCTTGGAATGTCTAACTCTATGTGCTTGGAATGTCTATATACTCGGAATGCCTAAATCTACATGTGGAATGTCTATATCTTGGGAATGCCTATATTTGGAATGTCTAAATCTATTTTGGTAGTTGACTCCTTAGACTCGTGAAACTTGATTCTTGGTTGAACGAGAGACTGGAGCCTTGTCACTAGCGGAATCTATTAATCTTGAAAACTCTTGGTAAGTATACTATAATCTAGCTATTCTATTGCCTATACACAACACAACACAACGCAACGCCTAACCTAACACGTAAAACAAATCCAAACCGGGAACGCGGAAAACATGGGTTGGCCGGATGACCAGCCGATCGGATGACTAGCCGATCGGATGGTCGGCCGATCGGATGGCCGGCCGATCGGATGGCATCCCACCCAAACCACCTTTCCTCCCTTTTCCCTTCACCTATAAATAGGCTGTCACATCACCATTTCAAGTGATGTGACAGCTCTGACCGAACCAGACGCACGCGCACCCTATTTCTCCATTTTTCTCATCGATTTCGGTACGTTTCACGCTAAATCTTTGTACTTCCAGGATCTACACATCATTCTCTACGTGATTCTCACTTGAAATCACACTTTTCACCGTGAAATCTCTCAGATCTGAGTTCTTGAGGGTGATGTCATCATGGGGGTTTGTACAAACCACCATGTGATGTCATTCTAAGCAAGATTAGCTCAGATCTAAGGTATTTTATATTCTCTCACACTAAATCTAAGTTAAATTTAGACTTTTCATATAAAACTTGGGTTATTCTTCATCTTTTCTTCAAATTTCTGATTTACTTCGGTGGTAAAAGTGACTAAACGGGCTGTAGACTTGATCGGTGGCCTAGAGTCGGTTTAGGAACGGATTGTTCACTGATTAAGACAATCACGGGATGGATTCCGGCATAAACCCGTCGCTAACAGACAACTGGTTGGGCTGGGGTGGTTCCCGACCGATCAGAATAACTGTTAGACGGTAAGTTACTGTTGTCTCAATACGTGCCGTGACGTCACCATTTATTTTCAAACTTAGAGATTTTACGAAAGCAACAATAGGCCAGCCGATTGGACTGCCATCCGATCGGACAACCTTACTCCACAATAGGCCAGCCGATCGGACTGCCATCCGATCGGACAGTCCTACTTCTCAATAGGTCAGCCGATCGGACAGCTGACCGATCGGACAGCCTATTCCTCACACTTGGCCAGCCGATCGGATTATCATCCAATCAGACAGCCACTTTAGTCTTACCTCACTTTTGTTCTCAATCGGACGGATGGCAACCCGATCGGATAGCCATCCGATCGGGCAGTCATTATCATTATAACACACTAGACCACCCCGTCGACTGGCCATCCGATCGGACAGCCGTCCGATCGGACAACCATCCGACCCAGTGACCTATTAAGCACTTTATCCAATCTCGTTACTTCGCCCGACGCTTATCCTATTGTAATCTAATCAGGCTAATCTCAAAAGAGCTCCCTTTGATCCAATAACAGTCGTGACTGTTAAGCAATCACTGTGAGTATACTCGATCCCCTTTTTATTTTACACTTTTGGGATGTAACATGTATTCTATTAAACTAAATACTTTTGGCAATCTATACTCTATCCTTTGTATTTGTGAAAACTTGTGCTTCCTAGTATTCTATTTGTGCTATGTGACGTTTAATCCAGAGTGTTTAGTTCCGCCTTAACAATAGTAGCGCTATAGGGGGTGCACCTCTCCCATTATTCTTCGGGGGTATTGTTTGGAGGATTCTAGTTTACCTTGAGTCTTGGGTAGACACTAAAGCATCGGGATACTTGGGCTATCAATGCGTGGACTGCGACACTAGCACGGCTGTAAACTATTTTTACTGCTCACACTATGGATATGATTTGTTTAATCTATTATTCTAGTATCAAACTTGTATACTCGCCAATACTTTTGTATTGATATTTTAATACATGTTGCAGGTTGATAGGTAGCGATGGATCATGGAAATCAAGCTAGGGGAATGCCTAGAAACGTCACCTAGTGAACTTAGTGACTTATTGAATAATTTGAACAATCTTTGTTATGTTCTGTACTTGATGTTGATGTTGGAGTTGTTTAGACAAATTTATGCATGAAATCTATTAATCTCTATCGTCGCAATAGTGTCATGGAATTCTTATGAGCAATCTGAATGCTTAGTGCTCGCACCCCGATGTTTCCGCCATCGGTTGGGGTGTGATAGATTGGTATCAGAGCTATAACTATTGGGAATTAGGATAAGTAGGAATACTTGCCCTAGTCTATAGTTCTAGGAACTTGACTCTTATTTGTTGTTTAAGACTTATGCATTCTACCGTATCTGCTTCCTAGCAGCACATGTTCCTATTAAACTTACACGCCTTTCCTAAGGCTGCCATAATATACACTTTATACTATGAAGACACTGTTACACAGTGTTTATTTTAGCACGAGATTTGCCCATAGGATAGGAGTGACATCCGAACCTTGATGGGAAATCTCCATATTATTCTGGAAGGTCTTAGGATACGATGTTGTCAAGTTGGAGGTGAAACTCAGACCTTGATAACTAGTCCCACTCCTTGATGATTTTATGTCTCGGCAAAGCCTCGTAACTTCCAAATCAATTGGGTACGTGAAATGACTAAAAGGACGAATATCGTAAGCCTAACATCAATGACGTATTTGTCTAAGTAAGTCAAGATGCGTTATCTCAATTCGAAAGGAGTTCGAATCACTATGGTTAGTCACCGTTCCTCTACCCGGAACAATCCTGTGTTTTAAAAGCCTATCTCGTTTTATGTTATCTCGATTTTATGGAAGTGGTTTTGTCTATGAGATTTTGAACTTAATTCTTCGTTTATTTATAAAAGCTTTTACACAAATTTGCACATTGTCCGCAACCTAAAACGTT
Organism: Helianthus tuberosus; assembly: GCA_030545235.1. NCBI lineage: Eukaryota > Viridiplantae > Streptophyta > Magnoliopsida > Asterales > Asteraceae > Helianthus > Helianthus tuberosus. Next base: position 167,574,316 of record CM060355.1, read on the forward strand.
AATTCTAATCTTAGATCAAACTAAATTTACGAAGTCTTACTTTATGTGTAATCTACGTGGTAAACTTGATCGTCTATGGTATGATATGTGGTGGTGTGAAACACTAAGATGACATGGAAGTACGGGACAGAAGTGGTGTGTCTGAATCATGGTGGATACGCCGCTGGTACTTCCTATATATAAGTGCTTCCGGCATATTACCAACTTCCGTACCAAGTGCCATGCGAGATTTAGTGTTTGCGGACCGTTATGGAAAGTCTATGGAATGTCTATGGCAAGTCTACGTAATCTACGGAATGTCTATGTAATCTATGGAAGGTCTATGGAATGCCTATGAAAAGTCTATGTAATCTAAGAAAATTCTAGCATGATCTATGGTTGATCTATTGTGTTAATCTATGATGATCTACCGCGTTAGACTATTTTGAGCTAATCTATGTTAAACTACCTTGGTCTGTTGGTTTAATCTATGATCATCTACTTGGTTAGTCTATGTTAAACTATATATTTGAGTAAGCCATGATAATCTATCAATATGATCTATGTCAATCTACGAAATGATCTAGGTTAATCTACTTGAGTATTCTACGCTGATCTATTTTGAGTATTCTATATGATGTAGTTGAGTAATCTATGAGTAATCTACGGTAAACTATTAATCTATTTGAACATATGATGATGATGATGATAGTATGTTGAGTGATGCGACACGTAGTATGACACCGAGTATGAGGAGAGGCGATGTGCCCGAAGCGTGGTGGATACGCCACTGGTACTTCCTATATATAAGCGTTTTTGACATGTTGACCAAACTTCGTACAACGCGCCATGTGAAGGTCGTGCGTTGTGTGGCATTGTTAGTCTATCTCGTATCTTAATCCTTTAATAAATCGTGAGTGAAACTTTACTATGAGACTTCGTAACCTAGACTTATATGATCCTTATGTTGGAACGCGTAGATGTCTGCTCGAAGACTCTCTGACAACCTACGGAAATCAAGGGAGAAGTCCCAGAAAAAGATGATGACATTCATGGCCGACCAAATCGCTCGGGTCATGCCAAAGATTGTTTCTGAACTTCAAGGATCTACCACTCCTCCATCCTCTGTGGACTCTAAGGTAGAGAAGCCGACAGCTACTAAGTTCAACTACAAACACTTCGTCTCCTGCAACCCCAAGCCGTTTACGGGCAGTGATGGGGTGACAGCTATGCTGGAATGGTTTGACAATATAGAGGTCACCTTCATCAACAGTGAATGCCCTGAACACTTGAAAACCAGGAGTGCAACTGGAGTGTTTCAGGGTAGGGCCTTGGAATGGTGGTCCAATGAAAGAAACATCCGTACTAATGAGGCAACCTATGCTCTTCCGTGGGCCGAGGTGCGAGAACTCATGATGCTCGAGTTCTGTCCTCCCCATGAGCAGCTCAAGCTCGAAGAAGAATTCTGGAACTTAAAGCAAGTTGGTGATGACAACATGGCATATACTACCCAGTTCAAGCAACTAAGTTTTATCGTTCCTCACTTGGTTTCGACTCCTAGGCAGATGATAACCAAGTATATCAATGGCTTGCCTCCTGCTATGCGTGATTCCATCGAAGCAGCTCAGTTAGAGACTATTGAAGAAGTCTACCGTCTCGCAGCAAGTCTCAACAACAATTGTGTGCGTGATAAGCAGTTTGCTACCCTTGCTCCTTCATAGTCTGCCAATCAAGTCACTCAACAGCCAAATGGCAGCAAGAACAAGAAATGGAAAGTTCAGGGCTCGGGATGTAATGCTATTACTCCTGCTACTAACCCCGCAGCAAAACCTGCTCCTACTCCTACTGCTGCTAACCCGGTTGCTCCTGAAGCAAAGAAGCAATACACTGGGTCTTATCCCAAATGTGCGAAATGCAACTTTCATCACCCTGCTACCTCTGCATGTCAATTGTGCACCAGTTGTAATCGTTATGGTCACACGGCTCCCTACCGTCGTCAAGCTAATCCTGCTCCTCAAGTTCAGCAAGCTCCTGCTCCACTAGCTCAAGCAGCTCTTCCGGCTCCTCCTCTGCAGAACCCAGGGTCGATCAATGCCGTTCGTGCATGCTTTCAGTGTGGGGACACTACTCATCTCTGTAACCGTTGCCCCCAGCTGAACCAAGAACAACATGCAACCGCTCGTGGACGAGCGTTCAATCTCAATGCTAACCAGGCTCGCAACAACAATGACGTGGTGAATGGTATGTTTCTCGTTAATAATCTCTATGCTTCGATTCTATTTGATACTGGTGCCGACAAGAGTTTTGCGTCCGTAGAATTCGAGTCTTTGATAAATTGTACACGCTCTAAGTTACCAGAGTCGTTCTCTGTTGAGGTCGCCAATGGTAAGTCGATTCTTATTGACTCTATCGTGCGTGATTGTTCCCTGATACTTAACGATCACGTATTCGCTATTGATCTTATCCCAATGCGTTTAGGTAGTTTTGATGTCATTATCGGTATGTACTGGTTGCGTAAGAACCATGACGAAATCATGAGTCACGAAAAGCTTGTTCGTCTTCCTCTTCCGTCTGGTGATCTTTTACATGTCTATGGGGACCGACCTTCGAAAGGACTAAGGCTGATGTCATGCACACAAGCAAACAGAAGCTTATGTAAAAAGAACCCTTCCTTCTTGGCCCACGTGGTGGAACAAAAGGGCAAGGGGAAGAACATAAACGATGTTCTAGTGGTGTGTGATTTTCCTGATGTCTTTCCTGAGGATCTACCCGGTCTTCCTCCTCCCAGATCTGTCGATTTTCGTATTGATCTCGTACCTGGTGCGACTCCTGTCGCCGGGGCTCCTTACCGTCTTGCACCTTCCGAGATGCAAGAGTTATCCAGCCAGCTACAGGAATTGCTCGATAAAGGATTTATTCGTCCAAGTACCTCACCGTGGGGTGCTCCCGTATTATTTGTCAAAAATATGGATGGTTCATTCCGTATGTGTATCGACTACCGTGAACTTAATAAGCTTACCGTGAAGAATCGTTACCCGTTGCCCCGTATTGATGATCTGTTTGACCAACTACAAGGCGCGTCCTGTTTCTCTAAGATTGACCTACGTTCTGGATATCATCAACTACGTGTTCTCGAAGATGATATTCCAAAAACTACGTTTTGTACTCGATATGGGCACGATGAGTTCGTGGTAATGCCTTTTGGTTTGACTAACGCACCCGCCGTGTTCATGGACCTTATGAACCGCGTTTGTAAACACTATTTGGATCGTTTTGTTATAGTCTTCATTGATGATATTCTTATTTATTCTAAGTCTAAAGCTGATCATGCTCGCCATCTACGTCTTATGCTTGAACTTTTGCGTGGTGAACGTCTATATGCTAAGTTTTCTAAATGTGAATTCTGGATTAATGAAGTGCAATTTCTAGGTCATATCGTTAGTAGTCAAGGTATTCATGTTGACCCTTCGAAAATCGAGGCAGTGAAGAATTGGTGTACGCCTAAATCCGTGTCGGAGATTCGTTCTTTTCTAGGATTGGCGGGTTATTACCGCCGGTTCATTGCGGATTTCTCTAAAATCGCTGTCCCTCTTACTACCCTAACCCAGAAAGAGAAACCTTTTGTTTGGGGTCCCGAACAAGAGGAATCCTTTCGAACTCTTAAGAACCTTTTGTGTAATGCTCCTGTTTTAACTCTACCCAATGGAAATGACGATTTTGTGGTTTACTGTGTCGCCTCGAACCGTGGTTTGGGTTGTGTGCTCATGCAGCGGGACAAGGTTATCGCTTATGCCTCTCGTCAACTCAAGGTGCATGAGAAAAACTATACTACTCACGATCTGGAGCTTGGTGCAGTTGTTTTCGCGTTAAAGATTTGGCGACACTACCTTTATGGTACTAAGTGTGTGGTCTTCACCGACCATAGGAGCCTTCAACATATCTTTGACCAGAAAGAGCTGAACATGCGACAGAGGCGTTGGGTGGAATTGCTTAACGACTACGACTGCGAAATTCGCTATCACCCTGGAAAAGCGAACGTAGTGGCCGACGCTCTTAGTCGTAAAACTCATGTCAAGGCTTTACGTATATCTAGTGATTTGCATGCTTGTATCTGCGAAGCTCAAAATTCGTCTGCTAATGAAGGAGGTCTAACTGTCGAAGTTCATGGCGCTAGAGTGGACCATCTCGAAACTAAATCTGATGGCCTGCAGTATTATCTAAATCGTATCTGGGTGCCAGATCGCGATAATCTTCGTGAGCTCATTATGACGGAGGCTCACAAATCTCGTTACTCTATCCATCCAGGCGACGATAAGATGTACCAGGATCTGCGTATGACTTATTGGTGGCCCGGCATGAAGAAGGACATTGCTGTGTATGTCTCTAAGTGCCTCACCTGTCTGAAGGTGAAAGCCGAACATCAGCGTCCTTCCGGACTTTTAGAGCAACCTAAAATTCCAGTTTGGAAATGGGATAGTCTTGCTATGGACTTTATTACCAAGTTACCTCATACGGCTGCCGGTCATGACAGTATTTGGGTGATCATTGACCGTTTGACTAAATCAGCCCACTTTCTTCCTATCCGTGAAGATTATAAAGTGGAGAAACTTGCTAGGATCTATACCGATGAGATTATAAGTCACCACGGCGTACCTTTAGACATAATCTCTGACCGTGATGGTCGCTTTACTTCTCGTCTTTGGCAAACATTTCAGTCCGCTATGGGTTCGCACTTGAATTTTTGCACGGCCTTTCATCCTCAGACGGATGGACAGGCCGAGCGTACTATTCAAACCCTAGAGGACATGCTCCATTCTTGTGTCATCGACTTTGGTGGTAACTGGGATGTACATTTACCATTGATAGAATTCTCGTACAAAAATAGCTATCATTACAGTATTCAGATGGCTCCTTTCGAAGCTTTGTATGGGCGAAAATGCCGATCTCCCCTCGGCTGGCATGAGGTTGGGGAAAAGCAGTTCACTGGCCCTGAAATTATTCAAGAGACAACGGATAAGATTCTTCAAATCCGTGATAACTTGATTAAGGCTAGAAGCAGACAAAAGAGCTATACGGATAGAAGGCGCAAGCCTCTGGAATTTGCTGTTGGAGACCGAGTTCTTCTCAAGGTATCTCCCTGGAAGGGAGTAGTTCGCTTCGGTAAAAAGGGGAAGCTCGCTCCTCGCTATGTGGGTCCTTTCGTGATACTTGAAAGGATTGGCAAGGTGGCGTACAAACTCGATTTGCCTCAGGAACTAAATAACGTGCATCCAGTTTTCCACGTATCCAATCTACGAAGGTGTATCGCCGATGAGGAACTGCAAGTTCCTCTTGAAGACTTGCAAATAAACGAAGCTGTTCAGTTTGTGGAAAAACCGGTCGAAATCATGGATCAAGCTGTCAAGCGTCTGAGGCGCAGCAAAATTCCCATTGTCAAGGTTCGATGGGAATGAAAGCGTGGTGCTGAATTTACTTGGGAGTTGAAAAGTGACATGAAGGCCAAGTACCCGCATCTATTTGAACAGTCTTCTTCTAAGATTTCGGGGACGAAATCTCCTAAAGGAGGGGAGACTGTAACGCCCAGCGTCCCTGAACTTTAGGAACTTATCAAGACTAGTCCCTAAAGTTTAACTTTTATCAATAATTAGCCCCTAGACTATATGAGGATTGTCTATTTCTTGAAATGTATAAGACTATAATGGGAATGTCTAAAACTATATGATTGAATGCCTAATTCTAATGCTTGAACGTCTATCTGGAATGCCTAAATGTCTATATACTTGGAATGTCCAACTCTATGTGCTTGGAATGTCTAACTCTATGTGCTTGGAATGTCTATATACTCGGAATGCTTAAATCTACGTGTGGAATGTCTATATCTTGGGAATGCCTATATTTTGAATGTCTAAATCTATTTTGGTACTTGACTCCTTAGACTCGTGAAACTTGATTCTTGGTTGAACGAGAGACTGGAGCCTTGTCACTAGCGGAATCTATTAATCTTGAAAACTCTCGATAAGTATACTATAATCTAGCTATTCTATTGCCTATACACAACGCAACGCCTAACCTAACGCGTAAAACGAATCCAAACCGGGAACGCGGAAAAGATGGGTTGGCCGGATGACCGGCCGATCGGATGACCGGCCGATCGGATGGTATCCCAGCCGATCGGATGGTATCCCAGCCGAACCACCTTTCCTCCCTTCTCCCTTCACATATAAATAGGCTGTCACATCACCATTTCAATTGATGTGACAGCTCTGACCGAACCAGACGCACGCGCATGCTATTTCTCCATTTTTTTCATCGATTTCGGTACGTTTCACGCTAAATCTTTGTACTTCCTGGATCTACACATCATTCTCTACGTGATTCTCACTTGAAATCACACTTTTCACCGTGAAATCTCTCAAATCTGAGTTCTTGAGGGTGATGTCATCATGGGGGTTTGTACAAACCACCATCTGATGTCATTCTAAGCAAGATTAGCTCAGATCTAAGGTATTTTATACGCTTTCGCACTAAATCTAAGTTAAATCTAGACTTTTCATATAAAACTTGGGTTACTCTTTATCTTTTCTTCAAATTTCTGATTTACTTCGGTGGTAAAAGTGACTAAACGGGCTGTAGACTTGATCGGTGGCCTAGATTCGGTTTAGGAACGGATTGTTCACTGATTAAGACGATCACGGAATGGATTTCGGCATAAACCCGTCGCTAACAGACAACTGGTTGGGCTGGGGTGGTTCCCGACCGATCAGAATGATTGTTAGACGGTAAGTTACTGTTGTCTCAATACGTGCCGTGACGTCACCATTTATTTTCAAACTTAGAGATTTTACGAAAGAAACAATAGGCCAGCAGATCGGACTGCCATCCGATCGGACAGCCTTACTCCACAATAGGCCATCCGATCGGACTGCCATCCGATCGGACAGTCATATTTCTCAATAGGTCAGCCGATCGGACAGTTGACCGATCGGACAGCCTATTCCTCACACTTGGCCAGCCGATCGGATTATCATCCGATCGGACAACCACTTTAGTCTTACCTCACTTTTGTTCTCAATCGGACGGATGGCAACCCGATCGGATAGCCATCCGATCGGGCAGTCATTATCATTATAACACACTAGGCCACCCGGTCGGCTGGCCATCCGACCCAGTGACCTATTAAGCACTTTATCCAATCTCGTTACTTCACCCGACGCTTATCCTATTGCAATCTAATCAGGCTAATCTCAAAAGAGCTCCCTTTGATCCAATAACAGTCGTGACTGTTAAGCAATTACTGTGAGTATACTCGATCCCGTTTTTATTTTACACTTTTGGGGTGTAACCTGTATTCTATTAAACTAAATACTTTCGGCAATCTTTACTCTATCCTTTGTGTTTGTGAAAACTTGTGCATCCTAGTATTCTATTTGTGCTATGCGACGTTTAATCCAGAGTGTTTAGTTCCGCCTTAACAATAGTAGCGCTATAGGGGGTGCACCTCTCCCATTATTCTTCGGGGGTATTGTTAGGAGTATTCTAGTTTACCTTGAGTCTTGGGTAGACACTAAAGCATCGGGATACTTGGGCTATCACTGCGTGGACTGCGACACTAGCACGGCTGTAAACTATTTTTACTGCTCACACTATGGATATGAGTTGTTTAATCTATTATTCTAGTATCAAACTTGTATACTCGCCAATACTTTTGTATTGATATTTTAATACATGTTGCAGGTTGATAAGTAGCGATGGATCATGGAAATCAAGCTATGGGAATGCCTAGAAACGTCACCTAGTGAACTTAGTGACTTATTGAATATTTTGAACAATCTTTGTTACGTTCTGTACTTGATGTTGATGTTGGAGTTGTTTAGACAAATTTATGCATGAAATCTATTAATCTTTATCGTCGCAATAGTGTTATAGAATTCTTATGAGCAATCTGAACGCTTAGTGGTCGCACCCCGATGTTTCCGCCATCGGTTGGGGTGTGACATGACATATGTAAAGTATCATTAAAAATTACTAAAAAGCATATGTAAAGTGCCATTAAAACTCTAAATTAGTGGTATAAGGACTAAATGCCACTAAAAGTGTATGCTAAGCAAATATGGCATACACAAAGTGCTATTAAAATCAAAATTAATTGCACAAAGTAAAATGCCACTAAATGACATTTTTTGTAGTGAAAACCAAACTCTTTCTCTGGTTCTCTTTCTAGAATCAACCTACCCCTTTCTCTGTCAATCAATAACCACCATAGGAACGTCTTGTGTGTCGTCGGAAAAGGAGTAGGAAAAAGAAAAGAGAATGCTAGATGTTTTGAGAGAGAGTGATGTTGAAGTTGAGAGATAGTTTCTCTAAGTGGATTTTAAAACCATGAAGAAAAAATGTGAGTAGCAAAAAACTAAGACAACACATACTAAGCACATGAATTTATTAAAGTCACCAAACCACCTATTTCTAACACAAAACTAGCACATGGATTAATACTAATGCACCTTTATGTTATAAATTAGAGTATATATAAACACTACTACAGAAATACGCATTTGCTACGGTCAAATCCGTAGCAAACACCCTTTCTGCTACGAATTTGCTACGGATTTGGTTCGTAGCGACAAGTCCCGTCGCGAATTTATTTGCTACGAACTTTAGCTACGGAAATTATGTTTGCGACGAATTTAGCTACAAAAAATGACGTCGGTATTTTAGCCACGAATTTGCTACGCAAAAGGTTGCTATGGAATTTCACTATGAGATTTTTGCTACGGATATTTTTAGCTACGGAAACTTTTAGCAACGGATATTTTTAGCTACGAATATTTTTAGCTAAGGAGTAGTTTTGCTACGAGAATTTGCTACCTTTTGCATATTTTTTGCTACGTTTTTTGCTATCGGTTGCACTACAAAATTAGCTACGAATTCACTACGATTTGGCAACAAAAATTTGCAAGCTTTTGCAACGATTCATTTACGGAATTTAGCTACGAATTTCTCTTGATTTTGCTACGGATATAACTATAGATTTTAGAATGTTTTTGCAACAAATTTAGCTACGCATTTTGTTTGGAATATTTCAAATAAATTCCTTTTTATATTGTTTTATATTATTCCCTTATAAACATTATATTCAAATCTCGTAAATATAAAAAACTCAAACTAAAAATACCAAACCATATAGCATAATAAGTCAAACATAACAATAAATATTAAAAAACACATACTAAAAGATCCAAATTATCCTAAAATAACCAAATGCAACACCATAAAGATGCAAATAATTCAAACATAAAACATAACCAAACGTAACACGATAAAGATCTAAATTATCCAAAAGCAATACAATAAAATTCAACATATCTTAAGTTGGTGGCGGGTGTTGTGACACAAATTGAATTTTCTCATTCATTTCGCCATACAACCTCACACCTTCTTCAATTTTCTCTATCATAGCATGTTTCTCTATCTTATCTTGTTTCAACTCCGCTATTTTTTCCTTCAAGCGTTCCACCTATAACATCAGAAGCAAAAATAATCCAATAACATCCATTATGACACCTAATAAGTTATGACACATCATAACATATTTAAACCAAATATAGCATAATAAAAGTTATTACACCCATAGTTATAAAACATTACAAACAAACTAACTCAATATAACCTAATTCATTTAAATTACCTGTTAATAGTATTTATCACATGAAAATATAAGAATTTTTTCTATTAAAAGAGAGAATACAAACCTCATCGTTGTCACTTCTCTCTTGTGCACCCGTCATCACGACACGCGGGTCAGCGAGATCCCATACATTCAATAAAAATTCTTATCATAAAATGCATCTTTTTTTGGTGTTTCAATAAAATTCTTGTCATATATGATGATCTTGTCATGGAATTATGCCTGCAAATACCAACTAAAAAAATATCTTTGTAATTTAAACATACAACAAGAACTGAATAATGATAATTTAACTAAATTTATGTAAACATTTTTTTACCCTCTACTAGATTAATGTATTCTGGATCCATTAAAGATCCTAGGGTAGCCATCTCCGTCTTCCTACGCTAACACTGCAAAAAAGATTAAATTGGGGCAACTCAATAAATTTTGATGCCCACGGTAAATATTAAAAATTTATGACCTTCTTAGGCTGAACGGTATGGTGACGGAGGGATGGACGGCGACGGGGGTGGCGGGATGGGGTGACGGAGCGGCGCCGAGAAGAAAGAGGGGGGCCCACATGTTTTGCTCCGTCTTGGACGTCGAAATTCCGACGGAGAGGACGATGACTGGACGGCGACCGGGGGGGGCATGGAGAGGGGGACGGCGACGACTGCTGGACGGTCCCCATACCGTCCAGCCTTAGTGGTTTATACTTTAAATGATAAGAACTTCACCAATGCACCGTAGTTAGCAATGCAATTGGGCTACTGACAAAGAAAGCAGCAAATGCTGCATTGGAGGAAAGGAAATTTTTTAAGCACACATGTAGTGAAGGGCGCTGCATTTGTGGGAAAGGTGGGCCACACATTGAATAAAAATACTAGAATTCTTTGAAATGGCAATAACAAATAAATCAAGAAAAAAAATCAATTCATCATGTTGGAATGTAACTATAAACCTGTTGGGTTAAAAAAAACAATCTCAAACAAAATCTAACAGTAACATTATTTAAAAGTCAATAATAATAATAATAGTATTTTTTTCAAACCACTACATCAAAAATCACATATTTTACCACAGTTAAAATCATAATAAAGTACAGTTCTCCAGATGTTAATCCTTCAAAATCATGAACTCAAACCTGAACCAACCGTCGTTACACAATTGTTAAATGAAGAGCAAATACAATTTTTTTAGAACCGCTATAGATATGCAACTTGAAATTGTACCTGAAAACAAAGTTTTAAATTCAACAAATGGACAAAAAAGAATATACTCGTTAACCAATTAGTTGCAACCTTACAGACTTCTTTAGGGATTCAAAGTACCCACACCTTCAAATACACATTAAACTTGCTTTCATTATACATGGTATTATCTTCAAAAGCCCAGAAAAAAAACCGCTTGAAACCTTCCTCTATATATTGCAGTCCCTTGCCTAAATTGGTGCCGCTCCTCGTAAACGTAAGATCCATATAAAAGGAGGAACATGAATAGATTTTGGGATTGGGGAGGGTTGGGTTACAACTGAGGGAGGGAGGAGGGAAATCAATTACCGGGCGATTTAGCTTATGTGTAGGGAGATTAAATCCTTTTAGGGAGGGAAATTAGATCTTTATTTTTTGAAAAAGGACAGTTAAAAGGGAGGGAAATTGGATTTTTTTGGAGACCCACGTATGAAACACGTAAGTTATTTTTTGACGGAATCATGGGTAAGTCAATTAATCTAAATGAAAAATTATATAATTTCCAGATTAAAATATAAATTATAATGAAATAAGTAATAATAATAGTATTAAAGATACACTTGAAATATTTATAACTTAAGTTACTAATATTTCCCATTCACCATTATTGTCCTTAATTTACTTTTATTTACTATCATTGATCCTCATTAGCGGTCGGGCCACTACCCGATTGGCATCGGGTAGGCGGTACTCAAGCACGTACATCGTTGTCGGTTAGGCTGGTAGTGGTCGGCAAGTAGTGGCCGGCGGATTTAACTATGGGGTGGCAGAATCCGAAGCGGGAGGTGAAAAGTGACCCTTATTGAGAGATGATTTTTTTTGGGATATTATGTATTTCCTTTGGGGTTTTGGGTAGAGGAAAATATTATTATTTTTTTTTGTGATATTTAGGTTTGGTAAAGAAGAATTTTTTTTAATATTTTTTTACGTTTTTTTTTTTGTTGGTGGTTGGATGTTATGTTTTTTTAGGGGTAATACTTAAAATTAAAATACTTAGTTAAATATTTTATTTAATTTAGCTATATGTTTTATATTTTTTTTTAATAAATGGTTAATTTATTTTTTACTTTTTTAAAGAAGAGGGTAGTTTAGGATAATGATGTCACCAAATTTGATAATTTGGGGTAGTGAATGGAGTGAGAGACGAGACACAACAAAATTGGTGGGGGTTATGGTAAAAGAGGGTTGTGGCCCTTCCCTTTTAGTATCCAAATTTTACTTAAAATGTTTGATTCTCACTATCACTAAGGATAGCATTGGGATAGTGTTTTGTACTAGTAATCTCGGTTTCATAACCGACTGTAAAAACACGACCCTTATAATAATAGTGTTGCCCCTAGCTAACTCTCATTTACAAATCCTTATTTATCCTAATTGACTATATTGTAACAACCCTCGGTAAAACCGACACTCTCAAAATATTTCCGACACCCTATTATATCTTAAAATACCCTTATATGTCTTTATATACACCCCATATAAGAAAACCGAGCCCGAAATATATAAAATAGTGTTTAAAATAAATAAAAGTTTAAATCTAGGAACTGAGGCGGGCCGCGTAGACCCACCCCAACAATTCACGCGGGCGGTATCGAGGTGGATAACTGATTTTGGTGAAATTGTAAGTTAAGGCGGGCCGCGTAAGCTCACCTTAACTCTTATACGGGCCGTGTAAGATCGACAACGAAGAGGCACCCTATGCTGACATGTGTCGACATCGTGGCGGGTCTACTTGGTGAGCCGGACAAGCTAGTCCGTTGACTAGCTTTTACGCGGGCCGCGTAAGCGACGCTTATCTTTCACGCGGGCCGCGTGAGAGTCCATTTCAGCAACTATATAAAGGAGGCCTCGGGTTTCAATTCAGTTCGTTCATTTCTCAATTCTCAAATCACAATTTCTGTAGTAGAGTTATAATACTCGGGTATTATACCCCTAATTAGCGAGGTTCTGCTCCATTGTAAGTATTATAACCCCGGTTTCGTAGTAGATACGTTGCCCGATTGATTTAGGGTTCCGTAACAACTATCGTGGTTCTGCCCGACGTAGTTGTTGGAATGCCGTCTCGGGGAGGGTATCATTAATATTTTCAAAGGGTTATGATACTAACCAATGTACCTTTGTATAAATTATAGATTGTATCCAGGAAACCCTTACGCGAAGTTTAAGATAGCAATGTGAGTTTATCCTCTTTTTGATAACCTTTTTGGAATATTTTACAAAAACCTTAAATGTTTTACATTATGATTAAGCGATGATTGAGTCTTTGTAGTTCTTCAATTACTGCCGGTATGTTGGGGTTTTGTATACAAAATTTACTACCTTGAGAGTAGTAAGTCGGGGATGACAGTACGTTACTATTGGACAACGAGTTAGCCAATGTGTAATATGACCCACAAGTCAGGATTGGCAGTACTGAATGAGTAATTGTGTAGAAATAAACAATGTGCTCGCTCTCAATACTGTTTTAATTGATAAAATGTTTCTTGATTAAACTGGGATTCACTCACCAGTATTTCCCATTGACAAATGTTTTTAAAACGCGTTTCAGGTAACACAATGTGACAACCCATTAGGAAAAAGCCAGCTGGAGAGCACTGAAGGCTTGGGAAAAATGTGGCTATAAAAGTTATCTAAAAGACGATGTTTTAAATTCTATAAAATAGGGTTTATCCCTATAAACGTATTGTAATAAGAAACTTGGGTTTTGCCCATGTGATTATTAATATTAAATATGGTGGTTTTACTCTGATAAACATTTCCTAACTACGGTCCTGATGTAAATTCCGCTGCCAAATTAACAAGCTGATACCACCACACTCTTAGCTCGCGTCCGCCCATTCCCGGGATAGATAAGGGATCGGGGGTTGCGATAGAAGGTGGTATCAGAGCCTAGCCACTTTTCTAAGCCAAAGAAATGTTCTGCTGACACTTAAATTCTAAATTTTGCGTTAGGAAATAAATTACGGAAATATGTGCATAACTGTAATTATTTGTTATGTGTTATTTGACTATTTGTTAGTTTACAGTATGAGTGATCAAGGACCCTCAGACATGAGTCGTCAGTTGTCTGATTCACCTAAGAGTGAAGGTACCTCTTCACAGCCTGCCCTTTCTGGGTATTCTGCTGATCAGGAAGAAGGGATGTTTGCTTTTAAAGCTTAGTCAGAAGAGTCATTCCCTCATAAGAAACGAGGATGGTTCAGTAAGGAAGCCTTTGCACGTAGGAAGAGAATGCGAAAGTTGCAACAACAAAGAGTTTTAGCAGCTGCTAAGCGAAAGACAGATGCCCATACACAGGATATGCTTAATAGAAGCCTAGCCAATTTCCATATCCTAGCTACAATTGCTGCTGACCCAAGTCTGGAACAACTAGTAGCCCCACAACCACAAATCCCAGACCAACCCATGGAGATAGAAAACCCTGAAAACCAAGTGGAGATGCATGACTTTAACCCAGAAGAAATCCCTAGGGTACCTGCACCAAATCCCCTAGACCCAAATTACGACCCCTGGTGGGACAACAATAGGGACTATGTGCAACGTTACCCAATTTATGAAGACACACCCATACAGAACATAGGAGCCTACCCAGGTATGGACCCTTTAGATCCCTATTACCACGATGAATATATTAGGGAGATCTTAGAAGATCCTTACCGATTTCAGGCACTTTCACCCCCATATCAGGAACCCGCACCCCAGATTCCAAACCCAGTCCTAGAACCTGCACCCCCAATGAGTGCAGAAAACGTGCAAGAACTTAGGACTTTTGGGGAGGAAATTTTAGAAAGCAGTGAGAGAATGAGACAGGTGGGAGAGCGTCTAGTATGGAAATACGATGAGCGCAATATGGATTTTTGGATAAATCCATATCCGTGTGGTGATAGAGGAGATGGTAATAGTAATAATAATAAAATAAAATAAAAATAAAATATGTGTGTACGGATGCCTACTACTATTAGTGTGATTCTATTTCTGTTGGTATTGTAATTTTTATTTCAGTACTAGTGTGTAATAGATGCATAATAGTATATGGAAATAGAGTAAAAGTCGCAATGATCGACGTTTTTGGTTAGATTGCGTGTCATACGATTAACTATATTAAATATTATTTTGTGATAGTAATATGAGATAAATGTTTAAAATTCAGATGTCCGATGAAGGAAATCAAGGAAATCTGAATAATGATAACCAGAGTAACATTAATGTGGTTAATGAGAATCCAAGCATCAATAACAATGGAAACCAAATGGATAATAGTGCTGTTCAACATATAGTGGCACAAGGAATCATAGATGCCATGCCATTTATTATTCAAACTATTCAAGAAGCGAATAATAAAAGTAAGCATAGCAGTAAGCGACCAATTGAACCAGAAAACAGCGTTAACAATGGACAGATACTTCAAATGCCCATTCCCAAAAGAAGAAGAACCGTGTCTTACGGTTGTTCTTATAAGGAATTCTGGTCTTGTAACCAATGGAATTCTCGGGCAACGATGGAGCCATTGCAACCCTACGCTGGATAGAGAAAACTGAGGCAGTCTTAAGAATAAGCAAGTGTGTTGAAGAAGATAAGATATTGTTTGCTTCTAATCTGTTTAAGAATTCAGCGCTAGAATGGTGGAACACTATCCTCCAATCAAGAGGAAGTGATAGAACTTACACTATGGAATGGGAAGAATTTAAGAACAAGGTAGAAAGGAAGTTCTGCCCATCCAATGAGAAGGAACAGATAGCAAACAAATTCCTAAATCTTAGGATGACTGGTGTGGATAGTAAGGGATAGACTAAAATATTCTTCGAATATGCTAGAATAGTGCCAACTCTTGCTTCACCTGAACCAGTATTAATCTCCCGTTATATTTGGGGATTAATTGGAGAAATAAGACACGTAGTCAAGGCAGCTAGACCTCAAACCATAGAAGAAGCTGTAGAACTAGCAAATACCTTGACAGACGAATTAGTCCGTACCCGAGAAGAGGACCAAAGGAGAAACCTAACTCAAAAGCTCACTCACGAATTTCGTTCTGGAAATTCTAATCGTGGGAAAAATATAGGTTCTACTTCTGCACCTTACTGTAAGAATTGCAAAAGAAAGCATTCAGGAAGATGCTCCATATACTGTAACTTTTGCAAAATATCGGGACACAAGGAGGAAAATTGCAGGAAGAAAGCTAATAACAAGATATGTTACAACTGCGGAGAACAAGGTCATATTAAGCTTAATTGTCCAAAATTAGCTCCAGCTACAAACAACAAGAATACTCAAAATGCTAGATCATTTGTTCTGACTACAGATAAGGCCAAGATGATTCCAGATGTCATAGCTGGTACGTTTTTAGTTAATGATATTTTTGCTAAAGTATTATTTGACTCTGGTGCGAACCAAAGTTTTATTAATACATCATTTTGCAAATTTCTAAACCAGTCATTAACTAAACTACCACAAGAATTTATTAAGAAAGGAAAAGCTTTATGCTAAATTTTCAAAGTGCGAATTCTGGTTAGAACAGGTACAGTTTCTTGGACATTTAGTGAATCATGAAGGAATTCATGTAGATCCCACAAAGATCGAGGCAATTACTAAATGGAAAACCCCTGAATCACCAACCGAGGTTAGAAGTTTCTTAGGATTGGCCGGTTATTATAAAAGATTTATTCGAGATTTTTCTAGAATAGCCATTCCTTTAACTAAGTTAACCTGTAAATCTGTTAAGTTTAAATGGGGATTAAAACAAGAAGAAGCATTTAGAATTCTTAAGCAAAGATTAACCCATACACCCATATTAGCATTACCAGAAGGAACTGAAAATTTTGTAGTATATTGTGACACTTCCAAATTAGGTTATGGATGTGTGTTGATGCAACGACAAAATGTTATAGCTTACGCATCTAGACAACTTAAGAATCATGAAGAGAATTATTCAACCCATGATCTAGAATTAGGAGCTATAATTTTTGCTCTTAAGATTTGGAGACATTACCTTTATGGTAATAAGTTTACCATATTCACTGATCATAAAAGTTTAAGGTATATTTTTTAGCAAAAGGAGTTGAATATGAGACAAAGACGCTGGATGGAAATGCTTAGTGATTATGATTGTGATATCCAGTATCATGAAGGAAAAGCAAATGTAGTAGCAGATGCTTTAAGTCGAAAGTATCATGAAAAGCCAAAAAGAGTACATTCTCTTAAATTAAATCTACAAGTAGATTTAAATGACCAAATAAGAGAAGCACAAGAATCAGTAATCAAGGATGATGCTGAAAAATTAAAGGGTATGTTAAAAGAGTTAGAACAAGGAACAAATGGAATTTGGAGATTCCATGAAAAGATAATGTGGATACCTAAATTAGGAAACTTACGTCTCCGTATATTAGGAGAAGCCCATAAGTCTAAGTATACGATGCATCTAGGAAATAATAAAATGTACCAGGAATTAAGGAAAAATTTATGGTGGATAGGAATGAAAAAGGACATAGCAGTCTATGTTTCTAAATGTTTAACTTGTTCACAAGTTAAAGCTGAACACCAGAAACCCCCAGGTTTGTTACAGTAATTAGAAATGCCAGTATGGAAATGGGAATTAATAAAAATGGATTTTGTTACTAAATTACCCAAAACAAAGAAAGGAAATGATACAATCTAGGTGATTGTAGATAGGTTAACCAAGTCAGCTCATTTCCTACCAATGAAGGAAACATTCAGTATGGAACAGCTAGCTAAGTTATATGTAAATGAAATTGTTTCTTTACATGGCATTCCTTTATCAATTATTTCTGATAGGGATAGTCGATTTACCTCTCATTTTTGGTCAAGTTTCCAAAAGGAAATGGGAACCAAGTTGAATCTAAGCACGGCTTATCATCCTCAAACGGACGGGCAAAGCGAAAGAACGATTCAAACGATGGAAGACATGCTCAGAGCTTGTGTAATTGATTTCGGAGGTAATTGGGACGATCACTTACCTTTGATAGAATTTTCTTATAATAATAGTTATCACACAAGTATCAATGCTGCACCATTCGAAGCACTTTATGGACGCAAGTGCCGAACCCCAGTCTGTTGGGCAGAAATTGGGGAAAAGCAACTGTCTGGACCTGAGATAGTGCAAGAAACAACTGATAAGATTATTCAAGTCAAGGAACGACTGAAAGCCGCACGTAATCGACAAAAGAGTTATTCTGATAACCGACGCAAACCATTAGAATTTCAGGTAGGAGATAAAGTATTGTTAAAAGTCTCTCCTTGGAAAGGAATAGTAAGATTCATCAAACGGGGAAAGCTAAGTCCCAGATATATTGGACCGTTTAAGATTATTAGAAGAATAGGACCTGTAGCCTACCAGCTACATCTGCCAGAGGAAATGGCAGGAATACATGATGTGTTTCATGTATCTAATCTCAAAAAGTGCTTAGCTGATGAATCACTAATAGTACCTCTTAAGGATATAGAGGTAAATGAACAACTCAAGTTTGTAGAAAGGCCTCTACAAGTTGAAGACAGGAAAATCAAGAACCTTAAGCATAAGAGATTAGTTCTAGTCAAAGTGAAGTGGGACTCCAAAAGAGGACCTGAGTACACATGGGAACTTGAATCTGAAATGCAAAGGAAATATCCGCACTTGTTCCAGTAGATCTCGAGGACGAGCTCTAAAACAAGGTGGGGAGAATGTAACAACCCTCGGTAAAACCGACACTCTCAAAATATTTCCGACACCCTATTATATCTTAAAATACCCTTATATGTCTTTATATACACCCCATATAAGAAAACCGAGCCCGAAATATATAAAATAGTGTTTAAAATAAATAAAAGTTTAAATCTAGGAACTGAGGCGGGCCGCGTAGACCCACCCCAACAATTCACGCGGGCGTTATCGAGGTGGATAACTGATTTCGGTGAAATTATAAGTTAAGGCGGGCCGCGTAAGCTCACCTTAACTCTTATGCGGGCCGTATAAGATCGACAACGCAGAGGCACCCTATGCTGACACGTGTCGACATCGTGGCGGGTCTACTTGGTGAGCCGGACAAGCTAGTCCGTTGACTAGATTTGACGCGGGCCGCGTAAGCGACCCTTATCTTTCACGCGGGCCGCGTGAGAGTCCATTTCAGCAACTATATAAAGGAGGCCTCGGGTTTCAATTCAGTTCGTTCATTTCTCAATTCTCAAATCACAATTTCTGTAGTAGAGTTATAATACTCGGGTATTATACCCCTAATTAGCGAGGTTCTGCTCCATTGTAAGTATTATAACCCCGGTTTCGTAGTAGATACGCTGCCCGATTGATTTTGTTGATACATATTGTGTGGATACGGCTCGGCTCGGTTCGACTCGGCTACGAAGTGAAGGCCGTAGTCAAGACATCCTCCTGTCTTGACTCGGTATGCGATTGACTTCGTAACATTTGATGTAATTGCGACTGCGTGTGTGCAGTATGCAATTTAGACTAAGTTTATGTTTGTTTGTTTGTTGTATTGGCCCATGTTTGAAGAAGCCCAAGTGACAAGTCCCAGGCCCAAGTCAAGCCCAGGCCCAACATGTTGGACGAAATCACTTTTGGTGAAAACCAAAAGTGATGAAAACACTTTTAGATGAAAACCAAATAGGACGAAATCACCCGATTTCGTCCAGTTCTTGGATTTCGTCCTTGTGATTTCGTGGGCCTCTGGATTTCGTCATGTCCTTTACTATATAAACACTCACAACAGACATAACACAGTGAGGCAAATCTGAATAGATTTGAGAGCGAACACTGTAAACACACACACACCTAAGAGTTTATAGGTTTATCTTGTAAACATTGCTTTGTAACGGTTTCATACGAGTTAATACAATGGAGTGTTAATCGTTGAATCTTCGTGTTTGTGTTCGTCACTTGGTTTAACTTACCCGTTTGGATTCCGCACTTTCGGGTTTGTGGGAAAACAGGGAATAGAGGTTACTCGATCCTCCGGGCCCGACGTAGTTGTTGGAATGCTTTCTCGGGGAGGGTATCATTAATATTTTCAAAGGGTTATGATACTAACCAATGTACCTTTGTATAAATTATAGAGTGTATCCAGGAAACCCTTACGCGAAGTCTAAGATAGCAATGTGAGTTTATCCTCTTTTTGATAACCTTTTTGGAATATTTTACAAAAACCTTAAATGTTTTACATTATGATTAAGCGGTGATTGAGTCTTTGTAGTTCTTCAATTACTGCCGGTATGTTGGGGTTTTGTATACAAAATTTACTACCTTGTGAGTAGTAAGTCGGGGATGACAGTACGTTACCATTGGACAACGTGTTAGCCAATGTGTAATATGACCCACAAGTCAGGATTGACAGTACTGAATGAGTAATTGTGTAGAAATAAACAATGTGATCGCTCTCAACACTATTTTAATTGATAAAATGTTTCTTGATTAAACTGGGATTCACTCACCAGTATTTCCCACTGACAAATGTTTTTAAAACGCGTTTCAGGTAACACAATGTGACAGCCCATTAGTAAAAAGCCAGCTGGAGAGCACTGAAGGCTTGGAAAAAATGTGGCTATAAAAGTTATCTAAAAGACGATGTTTTAAATTCAATAAAATAGGGTTTATCCCTATAAACGTATTGTAATAAGAAACTTGGGTTTTGCTCATGTGATTATTAATGTTAAATATGGTGGTTTTACTCTGATAAACATTTCCTAACTACGGTCCTGATGTAAATTCCGCTGCCAAATTAACAAGCTGATACCACCACACTCTGAGCTCGCGTCCGCCCATTCCTGGGATAAATAAGGGATCGGGGGTTGCGACATATACGATGGTTTTAGGATGTGTATTAATAATCAAAATCCCATTTGCAATTATAAAACTATGACTCTCATTAACTAGTATTAGCACTAGCAGAGGCTGCCATTTACTATCATTGATCCTCCGTGACCCTAATTGACCATCATTAAGGATCACAATGGGACGTGTATTGGTAATCTCGGTCTCATACCCGATTGTAAACATATGATCACAATCGACCAATATTAACTCTAGTTGACCAATAGTAACCATCATTGACCTATTAACCTTAATTGACCTTTGTTAACCATAATTGACCTTTATTAACCATAATTAACTATTATATACGCACATTGACAATCATGTTGCCTAATTTACTCTAATTAGGTCAGATGGCCTAATTAGCCAGCATTAACGCTCATTAACCATGTTAATCGATGTTAACCATTAATGATCTTGATTAACCATTATTAACCAAAATTAACCATCCTTAGCCCTAATTGGCCAACATTGACCCACCGCCGATTTTATTCCTTCGTCTTTTCCTGTCTACCAAACAACATAAAGTAATTATTCATTCAATTCTCACATGGTAACCAAACAAGACCATGGAATGGTAATGATCCATTTCATTTCTTTGTACATTCCATTCCTCGTCCATCCCATTCCATTGTCCATTCCATTACCTAATACCAAACAAACCCTTAATGATTAGAATTTATTTCCAATGGGCCATGATAGATGGGAAGGAGATATAAAGGGTCATAGAAGTCTTAATGGATCAAAATTGGGTATTAAAAGGTCATGTTATATCAAAAGTGAGCATAATAAGTCTCATAAGGTCATATTTTTGTGTTAACTTTGATGAAACATGTACATGGCTAATAACATATGACTTTAATTAATGGATGATGACTTTGAATGACCAAGTTTGACTTTGTTTGACCACTATAGAGTGTAAGTGTGGAGATCATCGTCCCATTTTCCCATATTTCTCTGTGTGGCATATCAACGCCACATCAGTTTTTTCCAGTTTTAAAAAAGTTGTAACAACTTGCAACTTTGAGCAATCGGTGGCCTTCTCCCACTCCTACAAAGGCTCATTGGCAGCTTGTAACATGTTATAGAATCCCATTGCTTCTAAATTCGGTACACCCCTTTCAAGAGTATTTAAATCTAGATTTGCGTGTGTTGTCGAATTATAGCCTACGAATACATGTTATCCAACACCATGCGTCTACAACCATCATCGTCATCATCAAGTTCCCTCATAGTAGAAGATTGTCCTACCTCACGGACGGAAGTTTCACAATGCTCATACCATGTGTAGTAATCAAGCATGAAACCCTTTTTAAGCAAGTGTTCTTGAACAGTTTCTCTATCTAAGTAGATGGAATTTTGACATCTTAAACAAGGACATCTGATGTCAGGTACTATCTTACGACACTTAGTCACCCTTCGATCCACAACTGAATCTTTAGAAAAGACGAAGTCTAACCACTTATTTAAGTTGTCAGAGTATTCCTTATTAATAAATCCATCACTATTGGTCATTTTATACATCCATGCTCGATTAGTATACCACTCCATGACCAATAAAATCAATGCATGTCCTAAAACATGAGGATGGGAAACTCAACAACAATAAAACATAAAAAACGACAAAAATAGTTTAAAACATAAAAAAAGACAAATAGTTTCTAATTTACAACATATTAAACAACTTAAACAGGTTCTATACAACATAAACAACAAATTAAACAGGTTCTATACAACAAACATAATCTTAACAAATTATATACAAGTGTCTTTCTGATCAATCTTAAGAACTAAGGATCTATTTCATAAAAAAACTAAGCACTAATCATCAATAATAAGCTGAGCAGTCAAAAAGATCAATAATTAATAAACTGAAATGAGCATCTAAATTACAAGGTGAGCTAATACACTGATACAGATTAAACAAAGTCAATAAACTGATAGATTGATAATCACTAATCATCAATAATAAACTGAGCAATCAAAATCTTTAAACTGATAATCACTAAAACACCAGATCGATTAAACAAAGTAGAAAAAAACTAACCTGGAAGATGAGCAATACAGATTAAATAGAGAAGATAGAGAAACTCAGCAACAATAATAAAAGAATAAACAGCAGTGATTTTGGTTTTTGATTGTGATTTGCGATTGAAAGAGATAATGCAAAAATATTTCTCTACCAATTAAAACAAAACACTATCAAAGTTTTGCTAGAAAAAAAACGAAACCGATGAAAAGACTGTAATTCTGAAATGGGGATAAATCGTAAGTTCAACTGGGGTATAATCCAATGTTTTAAAAACCGGTTCAAACCGGCCAGTTGTACCGATTGAACCATCCGGTCAAACCGTTTAAACCGCCCGGTACACCCGGTTGAACCGCCAGTTTCACTCGGTTAAACCGTTTTGAGCCAAATCCGGTATGGTATAAAAACTGGATTTTAAAACATTGGTATAATCATAATTTGTCAAAAGCTACAACAGTGGCAACATTGTAATTTTGAACTAGGGGCAAAGTCATAAATTTGACTGGGGTAAAATCGTAATTTATCGAAATCTTCAACGATGGTAAGACAGGAATTTTGAATTGGGGGGGAAATCGTAATTCTAAGCTGGGTAAAATCGTAATTTGTTCGGGCCAATGGAGAAATGCAAAGCAGCTAGCTGCTTAACTATTCCCATCCATGGATTTTGTATATTAACTGGGATCTAAATCGTAATTCTAAGCTAGGGTAAAATCATAATTTGTTCGGGTCAATGGAGAAGTGTCAGGCAGCTGCCTGGCACCATTCCCCTCCATTGATTTTGTATATTTATTAAATGAGTGCAAATAATATGAAAACGTTATAGAAATCAAATAACAGAATGATCTAATATGTTTAACTAGGGATGAGTTCGGTGTCAACTGACAACTGATACTGAAAATCCCAAGAATGGGCACCGGTACCGAAAATATCTGGTACGGTAGGTATTTGAGTGGTAAAACCGATAAATACCAATACCGTACCAAACCGGTACCAAAAACGTCAAAAGTTGGTACCAAATATATTCGGTACCAGTACCCAGCACCATTTGCTCATCCCTATGATTAATTTAGTACGTATTATTTGTATTATTTGTATGAGATAGCCATATTAAATGTATTTATGTTTACATGAGTCCGTGTAAAATTGACTTTTTTTTAACTATTTTTAAGTAATTGATATTTTTGCTTTTGATTTTTCTATTGTATATATTATTAATTATTTTTTAATATTTCTTTTGTTCATTTTCGCTTATGGATTTTTTTACGTGCCTTTTTTATTGTTTTTTGAATATTTTTTTTGTTAGTTTTGCTATGGATTTTGCTACCACTATTAACTTTAATTTTAATTTTTTTGTTTTCGCAACGTATTTTGCTATGGATGTTGCGATGGATATTAGTAAATTATTTTTTGAATACTTTCTTTTTCTTATTTTCCAATGAATTTTTCTATGGATTTGCTACAGATTTTGCTACGTTAGTTTTTAACAATTTTTCTAGATTTTGCTACCAATTTCTCTACGGACTCTATTTACTTACCGATTTTGCTACTGTTTTTTAAACCTCAGTTAGTTAGTTTTTAAATATTTATTTTTATGATTTAGCTAAGGACTTTGCTACCAATTTTACTAAATTTTTTTTATTATGCTATCGATTTAGCTACAAATTGTATATTACTTTTTTTAGTTTATTTCTAAATACTTATTTTCATGGTTTTGCTACGGATTTTGCTACCGGTTTTACTACATTATATGTTTTATATTAATTTCGTCAATTTTGCTACGGATTTGCTATGAGTTTTGCTACGAAATTCATTTGCGACGGAAGTTCGTAGCTAATCCGTAGCTAATTCGTAGCAAAATGTGTTCGTAGCTAATCCGTAGCTAACTCGTAGCAAAATTTGCCACCATTTTTTTCCGTAGCAAAATTTCATTGCAAATGCCTCATTTTGTAGTAGTGAAATGGTTTTTGATCTTTTAGATAATTGAGGGTATTTTTGTCATTTTCTTTAGTTTTAATATAAAAAGCTAACCTTCATCGTTTCTTTACATACAAAACAAATTATATGTTCTGATAATATTTATTATTACCTAAACTCCAGTCTCAACTAATCCACTTATTAGCAGTATTCCCTTGGCCTAGTAATCAAGAGGAATGTGGGAAGCTTTGCTTTTCTTAGAGATTCTATATTCAAATCCAGGCATGGGGGTTTTAGTACTAACTTGGTGATGCTAACTATAACTCAGTTAGTAACGTTTTAACCGTATGCGGTTCAAAAAAAAAAAAAAAAAACTTATCCAGTTATTACACCAATTTAATACTAAACATTTGCAAACTAAACACAAAAGAACCAAAATATTACATACGCGATAGATATACCCATATGCTACACATCTTATTTATTAGAACATTGGTACATTGTCCACTTCTTACCGGATAAACTTTAAACAACATTATTCAGCAAATATATTACAAGTACACATTATTAATTTATTATAAAATATATACGACGATCATGACTAATTAACTAGCCTTTAGCTCAATCATGTAATGACAGGTGTTTCAATCACCACCCCGTCAGTGTTCACCCACACCCGTACACGGTCGCACCGAAAATCCATAGTGATGAAAGTTCCTTCCAATAGCACGATAGCATTAACCAGTGGATTCTCTTTCTCAATTATAGATGCTGCCACTACTCCAGTTTTCCCTACAAGCTCCGGCCATGAGTTCTTTCCTGTATTAACCATTCAAATGTTAATATGTTATGTTACTTCCCTCTTCTAAGACGTTTGAATCGTATGAAAATACTCAAAGAAATGGGAAGATAGCCATTGTATTACCTGGACAGGGTGATGGTGGAGTCACCTCATCTTCACAATTCATTCAAATGTTAACATGTTAATTCCCTCTTCTAACACGGTAAGCGTTCGAATCATATGAAAACATTCAAAAAAAAAAAAAAAAAAAAAAAGAGAAGATAGTCATTGTATTACCTGGACAGGGTGCTAGTGGAGTCAAGTCATCTTCAGGAGTTGGTGGTGCATCATCGATGGGTTTGACAAGAGGCTTATCTTCGATGGAACATCTAACTTTCCCCGCCTTGCTTATCGATGGCAATCCTGATCAAGATTAACAACTTTCATTAACATATTTATAAACCGTATAAGTAATGACTTAGAGCATTCACGTCCCTTACATCAAATTCTATGACTGTGACTGTGATTTTTATATTATAAAAAATGGTTGTGAGTGGAGTAAAGAGAAAATGCAACTGTTCATCTGTATGACATTGTTCACCCTGTATAATTTTTAAATATATTTTGAAATTGATTGTGAGTGGAGGAGACAGAAAAAGTTATAAAAAATATTATTTAACTGGAATAAGAGAGAAAATATAGTGTTTTTAAGTGTAATTATAGGGTATGTGAATGCTCTTATTATTGATTTAATTTGATTATTGCCACATACGGAGAAATGGAGAACCGATGGTGGTGATCGTAGGCTTTTGGAGCGGAGGGAAGGATGGTGAAGAGGTAGAAATGGGAGCGGAGATGGATGCCATTTTCGTCCTTACTTAAGTTGCTGGAACTTAAAGATTCAAATATGGAGATTGAACTATAAAGTTAAGGGGTTCAGTTTGTGTTTATATATAAGGTTGAATGATTTTGATTGGTTTATTAAAATTATATACAACGTAGCCACATGAAATTGTATTGCATGCATGGATGGCACCTTATCTTTAACCCACCAATCTTTTCACTCCACATCGCATGCCATCGCGGATATTTTCGTGCACACCCTACTTGAGTTATGTACAAGGTCGACTTCTCGACAGTACCCTCTTGATGCGTGGGAACCGGATGAAATCTATAAACCCTCGCTCACGTCAGGTTCGAACCCAGGATTAAATGTCAGATTCGTCCCTTCACCAAATATCCGTCGAAAATGACACAAGTGAGAATCAAACATGTGTCTCCACTAGAGAAGATAGACCTCTTACCACTTAACCAAATTCTCAAAACTTAAATATTTGTTTTCTGATAGTAATAAATTTCTTTGTGTTGATAATTAAGGCCAAAATTACAAAAGTTAAAAATACATGTTACTTCATTCAATGTAACTTTTTTATGTGTGTAAAAGTTAACAAGCAATAGTGATCTTCCATATTTAAATGATTTATGCAATCAAAATCTTAGTGTGTATAAAATATAATAATACAAAAGAAAACAAAAAAAAAAAAAAAAGAAAAAAAGAAAAAAAAACAGAGCAGTTTAAATAATATATAAATCAAAGTGAGGTTCCGTAGTTTTTTAGCTACCACATATATTTAGTACACATGTTTAATGTTTTTATGAGAACCATCATTCACCATCATACATTTGTTTGCTTGTTTGTGAGGACCATAATGGTTCGCCATCTTATATTTGTTACCCTCAAAACAATAAACTTGACTCAAGTAATGTAACCCTAAAATTTGAAAAGAGCTATATGGATCGGTAGAAAACGTTTGCTACATGTATCTAGTATTTTTTTTATCGCTTTCATTGTGCGTCAAGACATTTCATTTTAGTATATATATATAACTTTGATATGACTACCGATATGACCAACCTACTAGCGCCGACCTCCATAACTGCAATGTTTTAAAAACCGGTTTTTTAAATCATACCAGATTAGGCTTAGAAATGGTTCAACCGGGTTGTACCAGATGGTTCAACCGGGTTAAGTTATTAACCCTATAAATCCATAAAATACAATTTCAACTTAAAAAATAATCCAAAACTACATTCTCTATACTACCTTCAATCGGAAATTTGATATAGATTTCGTCCTCTAATTTCCGATTGAAGGTATGATGACACTTCTTCTTCGTCTATTTCAGATTTCCAAGCCCTAAATAACTACGATTTTGTATTTTCAAGTGATTTCGAGTTACTTTGCAAGGTTACGAGTATTTGTGGCCATGTTGGTTTGGTGGACGCTAGGGTTTGGAATTAGGGCATAAGTTTGTGGTTGATTTTACGTATTTCATGTAATAATTCCTCTACTATTGAAGTTGAAGAAGATGGTGTATATGAAACTAAATCCTCTATTGCTAAGGTTTTTAAAATTGGGCCGAAGTTTGTTGTTCTTCCACTTTTGTATCATCTAGAAAGCAACTATATTATTTTTGAAGTTAAAAACCTTGAATATAGGTTTAGTTTACAATTTGTTGCTACTTATGCAGGGAGATGTGTCAAGAACACGATATCAAGCACAAAACTTATTTATATAAAAACAATCTGTACAATTGCTTTAAACAGATTCAAAGGCAGCAATAACTATCAAGCCGTAACACACAATTACCACATATAGACGATCTGTTCAGGGCGGTAAAAAAAGAATCAAACACAGCAGATTATCAACTGATAATCTGCGTCACGTGATGATCAAAACACAGCTACTATAAACTCTCAAACACAAGGAATCAAAAACCTTCAGATGTTCCAGAGAAAGAAGAAGCAGGGGAACCACATAAACTTCAAGCTGCAAGAGATGTTGTTGTGTAGACAAAGAGAGATGTATCGAGCGTGTCTCAATCCCAAGACAAACCCCCCTTTTATAAAACTGGAGCAAACATGAGAAATGAACCCTAACTTGAGCCCTACGCGAACACAAAGCCCAACTGTAGCTTATCCTCAAAAGCCCAAATAAGCAGCCCATGAAAAACAAAAAATAAATAAGGATTAAAACATATTGAGATGAATAAAAAAGAAATATATAATCTTATGTGTATTTCAACACCCCCAGATCAATATGCAAAACAGTCGAACATATAGAGGAGATGACAAACCTTTTCATGAAGACAAACAAGCAATCCTTTTGTGAATATATCAGCAGCCTGATCCTCAGACTTAATACCTACAGTTCGAATAACGCCCTTAGAAATTTTCTCTCTTAAGAAGAAAAGGTCAACTTCAAAATGTTTCGTTCGTTCATGAAACACAGGATTGGCTGCTATAGAAATAACAGTCGTGCTATCACAAAAAAGCTGAACTGGAAGAGTGACATCAATCTTCAATTCCTTTAACAAGTTTGAAATCCAAATAACTTCACTTGTCGCAGGACACATTGATCGGTATTTTGCCTCAGTATAAGACCTTGGCACAGTTAACTGCTTTTAACTTTTCCATGACACAAGACAATTACATAAAAACACACAAAAACTAGTAATAGACTTTCGAGACCCTAAACATTTAGCCCAATCAGAATCAGAAAAAAGTTTTATGTCCAAAATGTCCCCCTTTTTAAACAAAATCCCCTTTCTAGGGGCACCTTTTAAATACCTCAAAGTCTTAAAAGTCTTAACGCAACTTTGAAATGAACTTTAGTAGGAGAATGCATAAACTGTCTAAGATAATGCATAGTATATATGCAATATATAGTCTAGTGTGCGAAAGACAATCCAATTTACCAACAAGTTTTGATAAACAGTTGCATTAGTTAAAAGTTGATTATCTTTTTCATATAAATGAGACAAAACATGATTTGCTTCTATAGGACAACCGACTGGTTTACAACCAGTCATACCAAATTCAGCAAGCAAATGTAAACAATATTTCCTTTGAGTTAAACATAAAACAGTTGTATTTATAACAACTTCAATACCCAGAAAATATTGCAACTTTCCCAAGTCTTTTATTAAAAACTTTGACTTGAGTAAAACCTTGATTTTATCAACCTGTTTTGAACAACTACCAGTTATAATAATATCATCCACATAGACAAGAAGAACAATAAAAAGCTTAATCTTTTGCCATAACAAAGATGGAATGATCACACTTACTTTGCTCAAAACCAAGATCAACAAGAACTGACACAAGTTTCTCATTCCACATCTTAGGAGCTTGTTACAATCCATACAAAGTCTATTTTAACTTACCAACTTTAGATTCATAAGAAGAATTATAACCATCAGGCAAACACATATTGTCACACCCCAGCCGATGGCGAAAACATCGGAGTGAGACGAAAACGAGATTGTTCATTACTCATAACACTAATTTGTGACAAGTTTTTAAATAATGAATTTCATTTCATTGCTAAAGAGTCAATTACATCGATTGAAATCAAATACAATAACTTGAAACCAAAGAATTACATTACATTAAGTATACAAAATTTAAATTGTGTTTCTAGGCATCCTACTAAGTTCCATGCATCATCAATGTCACAATTTAACCTGCAACATGTTTTAAAAGCATAGTTCAATAAAACGTATTGGCGAGCACACTAGTTTTAGACACATGGCATAAGTATAAAAAGCATTTCTCAAATCCAACATGGCAATTTGGTATACAAGGTTGAACTAGCATGCATAACTAAAAGTCAAACCCAAGTGTCCACAAGAATTTTAAGTGTCCCTTGCCACAAAAGTTAAAGAGACTTTTTATGTATAAGAATGTTGACTTAACAATACCCCGAAGGGCGTCGTGCTACTCCTATAGCGCTATAAATGTTAAGGTGGGCTAGCTAAATTAATGATCTCACACCCTTTCTAAGGCGGAAGCACGAGGTGTGATCATGAAAGGTTCTCATTGCATACGAATGGTAAACATACTACATGCTCGTAAAAATAACTTCAAATGCCAATAACATTACATAACTGAAAACATAGGTTAAGTGTTTACATCACAAGACAGCATTTTGTTTGATAAGTTTACAACTTTATTCAAAGATAAACATAAACAACATCCAAGAGCAAGAGTAAGACCGCGCGCACATCCACTTTAGTTACCTGAAATACATGTGAGTTTTTGGAAAATCGTCAACATGATGTTGGTGTGAATTCATGCAGTTTTTATATTGAACGTTTGTACACTTTGTATGAAAACATGGTATGTAATTCGTGTAAATCAAGTATTTCTGTAAGTATCGAGATTGTTAATGGGTTGCAAGGCCATTAACATATGACACGACATAGGAAGCATCCAAACCATAGGCATTTTTCTAGTTATCGATTCATGACTGAGACACAAAAGCACTACTTGGTACTAGTTTTCACCAAGAGTGTGGCTGCCCGAAAACCCATTAGATCTAACCTTTTGTTCTGCGGTCTAGGTATATTGTTGATTAATGGTGCTTCTGGTACCCTATTCGTGACACGATTTAAAGTATCATTCCTTAGTCTTTGTATCCAGCATACCATAACACATGTATTTTCCCCAAGTTTAAAAAGTATGTAAAAGTTTAAAAGTGGGGATATGAACTCACTTTTCTGTAAACATTTAGTAACATGTACTTCACCCCCGAAGTTATAAAACTGAAAACAGTTAAAAGAAAAGGGGGAGCATGAACTCACAACTTTGCGTTACTTGTGCCGTAAACTTCACCGGGTTTGCTTATATAGCGTCGTGACCTATACGTGTTTTATTAACGTTAGTCACTAGACATGTATCGCACAAGTACAAGTCACCATCTTTTATGTATGTATTCTTTGTGTGTTAAAAATAATTTATATTTTTAACTATATATCTTACTTATATTATTTTCTCACAAATAAATATAAGTATCTTGTATTTTTCACCCGAGTTATGTATTTTGTCCAAAACTTCATTTTAGTTCGTAACTCGTCTAAGTTACATAATCTTTTAAGAAATATATAAATATATTCTCTTGTACTTGTCTAAGCATGTTGTATGTGTATTTTGTATTTTTACTCCTTAAGAGTATTTAGTGTATTTTCAAGTCTTAATACATTATTACATAAAATACATATTACATACACTTAGCACAAAATTTGGTGATCAATAAATATATATATTTTTGTCAAGAATATTCATACTTAATATCAATTTTTTTCTTGAAGAAATCATCATTTCTTAACTTTGAACTTTACACAAAAATTAGGGAAACCTTGGTAAATATTTTTTTTAGGGAATAAGTTTCACCAAAACTTATATTTTTCTAAGTGTCAAAATTCTATAGAAATTTTGACATAGTTTCCCCTAAAAATGGAGGTTTTCCATGTTTTCAAAACATGTGTTTATTTTCTTTTAAAATCATCAAAACAATCAACAACTCATTCAACACTTACCGAGTGTCAAAATCAAGCATATTACACTATATCATGAACTTGAAGTTTTTGTAAAAACTTGTAGAAACTTACCATGTTATTTAGTAGGTTTAGTTACCCTTAAAAACATGGTTATTTGTTTGTAAATCACCATATTAACAGATTTAGTCATTTACAACTTGTAAGATTATTTTTCTAAAAACATTTCTTTTGTATTTTTCTTGTTACAATCATGTTCCTAGTCTTGTTTAAACTCTAAAAATATTATTGGTTTACTTAGAAACCATAACTTTGTAAATCTCATAAATAAACTTGGTTTCTTGAGAAAATTATTTTTGTAATCATCTATTTACAAGATTTGTATTTTGTTTAAATCACCTTTACATATGAAAATTACTTTCATCATTCTTGTTCATGAAGACATAAAGTATGAAGATCTTGGTCTTTTCACAAGATCACCACTTTAACTTACTAGATCATGTGTTTAGTCACAATCTAGTAGGTTTCTTATGATGTCTTAAATCACTAACACAAATCATCATTCATCAAGAAGCAAATCATCATCATTTACATGTATTCTTATGTATTTAAGCTTATGTTAAAGTATCATGATCATGTTCTTTTGTGTTCTTCAAGATTAATATTGTTCATCATCTTTCAACCATCTAAATATGAAATAACAAGTTACAAGGAGCTTACTACTAGCACAAGGGCTAGGGAAGAACACAAGATGTTGAGGATGGCAAATGTGATGGTTAAAAGCAAATGGAGAAGGTTCTTCAAGATCCACAAACTCTAAACCTCCTTAAACACCTTATTGCACCTTGTAACTAACTTGGAATGGATGAACAATGGAGGAAGATGGTGGTGGTGTGGGTGGTGGCTCACGGCCGTAGGTGGGGAGTAAGGGAGAAGGGTGTGGAGTGTGAATGGTGATGTTCTTATAAGGCAAGATCATAGAATATCTTACAAGATCATATGCAATCAAAATGAATCCAAGCAAGAACAAGATGGATTTTGTAGGATCTTTGCAAGATTGTGGTGGGGTCACCCCATTTTGACCATCCACTATATGGGGGGCGGGGGGGGGGGGGGGTAAAGTGTAATTTTAATTTACTAACTACATAAATAGGTTAAGTTTCAAGTGTAAAGTTTAGGGACTTGATGTGTTATTATGTTATAAGGGGTGTTATGGTGTTCGGGGACCATAACTAGTTCAGAAACATTAAAACAATGCTTCAAGTAATATTTTGATGTTCCGGGTAATGTCCGGTTGTTCGGTTAAATACCGGTTCGTTAAAGTGCTAAATTGCATCGTTTAGTGTCCTTTAAGTATCCTTTTGTGACGCTTTCAATTCCCGACACTTAGGAGGGTATTCTGGATAATAAAACATGAATTCTGGATGATATTTATGCGTTAAAAAGCTGATTATAGCTGATTTGTGCAGAATTCTGCATTTAAAGTGCGTTTCGGGTACTTTTTAGTGCATTTTCTAGCTTCTGGAAAGTCTAAATGTTAACCCTTGTATATACTCTTGGGTTTTAATGTATTCTTGACTTTGGACCTACACCTAGGCCCCAATTCTATTGTCTGACTGCTTTCTGCAAAATTGTTGACACAGTGTGTCTTACCGGTGAGTTTACTAGTATTTCTGACGCAACGCTATCATTAATGCATAAAGCAATTTTTGTAGTATAAAACGTGCATGAATTCACAAGTATATCATGTAATTTAGATAATGTTGACATTTAAGCACATAATTGCAGTCATTAAGTATTAATTAAATTGTACGGAAATTATCGGTTTTGTGCCAGTTGTCACAGTCTCCCCCCGTTAAAAGAATTTCGTCCCGAAATTCAGGCTGATCTATCTTTCGCCGGAGTTTTCTTGAACAGGTGGGGGTACTTTTCTTTAAACTGGTCTTCACGTTCCCACGTGTATTCGGGTCCGTGCTTAGAGTTCCAACGTACTTTGACAAGTTTGACACCACTCCTTCGGGTCGTGTTGACTTTCCAGTCTGTAACCTCAACGGGTTATTCTGTAAATCGGAGGGTGTCGTCAATATGCACTTCATCCGCAGGGATGATCACTGCTTCTTGGGTTGGACTCTTTTTGATGTTGGATACATGAAACGTATCATGTACTCCGTTAAGTTCTTCCGGTAATTCCAACTTGTACGCTACGGTACCAATTCTTTCCAAGATCTTGAATGGTCCGATGTATCGTGGATTCAGCTTTCCACGTTTTCCGAATCTAACTACGCCCTTCCAAGGTGAGACCTTTAACAAAACTTTGTCTCCCACCTCGAATTCTAACGGTTTTCGTCTTCGATCAGCGTAGCTCTTTTGTCGATCTCGAGCCGCCTTAATGCGCTCTCGGATCTGCATGATTTTGTCGGTTGTCTCTTGCACAAGTTCAGGACCAACCATACGTTTATCTCAGCGTCTGCTGTAAGGACCCACAAAATTGTCCATAAACGACCCGTAAGTAAAAACCCGAACCCCTGAAACCCTAATGTGCATGAAAAACCAAGAAATTGAGAAAATTGGTTTTTACGCGGGCCGCGTAAATGTAAGCATAGGCTTACGCGGGCCGCGTCAACTCAAAGTTGATCGGATAAGCGTTCCGGGCCACGTGTCACACACGTGGCAGACCTAGGTATGACACACTAGCCCTAGTTGTAGACTAGGTGGCCCTCGCGAGCCGCGTAAGTTCAAGAGGGGATTTACGCGGGCCGCGTAAAACCCAAAAATCAGCTATAAATAAGTTGGCCATGCGCAGTTCATCTCTGCTTGAGAAAACTTTCAAATTCACACTTATTCTAATGTTTGACTGCTTTCTGCAGAATTGTTGACACGGTGTGTCTTACCGGTGAGTTTACTAGTATTTCTGACGCAACGCTATCATTAATGCATAAAGCAATATTTGTAGTATAAAACGTGCATGAATTCACAAGTATAGCATGTAATTTAGATAGTGTTGACATTTAAGCACATAATTGCAGTCAATAAGTATTAATTAAATTGTACGGAAATTACCGGTTTTGTGCCAGTTGTCACAAATGACAAGTAGCATGTATGTGTTCTAGCATGTAACCTAAGCATATCAGTTAGCATGTATCGTGGATTGAGCGAATAAAGTATATTTGTGTGAATTGTGTATTTTGACAAGTTAAACATGTTACACCCAAAGTGTGTTAAAGCAAAAAAGGGTCAAGTGTACTCACAAAATTGCCAAGTCTTCTGAGTATCCATGTATTGATGAGTTAATGAGAATAGTAGAATGAATGTGTTTGGTGTTGGAGTTTATGGGGTGTTTTAGACTAGGAATTAGGAATTTAATGTAGTGAAAGTATGTATATACGAAAATAATATCTAAGTTCTAAGAGTTTGTTTATGACACCATATCAAGTGGTTTCATGGGTCCCAAATTGCCCATTGGAATCATAACAAGTACTCTAGAGTCTTTGATATGTTAGCTTGGATTTATGACGATTAATCATAGCTTGATTAAGATCACAACTCAGCCATGTTTTTATATAGTTACTTATAGTTTATATAGTAATAATACGTCCTACAAACTAAGTCCAATCAAGAATTAACATGTAGAATCATGTATGTCAAGCATGGAGGTTGGAAACCTCATTATATGATTCACCACTACACACACCATCATGAAGATGGTGGGAGCGTCATGAATAACAATAAAGTAAATCTAATCTAACAAGTTATAAGGGTGTTCAAATGAAGGAGTGGAACTTAGTTTGGAAATCTAAAGCTTCCATTTGTTCACACTTCACAAGTCACAAGTTCATCATATGGAAGATAATGACTTGTGCTTGTTTTCATCATTTGATTATCAAGTTGAAACAGAAAATAAGTGAGTGTTTAAACTCATAACTTTGATGATAATCACCCTAATACAAACCCACAATCATAGACTTGATTGTGAGCTTGATGGAAACAAGATTCCATCAAGTTATCAACATAAAAATGAACATACAAAGAAGTAAAAATGTGCAGAAAGTTTACTTCACTTTGGGCCTAAAGAATGGTGAGGTTTCACCTTAGTTTTCCCAAGCAAACTTGTGAAAACCTTTCTAGAGGTTACCCAAGTGTTTTAGAAGAAAGAACAAAAAAGAAGTAGAAGAAGAGGTGAGTTAAACTCACTTAAAAAGGGCTGAAACTTTCTAATGTTGTTGCTGAAAACTCAGCTGAGTTTAGGGGGATTTTGAGTGTGTTTAAGGGTTGTTACAGTGGGAAAAAGGCTGGATATAATTTGTATTTATAGTGGAAGGATTAGGGTTTAGGTGGTTGAGTCTTAATTACAAGTAGTTGGGGGTTGTTTTAATGAAAAAAAGGAAGTTAAGGCTGATTGAAAGTTCCAGTCGGAACTGTTACAGCCCTTAACATGTTTATTTTTTTTTGTAAACTTAAGTTATATATTTGTGACTTATATTATGTATTTAAGATGTAACAATGTGTATGTAACATGTAACAAGTCCTAATGTGTATATAAAACATGAAATCAAGTCTTAAACAAGTATGTAAACAAGTTGTAAGAATAAAAGAAGTGTTGTAAGGATTTAAGCAAGTTTAAGTAATGTATGATGAAGTACCAAATAATTTATAAGTCTCGTATTCGATAACCAAGTGCTTTGCATGTATGAAACGTTTAAGAATTAAGAATACACGATAGTTGTTTACGAGTTACTCTTACGTTTATGAGGATTAAGAATTATGTAACAAACAAGTGTACATAATTGTGTAATCATGTATAAACGACATATATTTCATATAAAAGATTCATTTCATTACGATCAAAGTCTCGGATTTACAATGGCTTGAAACAAAATACGATTACAAAGGAAATGACTTTCCGAAAATAGAAATACGATACATCTTTCTAAAAACGGAAAGCTGCGAAGAGCGAGGCGTTACACATATAAACTTCTTCATTAAGGTCACCATTAAAAAAGCATTGTTAATGTCAAGTTGATATATTTCCCAGTTAAAATGAACTGCCATAGACCACACACATCTAACTGTAACCATTTTAACAACAGGAGAAAAAGTATCAAAGAAATCAACGCCTTCTTTTTGACTAAAACCTTTAGCAACAAGCCTAGCCTTATATCTTTCTATTTCACCATTTGACTTGTGTTTAATTTTATATACCCACTTACACCCAATAGCTTTTCTATTAGGTGGTAAGTCTACAATCTCCCTAGTGTTATTCCTATGTAAAGCTTAAAGTTCCAAATTCATAGCATCAACCCAATTAATATTATTCTTAGCTTCAAAATAATTCTTAGGTTCACAACTTTTATTTAGCACAGAAGCAAAAGAAAAACTTTCAGGAGACAAGTTAGCATAATTTAAGACTTTTCTAGACCATATTTAACTTTCCCATCAACCACATAATCATCAAGTTTAGAAGGAAATTTAATGTTTCTAAAAGGTCTCCTTAAAACCATGTTATTTTGTTCCCCAATATCTCCCTCAGAATTATTATTATCTTCATGTTCAGCATCATGCTCAGCCCTGTCTGAATCTGATTCTACGTTGCTAGGTTGTTGATTAACAGCCATACCTAAAGCAACTTCTGAATCAGTTCCAGACTGCTCAGACCCATGATCTTTTGAAGTACTTGTATGTGTATTCTCATCATCGGGAGTTAGGTTAACTTGAGGGCTTTGAGTAAAGTTTAAATCAGATAAATCAAAAAAAAAATAAGGTGTTAACTTCAGACGGAGTATCAAGATCAGAAGATGCTTTCTTTCTTTAATTAAAAGGAAACACGGTTTCGTAAAACCTAACATCCCTAGAAAAAACATCATTCTTTGACCTACACTCCAAAGTTTGTACCCCTTTTTTTTCATTTGAATATCCAACTAAAACACATTTTTCAGCATAAGTGGTAAACTTATCAGAATTGTTTAACACGGTGCTGAAACAAAGACATCCTATAACCCTAACTTGACCCAAAACAGGAGCAAAACCAAACACTAGCTCATATGGAGACTTCCCACTTAAAATAGATGAAGGTGTCCTATTAATTAAATAAGTAGCAGTTAGAATACACTCAGACCAAAACTTAAGTGGAAACCCAACGTGAAAAAGTAAAGCCCTAGCAACATTTAACAAATGCCTATGTTTTCTCTCAACTACTCCATTTTGCTGTGGAGTATGAACACATGAAGTCTGA
Organism: Helianthus tuberosus; assembly: GCA_030545235.1. NCBI lineage: Eukaryota > Viridiplantae > Streptophyta > Magnoliopsida > Asterales > Asteraceae > Helianthus > Helianthus tuberosus. The sequence goes on from CM060355.1 coordinate 167,612,317, forward strand.
TGTATAATCCCATTTTCATAACAAAAACCACTCATTTGTTTATTTATAAATTCAGTACCATTCTCACTGCTAAAAATCTTAGCTGATTTACTAAACTGAGTTTTAAACAAATTATAAAAACCTTTAATATTGTAAAACACTTCATCCTTTGACTTCATGAGATATACCCACACAGCTCTAGTATAATCATCAAAGATAGTAACAAAATATCTAAAACCATCCCTACTTTGAACTCTATAAGGACCCCAAACATCAAGATGAATAAGATCTCCTATCCCCTTAGTTTTATGATCACTTAAAGGAAAAGGTTCTCTATGCTGCTTAGCTCTATGACTTGTTTCACAAGGATCTAATTTAACACCAGTTTTAATATTTGATCATTTTTAAGAACATGTAATATAGGTTCAGCAGGGTGACCTAACCTAGCATGCCAAAGATTAATATCACAACTAGAATTACAAACCTTATTTGAAACAGAAGAACTACCACAAAAGTATAGACCATCAAACTAACTACCAGTTACCTAGACTTTTTTTGTTTGAGAATCTTGAATATAACATTTATGTTCATCAAAGGAAATAATCAGTTTACAACCTCTAGTAAGTTTATGAACAGAAATCAAATTTACACAATAATCAGGCATGATAAACACGTCATATAGAATAACCTTGTCACTTAATTTAATATCACAAATTTTAGTTACCAAGGCACTAGTGCCATTAGGATGTTTAACCTTAATACTAAATTCAGTACATCCTTTTGATTAATCGGACACTCATCGGTCATTACCATGTATTGATTAGCACCAGAATCAACTATTTACCCTACCTTTTTCCCATTATCAACAAAGTTTGATAAATAGTAAACATGTTTAAAATCACAAGTAGGTTTGGATGATAAATTCCCAAAACTATTCAGACAAACAGAGTTAGCACAGATACCAGCAAAGCCACTACTCTAAGGATTACCCTTAGATTTATCATTCAAGAGACTAAGCAATTGGGCTATCTGATCATTGGTCAAAGAACTCACAGCAGAGGATGTATCAGTAGTATTAGAAGTAACAGGATTACTAACACTGTTACCCTTGTTCCCACCGGGTTTTGACTTCATCCAAGAAGGATAGCCAACAAGTTCAAAACACTTCTCAATAGTATGACCAGTTGATGTGTGCAAAATGTAACATATAAATTACTTCAAATGAGGCATAAAACAAACCCTTTTTTAGTACTAATGTTGGAAAAAGTGTGTTTTTGTCTTCCTTTTGAATTTACAGGACCAAATGAGCTTAAACGAGCAAAAGGAACAAATATACAGCCAAAACCAACATAAATACAAAGAAAAGGAATAAACGTGACATGCCCAACCCCTCGGCAGCATCCCCAAAGCAAAAATAAGACAACAGAAGACTGACCACGGGTCTGTGCCCAGCCAGACACGGGGGCGTGGTCAGGTGCCTGCAGAAAAGACAAACCTGTAAAAGCTTCTACGCCTACCACGGGGGCGTGCCCAGCTCAACACGGGGCATGGTCAACGCAAAGATACGCAGAATCTTGCAAAATCTTGACAGTACAGATACGACGCTGACCACGGTGAATTTTCTTATGTTGAAGGTGAATTTTCTTATGTTGAAGGTGAATTTTCTTTATCATTTGTCTGTGGTGTCTTGGTGTTACTTTACTGTCTATATAAAGTAAAAGATTGCATCATTCATGTCTTTACTATCTATATAAAGTAAAAGATTGCATTAATAACTTAATTAATTATCTTTCAATATTCCGACCTTTTGGGATTGTATCCTTGCTGACTCAAACCACTAGGATTAAAGGTAACGTCACCTTCAAAAGAGAGGCCTACTATTATAACTAAGATAATCTCTTAAAAAGTCCGAAAGTGCAAAAATCATCAAAGGATACATTAAAGGCGAGTCAGATCCAAGTGATTCATCTTGTCTCTCTGTTTTTTATTTTATTTTATTTCTGCTTTTTTAGTTTTTATTTATTTTTCATGTTCCAAACCTTTTCTCAAAAATTTAGATTGATTAGACGTTGAGGATAAACCGGTACTAAAAGCTCTTGTGTCCTTGGACGACCTCGGTATCTTACCAATGCTATTCTATGCTCACGATGGGTGCACTTGCCCAAGTGTGTGTTTAGTGTTAGTAGAATATCGTGTTTTATAATTTTAAAACTTGACTAATGCGTAAAATGGGCTCAAAATATCAATAAAAATTTATCACACCGAACGCACACCAAGTTTTTGTCGCTGTTGTCGGGGACACAAGTATTTTAAGAAAGTTTGGAATCAACGGCCTAATTATTTTCACTTATTTTCCAAATTTTTTTTAGGATTTTTCTTAATTTTTTAGTTTCTGCAGACTTCAGCACGAGCCGTGCTCAGCCAGACACGTGGCCGTGTCCATCTTTGTTACTGGCAATCCTATTTTAAGTCAGACAGTTGCTGACCACGGGGTCGTGCCTACTGAACACGCCCCCGTGTCCACTTTTCAGTTACTGAAAAACAGAATCGTAAGATCCCGACGGTTGGTAATTTCTGACAAAAATATTAGTGATATTGATTATTTTTACTTTCGCTCCACTTACGGTGAATGGTGTCAAATATGTGGTGGATTTCAAAAAGATTTAGAAAGTTACTTTCTAAATTACACTCCCCACTATTTAGACCTATCGTTTTCCTGTAACCTTAAGATGGGCGAAAGTAAAAACGATCCCTATCTCTCCCCCGAATGCCCTCAACCATTTCTTTTAGATGACATATATAACAACTCTCCTAAAATCCTTAAAACACCCATATACGTCCTAAAATACACCCCGTATACGAAAAACGACCCCGAAATACCTTAATTTTTACAAAAATCAAATAAAACAAGATTTAAGGGGCGCGACCCCCTTGGCAACATCAGTCGTGGGCCGTGACAGCTTGGCCACCAGGCCGCACCCTAGGCCGCCACGTGTCCGTATCGTGTCAAGGCTAGTGGTCGATGCAGCAAGGCTAGGGCCTACCCTAGACTGCCTCGCGGGCCGCGAAGGCCATAGCTAACTCTCTCGCGGGGCGCAAGAGAGTGTCTGTCTGGCCTATAAATGGGGTCTTCCACCCTCAGTTTCGATTGTTCAAAATCGTTCTTTCTCTCTCAACATATAAGCTAATATTCCCGGGCATAATATGTCACACCCCGACCGCGTTAAAACAACGAAACCGCTGCGGAAACGTCGGGTAGTGGAGCTACAGAATTATTGTTTCACAACCATGGATTCAAAAGTTTCGTTTTATTAGAATATTAAACATTAACATTGTCTTGACATTAAGTTAAAACACAACCACATCGTCTATCATTCGTTATTTAGTTACTAAGGCCTCGTCTAGCCCTAAGTGAGCATGCATCCTAGTCGTATTCAACATCATTCAACACCACCTGAAACATATGTAAAAATAAAGTCAGCATAAAAATGTAGGCGAGCACATAGGTTTTGTGTGAGTATCAGATTCATGGCTCGTTTACATGTTTAAATAACTCGTACAACTTTGTTAATTGATATTAGAAAACCTTGTTTTGTAAAACATTTGTATAGTAAAATGAATAACCAAGTCAAAACAGACTGGTTATAGTTTATAAAATCTCGTTGCCATTAATCTTAACTCAATACATTTGTTTAAGTAAACCAAATCGTAAATCGTTCTCGTAAAATAAATCATATGGTTTATATTGTTTAGAAAACATCGTTGCGTGTATCGTTTGAAAATCGTTCATACCAAGTGAACTAAATAACGCTACGGAATGTAATATGATAAAAGCACTTATATATAAGAAGTACCAGCGGCGTATCTGCCATACTTTTATCACATTACACCCGTCCCGTTATCTAATCACAAACCAAAAACCAGTCGTTCTATCAATTCGTTTAACTTGTTTAAAGCGTTCAAATCATTCAAATCGTTCAATTCGTTCCAATCGTTCAAAATCGTTCAATCGTTCAAAAATCGTTCAATCGTTCAAATCGTTCTCGTTTTAATTGTGAAAACTACTTTTGGTCATCTCGTGGAATACATTCAAACCTTCGTAACTCGTCCATCGTTCAACTCGTATTAACAAACCACCAAACGGTAAGTTAACAATTAACTGGTTCAGTCGTTACCCACATAACCCCCGTACATACCATGGGTGCAGTCCGATAACGGGATTTGTCAGATCCTATGGTACCATAACCTAATACTAGTTGACGTGTGCACGAATACACATATTTTTATCATGAATAAACACTCGATTCGGTTTTAAATTTATAACAGTGATTATTACTTTAACATCAAAACACACACGAAAGAGGCAAGTGTACCCCGTCATATATGTAGTAAAGTATCGGTAAGAACCAAGTATCGATCCAAGGAAATGGGCGGATGAATAATACTAGACCTTTGTCACTAAACTACCGGTAAAAACATAAGTTGTTTGATTTTAATAAACTAAAGTAAGCATAAACAACTACTTATAAAAACATAATAGATTTCAAATATGAAAATAGATAAATAGCCTTGCTTAATACACAACCAAATCATGTCAACTAAGTCGGTTTTGGCACTAGAAGCATTTGATCAATTCTCCAATTTTGAGACAATTAGTATCCCTTTTGGGAATCCTAACATAACAATCATTCGGAAAGCTAAAATGATAAACACACTTTAACCACCTAAAATTGTTCTTTAACGTGCAATTGATAAATGTCTATGAAAACCTCTTAAAAATAAGTTAGTCATCCGTTAGGAGTTTTCTAACCTCACTTAAACAAGGAAAGCGACACCGATAAACACAATGCAACCACCGAGACAAGCATAAACTAGATTAAATCACAACCGAGTTCATTTTACAAATCTTGCACATAAATTCACCAAGATAGCAATTTTGGCCTAAACTACTAACAAAGCTAACAAATCATGGCAAGAATTTATAACGACACCATTTAACCCGTTAAGGTCCTTACGTGACGGCAAGCTTTCTTGATTAACAATAATTACATTTTATTAAACCACTAACCATTTCTAGTATCACGGTGCACACATTTTAACCAAGCTAAACTAGTTAACCAAGTTTAAAGTTTACTAATACAAGATTAATTAAGCTTCATTTTTCAACTATCTTAACTAACCAAATACCAATCATCCAACAAAATTACTTATAATCAAGAAATCAATATCAATAACAAGGTTGCAAACAAATCATCAAAGATTAACATAGAAAATACTTCCAAATGTCATTACAAACAAAGATTAACATACTAATGGTTATAATCAAGCAAGGGATTGTTGTGTTTTTGCCCAAAGGCTACAATAATACATAAACATTAATCTAAATGCTTGAAAGATTAACAAAATCATGGAAAGATTAGAAAACCAAACCATAAACAAGCATAAGATTAAGAATCTGGAAGATAACGAAGCTAATCGGCACAATGTGGCTTGAATCCGGTTGAAAGCAGAAGCCTCCGGAGCCTGAAAATCGCCAGAATAGTTTCCAAAATGTCCAGAGTTTCGAGCAGAATGTTTCTGCAAGTTTTTATATAATTTCGATGTTGCACGGTCGTGCGTCCTGTTGCACGACCATTCACTTTTTGCATTATTGAAGGTATGGTGCACCATACTGCATGACGTCACAGATCTTGACCGGTCTTCGGTCTCGCACGACCATTCTTCATATTGCACGATCGTTCACCTCCGGGATCATGTTGCACGGACAACTGCACTGGTGGTGCAGTTCCGGGGTTTTGCTGGACATCGGATCCGCACGGGGTGCAATGAGATGAATGCCCGTGCATCACCGGGATTGTCTTGCACGCCGGGTCGCACTGTCGTTCATTGCCGGGCTGGGCTGCTTTTGTCGGATATGCACGGTCGTTCCATAGGTGGCACGACCGTTCCATTCGCCCAGGTCACAATTCTAACAGAATGTTCGCAGCTTTGTCGTTTCGTCCGGAAAGTCCTCGTTTTCGCTATCATCTTGTCTGGTATGCTGTTTTAGGCCTGTAAACAAAAGTATATATTATTAAGTATCCGAATGACGGTTTTACGGCCGAAAACGCATAAAATGGGGATAAAATGGGGGACTAAAATATGTGTAAATTAGCGAATATCAAATCTCCCCACACTTGAACCTTGCTTGTCCTCAAGCAAGCTAAACTAAAATGCAATAAAAGATAGAATCAAACAAGAACGATAATTTACACACTATTTATTGAAATAACAACAAACGGTTAGCCGGTTTTTCGAAAGACAACATCAAAAGAATCAAACCCAACAAGCATATGCAAAATATGTGGCGATAACCAAAAAGCCGTGACTCACTTTCAATTGACTTAACATGTTAATCTTCACCCAACTCGCAATGATCACACACACTCGGTTTTATTTGTGAAACATACATAAAATGTGTATGTGCAAACACTCAATGCCTCGTCAATGAAATGTGTAATATCATAAGCTTGTCATAAGATCTCGTCTCCACCAACTAACATGCGAAAAAGTGTAAATCAAGAGGTCTTTACGGGTTGTAACGTTAGGCTTGGGCGAAGGGTATGGAAATGGATATAAAAAGTGGCGAAATGGTTAAAACTCGGTAGTTACGTTTAACAAGCGCAATACAACAAAACTATACATACAAATGCCTTAAAAAGGCGACTTTTGTAACATCGAACTCATCAACAAGATTTAAACAACTTAGCATTCAAAATAGATCGATTTTTGTCGACTTCACCCTATTTTAGGGTGTTTTATTTTTTTTTATTTTTTTTTGAACATACTAATGATTTAAACAATGAATAATAAACTATAACAAGCGCTAGTTAAACGATTATTTTGATCGAGTTTCAACACTAAAAGGTTTAAAACATAAAAAGGCTAAATTTGGCTAAGTGGGCGATTATGTTGGGTAAACAAAGGTAAACGGGAAGGCTCGACGTGGTTAATCCTAAAGGTAATGTAAGGTTTACGGGATAACACAACACAAAGAACAGGGATAACACAAAGGGTTTTCTAAGTGCCTCTATCATTTCTACACAATTTCGCAAGTTCATGGTCTTAACAAGCATGCTAGTGACAAGTTCTAAATTACACATGACATCTGGCTCACTCCTACTCCGAAATGAACAAATATATAACAATTTCAAGGCTCGAATATGCTCACATAACGGAAGGAATGGTTAAAAGTGTGAAAACTATCATGCAAGTCTTTCTTTGTTTGTCACGCTTTCCGGTTTTCTTTTCAAAATTTATTTTGCTTGTCGAGTTTTTATCAAGTCCGAAGCTTTCTAAAACACAACTAACCGGTTTATTTACTAAAATATATACAGAATACTGATATTTTTGAATGATTTTCTGATTTTTTTTTTTTGCATAGGACAAACAAAGTCAACAAAGTTAAACCCCTCCCTACACTTGAACTTCGCATTGTCCCCAATGCGAAACCCGAAATATAGAGAAAAAGGATAATAACACTCCCCTGAAGATGATTGAAGACGAAACGAGGCTTCACATCCAATTCTGCCGTGTCTTTTCGGTCCAAGATATGCTTCAAAGACCTGTATGGATGTCACAAAGCAAAGAAAAAAAACAAAACAGCAGGCGAAACAATCTAGTTGCAACACAAAACATGATCTAAATAATTTGCATCATTCTTGCAAGGATTAGGGTTTCGTTTGTATTTATGAAGAGAACCCTAAAATCCTTGAAGAAATCTAAAATGCATAGGCCTAGAAGAGGATTAAAACTTAAAATCGAAGAGAGAAAACATACCGTGCGAGAGGATCTGAGAAACCATGTGAAATATCGTGCGATTTGAGGCAAAATCGCTCTGGAACGGCTGTGTGCAGTTAGGGTTCGCGAATTGTGAATGGGGGCAGCAGATGGGGGTATTTATACTGCCAAATGACAAAAATGCCCCTAGCCTCACGCACGGTCGTGACATCACCGACATCGTTTAACCCTGCACACCGATCTCGGAACTGCACTGGGGTGCAGCACATGGTGCCGGTCAGCTCGCAACCGCACGGACGTGCGGTCCCATGGCACGGTCGTGCAACAGCTGCAGATCAGTTTTTTCTGCAAAAACCATTTCCAGCAACTGTTTTGGCCGTTTTTCGCCATTTTTTCAACAAGCAAACTGTTTTAACAATATCCCAACATAGAACCTTTGCTCGGCACGTATAAAAATTGTACAAACTAACGGAAACTAACAAACACACCTAAATTACGCTAAAACTACAAAAACACAAACAAAAGACGAATTTACCCTTAAAACGCCAAAGACGCTCTTGCTACATTTTTAATCCGCGAGTCAGTAGCGTAGACTCATGCTAAATTTTTGTCAGCGAGTCGATAGCAAGACTCATGCTAAATTTTTGTCGGCGAGTCGATAGCAAGACTCATGTCCCCACACTTGTTACATGTGCGGGTCATTACCACGCCCCTTTTTTTTGGCTGAAAAGAAACAGAATATTATTTTAAATGGGCTGAAAATTTTATAAAAATTGGCTAATGTAGAAATGATTTTTCAAAGCCGAAAACTCAAAGAATAAATAAATAAATAAATCCGGATTCGAACAAATAAATGGAACAAAAATTTACAAGTGTACAAAATATTCTCGAAAATGAATTAAAATCAAGAAATATTAACAAATAAATAAATCAAGAAAATATTCACAAATATTAACAAGTATATACACGGATAAAACAATGACTCGGGTCGTTCCTAAAGCTCGCTATTTCCCCTGCAACGGCGCCAAAAACTTGATGTGTGCGCGACTACACATATTTTTATCATGAATAAACACACGATTCGGTTTTAAATTTATAAAAGTGATTATTACTTTAACATCAAAACACACACGAAAGAGGCAAGTGTACCCCGTCATATATGTAGTAAAGTATCGGTAAGAACCAAGTATCGATCCAAGGAAATGGGCGGAGGAATAATACTAGACCTTTGTCACTAAACTACCGGTAAAAACATAAGTTGTTTGATTTTTAATAAACTAAAGTAATCATAAACAACTACTTATAAAAACATAATAGATTTCAAATATGAAAATAGATAAATAGCCTTGCTTAATACACAACCAAAGCATGTCAACTAAGTCGGTTATGGCACTAGAAGCATTTGATCAATTCTCCAATTTTGAGACAATTAGTATCCCTTTCGGGAATCCTAACATGACAATCATTCGGAAAGCTAAAACGATAAACACACTTTAACCACCTAAAATTGTTCTTTAACGTGCAATTGATAAATGTCTATGAAAATCTCTTAAAAATAAGTTAGTCATTCGTTAGGAGTTTTCTAACCTCACTTAAACAAGGAAAGCGACACCGATAAACACAATGCAACCACCGAGACAAGCATAAACTAGATTAAATCACAACCGAGTTCATTTTACAAATCTTGCACATAAATTCACCAAGATAGCAATTTTGGCCTAAACTACTAACTAAGCTAACAAATCATGGCAAGAATTTATAACGACACCATTTAACCCGTTAAGGTCCTTACGTGACGGCAAGCTTTCTTGATTAACAATAATTATATTTTATTAAACCACTAACCATTTCTAGTATCATGGTACACACATTTTAACCAAGCTAAACTAGTTAACCAAGTTTAAAGTTTACTAATACAAGATTAATTAAGCTTCATTTTTCAACTATCTTAACTAACCAAATACCAATCATCCAACAAAATTACTTATAATCAAGAAATCAATATCAATAACAAGGTTGCAAACAAATCATCAAAGATTAACATAGAAAATACTTCCAAATGTCATTACAAACAAAGATTAACACACTAATGCTTATAATCAAGCAAGGGATTGTTGTGTTTTTGCCCAAAGGCTACAGTAATACATAAACATTAATCTAAATGCTTGAAAGATTAACAAAATCATGGAAAGATTAGAAAACCAAACCATAAACAAGCATAAGATTAAGAATCTGGAAGATAACGAAGCTAATCGGCACAATGTGGCTTGAATCCGGGTGAAAGCAGAAGCTTCCGGAGCCTGAAAATCGCCAGAATCGCTTCCAAAATGTCCAGAGTTTCGAGCAGAATGTTTCTTTATGGCACGACCGTTCCGGTTTTCTTTTCAAATTTTATTTTGCTTGTCGAGTTTTTATCAAGTCCGAAGCTTTCTAAAACACAACTAACCGGTTTATTTACTAAAATATATACAGAATACTGATATTTTTGAATGATTTTTCTGATTTTTTTTTTTTTGCATAGGACAAACAAAGTCAACAAAGTTAAACCCCTCCCCACACTTGAACTTCGCATTGTCCCCAATGCGAAACCCGAAATATAGAGAAAAAGGATAATAACACTCCCCTGAAGATGATTGAAGACGAAACGAGGCTTCACAGCCGATTCTGCCGTGTCTTTTCGGTCCAAGATATGCTTCAAAGACCTGTATGGATGTCACAAAGCAAAGAAAAAAAAACAAACCAGCAGGCGAAACAATCTAGTTGCAACACAAAACATGATCTAAATAATTTGCATCATTCTTGCAAGGATTAGGGTTTCATTTGTATTTATGAAGAGAACCCTATAATCCTTGAAGAAATCTGAAATGCATAGGCCTAGAACAGGATTAAAACTTAAAATCTAAGAGAGAAAACATACCGTGCGAGAGGATCTGAGAAACCATGTGAAATATCATGCGATTTGAGGAAAAATCGCTCTGGAATGGCTGTGTGCGGTTAGGGTTCGCGAATTGTGAATGGGGGCCGCAGATGGGGGTATTTATACTGCCAAATGACATAAATGCCCCTAGCCTCATGCACGGTCGTGCGACAGCTCGCACGGTCGTGCATCACCGACATCGTTTAACCCTGCACACCGATCTCGGAACTGCACTGGGGTGCAGCTCATGGTGCCGGTCAGCTCGCAACCGCACGGACGTGCGGTCCCATGGCACGGTTGTGCAACAGTTGCAGATCAGTTTTTTCTGCAGAAACCATTTCCAGCAACTGTTTTGGCCGTTTTTCGCCATTTTTTCAACAAGCAAACTGTTTTAACAATATCCCAACATAGAACCTTCGCTCGGCACGTATAAAAATTGTACAAACTAACGGAAACTAACAAACACACCTAAATTACGCTAAAACTACAAAAACACAAACAAAAAACGAATTTACCCTTAAAACGCCAAAGACGCTCTTGCTACATTTTTAATCCGCGAGTCAGTAGCGTAGACTCATGCTAAATTTTTGTCGGCGAGTCGATAGCAAGACTCATGCTAAATTTTTGTCGACGAGTCGATAGCAAGACTCATGCTAAATTTTTGTCGGCGAGTCGATAGCAAGACTCATGCTAAATTTTTGTCGGCGAGTCGATAGCAAGACTCATATCCCCACACTTGTTACATGTGCGGGCCATTACCACGCCCTTTCGGATTCTGCTCCGTATTGCCCGGAAGACCACTTGGGGGTCTCTCCGACATCATTTTTGCCAACTGGCCCACTTGATTCTCGATTGTCTGAATGGAAGCCTTTTGACTCCGCATTTCTCCTTCGTTGACCAAGAACCGCTCCTCATGCTGCTGATATCGTTTCTCAGATATTTGATTAGCACTGTTGGAGTTGTTCAGCAGTTGTGCCATCATTTCCTCTAGCTTTGCGTTGCTTTGAGAGGCGTGTGGCTGGGAACTACTTCCTGCGCCTTGATTATGATACTGTGGCTGGAAGGATTGACTTTGAGATTGTTGTGGCGCAGGAGCATGTTGAGCATATCCGTGTGCGTTTTGGTTCCCAGAACCAGATTTCCACCCAAAGTTTGGGTGATTCCTCCACCCTGGATTGTACGTGTTGCTATAGGGGTTATTTTGGGGCCTGATTTGATTGCCCATGTAGTTCACCTCCTCGTGTCCTGTAAACATAACACCCTGCTCACACGTACCTGGCACGTGTGCAACCCCGCACTGATCACATGATGGTGATTGAATTCGCGAGACATTATGAGACTGATCAATTCTTGTTGCCAAGGCTCCAATTTGCGCAGTAATAGCCGTATATGTATCCACAGCATGAACTCCGGAAGTGGATGATGTCTTATTCCGCGCTCCACCGTGGCGAGAACTTGACTTCAACGCAGCTTTCTCTATGATCGCATAAGCTTCAGTTGGTGTCTTCGTTCCAAGATCGCCTCCTGCATACACGTCTAAACGCTCCTGCGAGTCATAATTGAGTCCCTGATAGAAGGTCAGTACTAGTTGCCTTTGGGACAACCCGTGATGTGGGACATCAATTAAAAGATCTCTAAACCTCTCCCAAGTTGCGTGTAGAGATTCTCCGTCGTCTTGCTTGAACGTTATGATACGGTTCCTCAATTTAGTCGTCTTTTCCGGAGGAAAATACTTCTGCACAAATAGTTCTGCCATCCCGGCCCAAGTGGTGATAGATCCTACTGGAAGTGACAACAGCCAAGATTGGGCTTTGTCTCGTATTGAAAACGGAAAGAGCCACAAACGGATCGCGTCCTCAGAAACATCTCGTATCTTGAAAGTCGAGCACACCTCGAGAAACTTTGCGATGTGCCGACCCGGATCCTCGTGATCCTTCCCATCAAACTGCACCGAGTTTTGTATCATATTGATGATGCTGGATTTTATCTCGAAACTCAATGCTGCTACCGTCGGTCGGGTGATGCTCGGTAGCAAGCCTTCTCCTCCGGGTTGGTTTGTTTCATTCAAAGGTCTGTTGTCGTCCGCCATGGTGCCTCTTCCTTCGTCCTCTGAGTTTTCGCTTTCAGAAAGTATCACTGGTTTGTCAATCGCATCTGCAATTCATTATGCAATGACACGTGACCTTTCTCGCAGCCTCCTACTTCTCCTAAGATTATGCGCTGGTTCGTCAGCCGGCTCAGCAACAGCGGGCGTGGGAGTTGAGGACATCAACCTGCAAACGAAGATTTGACACAATGAATATTTTATTATTATAATAATTCTGTTTTTTTTTTTTTTTTTGCTGAAAAGAAACAAAATTATTACAAATAGGGCTGAAAAATTTTACAAAAATTCGAAAATGGGCCCGAAATTTTATAAAAATCAACACAATAAAAATAATCGAATCGGCTAGTAAAAAAATGATTTTTCAAAGCCGAAAACTCAAAGAATAAATAAATAATTAATCCGGATTAAATAAATAAATGGAACAAAAATTTACATTTGTACAAAATAATCTCGAAAATGAATAAAATGAATTAAAATCAAGAAATATTAACAAATAAATAAACAAATAAATAAATCAAGAAAATATTCACAAATATTAACAAGTATATACACCGATAAAACAATGACTCGAGTCGTTCCTAAAGCTCGCCATTTCCCCGGCAACGGCGCCAAAAACTTGACGTGTGCGTGACTACACATATTTTTATCATGAATAAACACACGATTCGGTTTTAAATTTATAAAAGTGATTATTACTTTAACATCAAAACACACACGAAAGAGGCAAGTGTACCCCGTCATATATGTAGTAAAGTATCGATAAGAACCAAGTATCGATCCAAGTAATGGGCGGAGGAATAATACTAGAGTTTTGTCACTAAACTACCGGTAAAAACATAAGTTGTTTGATTTTTAATAAACTAAAGTAAGCATAAACAACTACTTATAAAAACATAATAGATTTCAAATATGAAAATAGATAAATAGCCTTGCTTAATACACAACCAAAGCATGTCAACTAAGTCGGTTTTGGCACTAGAAGCATTTGATCAATTCTCCAATTTTGAGACAATTAGTATCCCTTTCGGGAATCCTAACATGACAATCATTCGGAAAGCTAAAACGATAAACACACTTTAACCACCTAAAATTGTTCTTTAACGTGCAATTGATAAATGTCTATGAAAATCTCTTAAAAATAAGTTAGTCATCCGTTAGGAGTTTTCTAACCTCACTTAAACAAGGAAAGCGACACCGATAAACACAATGCAACCACCGAGACAAGCATAAACTAGATTAAATCACAACCGAGTTCATTTTACAAATCTTGCACATAAATTCACCAAGATAGCAATTTTGGCCTAAACTACTAACTAAGCTAACAAATCATGGCAAGAATTTATAACGACACCATTTAACCCGTTAAGGTCCTTACGTGACGGCAAGCTTTCTTGATTAACAATAATTACATTTTATTAAACCACTAACCATTTCTAGTATCATGGTGCACACATTTTAACCAAGCTAAACTAGTTAACCAAGTTTAAAGTTTACTAATACAAGATTAATTAAGCTTCATTTTTCAACTATCTTAACTAACCAAATACTAATCATCCAACAAAATTACTTATAATCAAGAAATCAATATCAATAACAAGTTTGCAAACAAATCATCAAAGATTAACATAGAAAATACTTCCAAATGTCATTACAAACAAAGATTAACACACTAATGGTTATAATCAAGCAAGGGATTGTTGTGTTTTTGCCCAAAGGCTACAATAATACATAAACATTAATCTAAATGCTTGAAAGATTAACAAAATCATGGAAAGATTAGAAAACCAAACCATAAACAAGCATAAGATTAAGAATCTGGAAGATAACGAAGCTAATCAGCACAATGTGGCTTGAATCCGGGTGAAAGCAGAAGCCTCCGGAGCCTGAAAATCGCCAGAATAGCTTCCAAAATGTCCAGAGTTTCAAGCAGAATGTTTCTAACAAATAAACCAAATAAACCATAATGTACATAAACATAAGTGCTAAAATCCAAACAAATACAAGACATAAAGTAAAGTGTCTGAAAATAAAGTACATAACGGCGGGTGTTTGAAACAACAAACAAAATGAACACCCGAAATATAAAGGACTGAAATAGTAAAAACCACCAACTATCAGCTTCACCATTGTCACACCCCCAAAATCCACATGCGGAGTACCACCGCTTGGAGGCGTGACTGACCAGGATCCAGCCACCAATTATACTGAGCATTGATTAATAATAAAAGTATTCACCAACCACAGTAGTTAGTAAGTACCATGTTTTAAAATCCTAAAAGTTTAAGTTTAAATAATAGTTTAGACAAACAGCGGAAGCATAAACCAAACAGTTTCAAAACAAAGTTCATAGTTCAAGATTATTTAGGACCCAACACGGGGTTTAGACGACCACTACACCTTCCCAAGCTGCAAGCTCCTGAGTCACTGGGTACCTGCAAGCACGCAGTAGGGTATCAACAAAAATGTTGGCGAGTTCACGAGTTGTCCAGTTTTAATTACCAAAAACTTGTTTCACCAGTTAATTAATCCGTTTATACATGCGATGGGGAGCTACCCCACAAGTAAGCGACTAAACTGTTTTTCCAATACCGAATACTTACTTAACCGTACGTTTCCGTAGTGCCCCGTTTATCAATGTTCTATCATCATTGACGGTTTGCCAGAGTACATTAGTTCACTCCCGTTCCCAGTAACAAGGGTCGGTGTGAGGCTGGTTACACCTAAATAGCGCTATCAACTAATAACCCGTTCGCCAGGCCCCGGCGACTAATCGGTATTATGTAGTGAGGACTTAAGTGATAGAGTTTCGTTTAGTGTTGCTTGTTTGCATTACCGTATAAACGATAACTAACCAAGTTTGTATCCCAGTAACAAGGGAAGAAAAGTATGTTTGTATCCCTTACAAAGGAATAGTGTTGTTTTCAAGTCCGTTTCCCAACCACCGGGAATGCATGCTTTAAGTTGTGAACTCACCTTGGGTTGCTCGGTGGACAGTTTACTTGGTCAAATACGTTGGTCACCACGTCCTAATATGGTTACCAGTATAGGTCAGGTTTGGGTACAGAGAAGTCACGTATATTCTACACGTATCTAACACATAGCATGCACGACATAAAATTAACAGTAATCAGCACATGGCATATTTGAACAGATGCAAGTCCAAAACATATAGGTCACCTATTCCAGTTTAAATAGTAACAAGCATGAACAGTTCATACATTTTGGCCCAATACGGAAACAGGCAGCCCAGTCGAGACCAGGAGGTCTCGACTCGAGATCACACAGTTTCGAGTCGCAACCGGAGTTTCGACTTGTCATGTTTTGGTTGCGAGTCGCAACCGCCGTAGTCTCGAGTTGTCATGTTTTGGTTGCGAGTCGCAACCGCCGTAGCCTCGAGTTGTCATGTTCTGGTTGCGAGTCGCAACCGGGCGGTCTCGAGTTGTCTTGTTTTGGTTGCGAGTCGCAACCGGGGGTTTCGAGTCGCAACCTCGGATACGTGCACAAGAATCCTTCTAGAACCTCTGATGTACTAACCAATGAGATTGCAATTTCATGAGATTTTGTACTAACCAACCAGAATGCTTAAAACATGTTTTATTGTCTAAATGCAATACAAAACAGATCAAACCAAACATATTTCAAATATTCAACAACATTCATAACATATTCATCAAGTTCTTCATTTGGGTTTTTATCATCATCCTTTATGAACTATAGCATGAACAACAATAGAAACACATCAACAACTACTCCGACTTCCACATGTGTGCAACCTTTTAACAAGCATTTGATTTCTTAGCATAAAAGCATATAATCCGATTAGCATGAACGCTAAGCAACCAATCTCAAGATCATCAACAACTCATGGTTTAAACCACATTCAAACACAAGATAACACTAACTCATTATGTAATATATCCGAAATCAAGACATGTTATCCGATAATCATCATCACATACATACAAATCATCTAACAAGCATGTATATCATCTTCTATATAAGAAACACCTTCATTACATAAAAACAACAACCATCTTCATGTATTATGTAACTAATCAACCTAAAGGAAACACTAACCGATAGAGAAGAAAGCACCAAGTCGAGAAAGAGGATGAGGAATTGAAGTATCCGGGAGATGATCACGAGCTTGACCGGGTCTTGATGCTTCCGGTTTGAATCCGAGAGAAGGGAGGAGAGGTTTGATGGTGGTGTTCTTGGGTTTTAGTGAGAAGAGAGTGTGAAAAGGGGAGTGTGTGTGAGGGTTTTAGGTTTAAATAGGAGGTGATGCACTCAAAGTGGGTCTTTAGGGTGGTTTCGAGTGGGAGGTTTCGGGTGGGCTAAGGTTACGGCCCAACCGGCCCATTGTTACACCGTTTACTCGAGACCGGGTGGTCTCGAGTCATGGTTTCGGTTCACAAGTATCCTTACACACACACATATATATATATATTACATACACGTTATCGACATATAGCACAGAGGAATAATAACTTCCATTTAATAATAATATACATATACGCTAAGTGATTACAAGGTGTTTGCTCGGGAAAACCTAGAGTGTCACATTATCCCCAAGTTTTAAGAACTTTCGTCCCGAAAGTTAAGGCAGCCACTGACAAGCTAGTAAAAGTGAGAGCGTTTCAACGGGGTGTCACAACCATCTCCTAATCGTCATCACCAGCATCATCTCCTGTGAAGGACGGGCCCGCATCTCCATAACCAGGCGGGTTCCAGGGTGGGAACTGCGGAGGATGCTGAAAGTAGTCGGGATAGGCATGATGCATCTCCCCGAACAGGTATGAGAACCCAACACTCACCCCCTGGTACAAGCTATCCTGGTTTTCCCTAAGCTGATCCTGAGTAGCCCTGAGCTGATCCTGACTAGCCCTGATGTGGTCCTGACTAGTCCTAATCTGGTCTATATAAGTCCCATGCTGCTCCTGCGTAACTCGCATCTGTTGGAACTGCTGATAGAACTCAGGCCAGTCCTGGTGCTGGTGGAAATCATGGTGCTGCAGCGAATGTGGTGGTGTGGGTGGATGTGGTCCGTGCTGCTCCTGATGCTCCTGATCATGCATCTCCTCATCCTCGTTTTCCTCCTCAGCTGGGGGCAATGGGTCCCAGACCTCATTGTTTAGCCCCCTCAATCTATCCCCCTATCCAACTCAGCTATCAATCCCATGGCTTTCAGTGACCGAATATCAACATATACCCCTTCGGTCACTAGATTGAGACTCGCAAGTACCTCATCAGTCATCAGGCCTAAGTTGTAGGCAATTTCGGTCACATATTGACCGCCGTGAATTTGACTGTTTGGTTTCCTCCCTGAGCACTTCACAAAGTATTCATCCATCCTTGCGGCTAGGTTGATGTGTACTCCATCAACCAGCGCGTACAGAAAAATCAAATCTGGTGTTGGACAGTTCCCTAAACTGTCCATGCGGCCGCAAATGGTGTGGCTAAATACATGATGCATCACTCGCACCAAAGGGTCTTTCAACCTAGAAGCTTTAGACATTCTCGGGTCGTAAGGGTCACCAATTGCATTCTCAGCCCAAAACTCGGCCCGTGCTTCATCAGTTGGAAAGGTAAACTGCTCCGTGAAGAATTCGGAATCCATGTCTTCTCTTGTATAAATACCAAGCCTCCTACCCAATCGACCTACTGACCAAGTGTGCCATTGTCCACCCAACCTGAAAGTAATCCGATCCTTGTATCGGAATTTTGGCCTTCTATGAGCAACTGGTTTTTCGTGGGCATATGTGGAGAAGAACTCTATTGTTGGCTCAAGATAGATGGGTCGGTTGATAGATATTAAGCGCGCAAGTGGGATAGTGAGCATGTTTTCAAGCCTATCATACTGATTTAACTCCCTCATCACCTCCCAATCCAGCCTCCTAGGGACTCCGAATTGCCCTCGCCTTCTCCACAAGGCGTCACGCCTTGGGATACAAAGAACTTCTTTCTCATCATTGGGGTTAAATTGCAAGAACAGATGATCCATCTGTAAGAGGAATATCGTTAGAATAGCAGGAACAGGAAAAATTTCATTCAAAAACAGCAGAACACCTGATTATGAAGATTCTGTTTTTCTGATCTGGGCCTGTCGCACAGACGTGCGATGAGACGCACGGTCGTGCGTCGCCGAGAACAAGCAAAGATGGTCAACAAATGTCGGATCTGCACGGCGTGCGACCAACGGCACAACCGTGCATCACCAAGACCAACATCAAACATCGTGAATCAGTCGGATATGCACAGCGTGCCACATGTGGAACGACCGTGCAACATGATTTTCCTGCAGATTTCTAACCCCAACTCTGAACAGTCTGATTTTTCCGAAAATTTTCAAATGTTTGACAAACAGGGACTAGAAATCTGACCGGGTGTTCACGATACGTACGATTCAAACAAGGGTTAGGGTTTCGCTTGTGTTTATGAAGGGAACCCTAAAAAGCCTTGAAGAATCGGAAGAATCTAACCTAGAAAGCGAAGAAACAGAAAATCTACAAGAAGGAACGTACCGTGCGAAGAAGTGTGTGAAACCGTGAGAAGAAACCGTGTGCGCGACTACACATATTTTTATAATTAAATTACACACGATTCGATTTTAGATTTATAAAAGTGATTATTACTTTAACATCAAAACACACACGAAAGAGGCAAGTGTACCCCGTCAAATATGTAGTAAAGTATCGGTAAGAACCAAGTATCGATGCAAGGAAATGGGCGGAGGAATAATACTAGAACTTTGTCACTAAACTACCTGTAAAAACATAAGTTGTTTGATTTTCAATAAACTAAAGTAATCATAAACAAATACTTATAAAAACATAATAGAAAATAGATAAATAGCCTTGCTTAATACACAACCAAAGTATGTCAACTAAGTCAGTTTTGGCACAAGAAGCATTCGGTCAATTTTCCATTTTAAGACAATTAGTATCCCTTTCGGGAATCCTAACATGACAATAATTCGGAAAGTTAAAACGATAAACACACTTTAAACACCTAAAATTGTTCTTTAACGTGCAATTGATAAATGTCTATGAAAATCTCTTAAAAATAAGTTAGTCATCCGTTAGGAGTTTTCTAACCGCACTTAAACAAGGAAAGCGACACCGATAAACACAATGCAACCACCGAGACAAGCATAAACTAGATTAAATCACAACCGAGTTCATTTTACAAATCTTGCACATAAATTCACCAAGATAGCAATTTTGGCTTAAACTACTAACTAAGCAAACAAATCATGGCAAGAATTTATAACGACACCATTTAACCCGTTAAGGTCCTTATTTGACGGCAAGCTTTCTTGATTAACAATAATTGCATTTTATTAAACCACTAACCATTTCTAGTATCATGGTGCACACATTTTAACCAAGCTAAACTAGTTAACCAAGTTTAAAGTTTACTACTACATGATTAATTAAGCTTCATTTTTCAACTATCTTAACTAACCAAATACCAATCATCCAACACAATTACTTATAATCAAGAAATCAATATCAATAACAAGGTTGCAAACTAATCATCAAAGATTAACATAGAAAATACTTCCAAATGTCATTACAAACAAAGATTAACACACTAATGGTTATAATCAAGCAAGGGATTCTTGTGTTTTTGCCCAAAGGCTACAATAATACATAAATATTAATCTAAATGCTTGAAAGATTAACAAAATCATGAAAAGATTAGAAAACCAAACCATAAACAAGCATAAGATTTAGAATCTGGAAGATAACGAAGCTAATCGGCACAATGTGGCTTGAATCCGGGTGAAAGCAGAAGCCTCCGGAGCCTGAAAATAGCCAGAATCGCTTCCAAAATGTCCAGAGTTTCGAGCAGAATGTTTCTACAAGTTTTTATATAATTTCGATGTTGCACGGTCGTGCGTCCTGTTGCACGACCGTTCACTTTTTGCATTATTGGAGGTATGGTGCAAGATACTGCATGACGTCACAGATCTTGACCGGTCTTCGGTCTCGCACGACCGTTCTTCATATTGCACGATCGTTCACTTCCGGGATCATGTTGCACGGAAAACTGCACTGGTGGTGCAGTTCCGGGGTTTTGCTGGACATCGGATCCGCACGGGGTGCAATGAGATGAACGCCCGTGCATCACCGGGATTGTCTTGCACGCCGGGTCGCACTGTCGTTCATTACCGGGCTGGGCTGCTTTTGTCGGATATGCACGGTCGTTCCATAGGTGGCACGACCGTTCCATTCGCCCAGGTCAGAATTCTAACAGAATGTTCGCAGCTTTGTCGTTTCGTCCGGAAAGTCCTCGTTTTCGCTATCATCTTGTCTGGTATGCTGTTTTAGGCCTGTAAACAAAAGTATATATTATTAAGTATCCGAATGACGGTTTTACGGCCGAAAACGCATAAAATGGGGATAAAATGGGGGACTAAAATATGTGTAAATTAGCGAATATCACTGGTCGGCTTGGCCAAAGCTAATGAATGTCATTCGTTATGTAAATACGTCCAACGAGTTCGTCACATTATCGAAATCGTTATTCTTTTAATATAAACCATAGTAGTCATTTTTGAAATCATCGTTAAAAGCATCGAAATTGTTTAACACATATGAATCACCCCAAAACAATTGAAAACAGTAAATTAGGGTAACTATGTAGTCACGTCGAAGTGCAAAGTATCCTCGATCTAATGAACTAGCAAAGTTCGAGTAAACCAAGGAATTCAAGTAACACCTAGTAATCAGATCGCTAGTTAATAAATAAACACCTAAATCGGAAGATCGGATAGAATGAGGTCTTGTAAACCAAATGAGTATTGGAACTCATGTGATATGGTTTAACAAAGCCTACATTCTAAATCGGAACCTATCCTAAGTGCTTACGACACGTTACGACCCATTAAGGTAGCTTACGCTACTTTAACGCGTCGTTCGCGCAAATGCGCGTTCGAGACGCCTAACTAGTCCTATGACAAGTATTATATGCCTAAACATGTTTAAATATGTTGCATAATCAGTTTAAGTGACAAAAGTTAGGTTACATATGCATAAAATCCAATTATGCATGAAAAGGGCATTTTGGTCATTTTTCTAAGGCATATAATCTACCTATCATACAACTAATTAAACTAAGTGACCATAAGGTATAACATTGGAAGGTTATTCCCTATACAACTATGGTCACATAATATGCTTGGTCGGATCCTAACGATCGACCAAACAAGTCGAGTTCGAAAGTCTAAGCGGTGGTTTAGACCGCTTGACTTACGACTCAAAACAAGCACTAGACTAAAAGTGACGAGTTAAACATGTTAAAACATGTTTAACTAAGTTAGAAAACAGGTTTGATATCAAAACAAAGTGTTTTGATACCCAAAAAAATAGCTTCATTGCAAAATACGCATAAACACGTGTTTTGACCGAAACTTTGACTCGTCATTTCGACTAATCGACGTGGTAATCAGTAGGTATAGTCACAAGGGACTATAACCATCGTAATTACGCTCACGTTGCAAAGTTCAAACGAACTTTATGTTGACCAATTCATGGTCAAAGCAGAAAGTCAAACACTATTTGACTTTCATGCTTGAAAAGCATAAAAAGCATGAAAGAAGCTTACAAAAGGTCCAAGCAAGGAAGATTTGATCTAAAACACTCAGGTATGAAGTATAAACTTCAACTTAGAGCAGATTTAGAGCAAATGTGTGAGGAAATGTGAATGAAGCAAGTGGGTATTTATAGTAATTCTTGAGTTTACAAGATCTTGACAAGTGTTTTTGCAAGAATCAAGGCTCAAATCTCACCATACACTTGTGCCCATAGATTACAATACAAGGGGAATATCAAAACAAGTCCATTGTAATAAAAATCAGGGGTTAAAACCATTAAAATCAGCTGAAATGACCAGATTCAAAGTTTCTGATCTGGGCATCAGTCGTGGCCCGCGAAGACCCACACATGGTCTTACGCGCCCCGCCTAGTAACTTTGACAGATTGTCAATTTTAGTCCCTGCATGTCCAAAACTTTGATTTTGATGCATTTTTGACGTGTTTATGCCCCGTTAACCCCAATTTCAAGGCTCTACAATGAAGTTAAAGCATAGGGAACTTGAAATATGCTTGAAAACATCTTGGATGTCGGTTCGTTTGGTCGTACGGTTGCGTTATTCGGTTAATTACGACGAAAACTCGAACGGACGCAAAAACGATCCAAATTACGCGACGAATGGTATTTTTACATTCCAATCACTAAAATATTTTAATGATTACAAAAAATTTTTGGGTGTCCGGATATGTTCAGAACGTAAGGTATGCGCGTAAATGCAAACTTATGCACTTTTTGACGCTTTTAGTCTCTATTGATCAAATAAGTTTATTTTCGCATACCAAACCCCTCAAAGCCTATTTCTAAGCTACGTAAAGGATATTTAAGGTATGTTTAGCTTATGATCAAGTTCCATAATGTTCATTACTGTACAAATCGGCATAGTTTCGCAGTTTGACATAAATAGTCCCTACAATGGAATAAACTTGTTTTCGACACACCAAACCCTCCAAAACTTATTTTTAAGTTATGTAAAGGTTATTTAAGGTATGTTAAGCCTATATCACTATTTCGGAGCGTTTTTCGCGTTAAACTGACTGCGTTTACACACTGCGTATAACTTTCCAGAAAGCGATTTAAAGCTTGAAATCGAACTAGAATCAAATCGTAAAATCGTCAAACACAAATACACACATATTAACACCAAAACACATCGTTTTATTGATAATTGATATTGTTTTACATCATACATCGTTTACAGATCACAGTTGTCACATAATACCCACTAAAATAACGAAGCTCTGCCTCGATGTAAGTATCATAACCCCCGGTTACGTATTAGTTACGCTGTCCGATTGATCTAGTGCTCCGTAACGCATGTCAAGGCTCTGCCTGACTCAGTCGTTGGAGTTCTGTCTCAGGGAGAGTATAGCTAATGTAAATTTGGGTTATTATTCTAACGCGTGTGCATTGTTTAATTTAATAGATTATAACCAGTAAGTCACAAGAAAATACCTAAGTTAGCAATGTGAGTAATTCCTCTTTTCACAAAGTGTTTTCACAAAACCTCAATTGTTTTAAATTATAATTAACAGTGATTGAGTATTTGTAAATCTACAATTATCGTCGGTATGTTGGGGTTTTGTATACATAACTTGTTACTACACTATGAGTAGTAACATTTCCACAAGTCCGGTAACAAAATGTGAAAGCCAATTAGAAGCCAGTTGGAGAGCACTGAAGGCTTGGAAAAGTGGCTATAAAGTTTACCTAAATAAAGAAGAAGTTTTATTTCAATAAATTAGGGTTTATCCCTATAAACATGTTTGTAATGGAAACTTGGGAATTTCCCTTATATTTATTATTATAAAAATGTGGTGTTTTACTCTGATAAACTATTTCCTAACTACGGTCCTGATGTAAATTCCGCTACCAAATTAATAAACACCGATACCACCGGCTCTGAGTAGCTCGCAGCCGCCCGCCTCCCGGGGCAGGGGTTGGGGGTTGCAACAGAAGGTGGTATCAGAGCTACAGCCACTGATTTCAGCCACAGAAATGTTCTGCTGACACCAAAATTTTATCCATTATGTTAGGAAATAATCTATGTGATTCTGTGTATATCTGTATATTATTATTTTGTGTTATTTGACAATTTGTTAGTTTACAGTATGAGTGAACAAGGTTCGTCAGATGCCTATCGTCATTTGTCTAGTTCTCCTAGAGATGAAGGAACTTCCTCCCAGCCTACTCCTTCGGGGTATTCAACTGATACAGAAGAGGGGATCTTCATATTTAAGGCGTAATCCGAAGAACCATTCCCTACGAAAAAGAGAGGATTGTTCAGTCGGGGAGCACACGAGCGTAGAAAGCGAATGAGGAAATTACAGCAACAAAAGGCTTTAGCAGCAGCAAATAGGGAGATGAATGCCTAAACCCAAGACATAATCAATAGGCGATTGGCCAACTTTCACATACTAGCTACTACTGCCGTAGACCCAAACTTAGACCAAATCATTGCACCACAGCCACTACCACTGTTCCCTACCCAACCCATGGAGGTAGAACCTAACCCAGGAGACCAGATTCCTATACCCGCATTCGACCCAAGTGAATCAGGAAAACCCGAATAACGATAATAACAGGAATCAAATAGATAATAGTGCCATCCAACACATAGTGGCACAAGGAATTATAGACGCTATACCATATATTATCAAAACGGTTAAGGAAGCGGAAAATAATAAAACTAACAGTGGAAGTAAACGACCACCTACTAAACCCAGTCACAGCATAAACAATGGACCATTACTTCAATTGTCTATTCCAAAAAAGAAGAAGAACCATGTCATATGGTTGTTCTTACAAAGAATTCTAGTCTTGCAAACCTATAGAATTCACTAGCAATAAAGGAGCCATTGCAGCTCTATGTTGGATAGAAAAGACTGAAGCAGTCTTAAAAATAACCTAATGTGTAGAAGAAGATAAAATCATGTTTGCATCCAGTCTTTTTAAGAATGCAGCTCTAGAATGGTGGAACACTATTCTCCAGTCTAGGGGAAGTGACAGAGTCTATAATATGGAATGGACTGAGTTTAAGAATATGGTTGAAAGGAAATTCTGTCCTCCCAATGAAAAAGAACAGATAGCTAATAAGTTCTTAAACCTTTGAATGACTTGAGTAGACTGCAAGGGTTACACTACCGTATTCTTCGAATATGCTAGAATTGTGCCAACCCTAGCATCACCAGAACCAGTATTAATCTCCCGTTACATCTGGGGATTAATCAGTGAGATTAGACACGTAGTCAAGGCAGCTAGACCACAAACCATAGAAGAAGCAGTAGAACTAGAAAATACCTTGACTGATGAGCTAGTACGTACACAAGAAGAGAACCAGAGGAAGAACCTAGTCCAAAAGCTTACCCAGGAATTTTGCTACGGTAATTCCAACCATGGGAAAAACATAGGTTCTACTTCTACACCTTACTGTAAGTCCTGCGAGAAAAAAACATTCAGGAAGATATTCCACATACTGCAACTTCTGCAAGATACCGGGACACAAGGAAGAAGACTGTAGGAAGAAACCAGCAATGGAGTATGCTTCAATTGTCGAGAAAAGGGGCACATTAAGCCAAACTGTCCGAAACTAGTTCCAGCCATGAACAACAAGACTACTAAGAATGCTAGAGCATTGTTCTGACAGCCGAAGAAGCAAAGATGATTCCGGACGTGATTGCCGGTACGTTTTTAATTAATGATATTTTTGCTAAAGTATTATTTGACTCTGGTGCGAACCAAAGTTTCATTAATACTTCATTTTGCAAACTTCTCAATCAACCATTAACTAAATTTCAACAAGATTGTCTGGTAGAAACGGAAAATGGAGAATCCATTAAGATTACTGAAATCTTGCAGGGAGCAAGAATAGAAATTCTAAACCGTAATTTTATTGCAAATCTTTACCCAATGAATCTAGTTGGATTTGATATTGTATTAGGAATGGAATGGTTAGTAGCCAATAAAGCCAGTATTTTATGTAATCAAAAGTCAATACAAGTAAATTCACCAAAGGGTGAAAAGATCACAATTACAGGAGATAAGCCATCTCGATATACGAAATTCATCTCTGTGATGAAAACAGCTAGCTATGCAAGAAAAGGATCACTAGTGTATATGATTTCCATAATCATTAACACTAAAGGAAAGGAATTGAAAGATATTCCTGTAGTATCTCAATTCTCAGATGTTTTTTCAGAAGAATTACCAGGACTACCACCAGACAGGGAAGTAGAATTCAGAATTCACCTACTACCAGCGACTGCACCAATTGCCAAGGCACCTTACCATTTAGCACCAGCAGAGATGCAAGAACTGAAGAAACAGTTGGACGAACTTCTGGAGAAGGGATTCATACAGCCCAGTTCATCACCATGGGGAGCACCAATCTTGTTTGTCAAGAAGAAAGACGGATCAATGCGTATGTGCATTGATTACCGAGAATTGAACAAAGTCACGATAAAAAATCGGTACCCATTACCGAGAATCAATGATCTATTTGATCAACTCCAATGAGCTTGATTCTTTTCTAAGATCGATTTACGCTCAGGATATCATCAATTGAAAGTACAGGAAGAGGACATTCCTAAAACCACCTTCAGAACAAGGTATGACCATTATGAATTTACCGTCATGCCATTTGATTTAACCAATGCCCCAGCCGCATTTATGGACATGATGAACAAAATATGTAAGCCATATCTGGATAAATTCATAATTGTCTTTATAGATGATATTCTCATTTACTCTAAGAGTAAAGAGGAACATGCAGCGCATCTGCATGCACTCTTAAATTTACTGAGAAAAGAAAAGCTCTATCCTAAATTTTCGAAATGTGAATTTTGGTTAGAAGAAGTGCAATTCCTTGGACATCTAGTCAATCATGAAGGAATTCATGTGGATACCACAATGATCGAGGCGATTACTAAATGGAAAGTCCCTGAATCACCAACGGAGGTGAGACGTTTTCTAGGACTGGCTGGCTATTATAGGCGGTTTATCCGAGATTTTTCTAGGATAGCCATTCCCTTAACAAAACTGACCTGTAAATCTGTTAAGTTTGAATGGGGACCAAAACAGGAAGAAGCCTTTAAAATAATCCTTAAGCAAAGATTAACCAACGCACCCATACTCGCATTACCAAAAGGAACCAAGGACTTTGTAGTCTATTGTGACGCATCTAAATTAGGTTATGGATGTGTGTTGATGCAATGTCAAAAGGTTATAGCCTATGCCTCTAGACAACTTAAGAATCATGAAGAGAACTATATGTCACACCCTGAACGCGTAAAACAACAACCGCGGCGGAAACATCGGGGAGTGTCGTAACAGAATCATTATTTCACAACACATGGTAATTGAAATTTTGTTTTATTGAATTTAAAAGAGGTTACAATGTCTTAAAAACAAAGAAACATAACATAATTAACTAGTCTTCCATCTTTTATTATCACTAAGGCCCAAGTCCACCTAAGTGTATCTTGATTAATCCTATGCATCAGCTCCTGAAAACACATGTGAAAATAGGTACGTCAGCATAAAAATGCCTGTGAGATACATAGGTTTTATTAATTTACGATTCATGACTTATAAGTTTAAAGAAAATGTTTAACAAAAGTTAGTCATAAACCTTGTAAAATGTTTTCTTTTATAATCCATACAAAAAAGTGATAAGAAATCAGATGATATAAAAGAAAGATGCATAGATAAATAAATAACTAAGTAAAATGAGTTTGTATAAAATATGTTGTTTGTAAAACAATGTTTATGTGAAAATATGTTATCTGTGTAAAATGTAATATGTCTAAATTGAAATGGTTTAAATAACGCTACGATATGTAATATAATAAAAGCACTAATATATAGGAAGTACCAGCGGCGTATCCACCATGCTCTTATCATATTACACACGCTTCGTTATTTAAATCACTTACCCAAACAAACCACCAAAAATGTCTTGTTTAAAACCAATTGTCAAATGTTTATATGTAAACCATGTCTATTGTCAAATGTAAATCATGTAATGTGTAAACAAATGTCATGTATGACAGGTAAAAAAATGACTACCTAAACCATATGTAAAATGCACAAAACAATGTATTGAAATAAATCATAGTTTAATTCAAAAGCTATGTTTTGTAAAATAATGCATGCTTTACTGATACAAACATCTACGCGGTAATGTTCTAACGTCTACATTCAAGCCTTTCGACTGTGGCGATAAACCCCTAACAAGTTAAAGGTTCATCTAAAATTATGAATATCGAATTCGGCCATTTCTTCCACCCAAACAAACCTAGGATTTCAGGAATGGGAGTTGTCAATTCCTATGATACCACTATCTACTAACGAACGGCATGATCGGTGTTAATGAATTTAATTATGACCCATTAAACAAACCAAATGTCATTCCAAATGTAAGCAGGTTATATGAAAATAATGTACTTAAATATGCTAAATGACATACAAAGCAGAAATGTAAATCAATGTGTCCATATGCTGAGTGAACATTTGCAACAAAATGTAATATATGAAATCAATGTGATAGCATGTTAATAAAACATACATAGCAAAAACATGGAAGAAATCATGTAATATATTTGTACTAATGAACATAGCAAGTATATGTTATAAAAGCATGATAAACATGAAAGTAACAAGTAGGCACATGTGTATCACCCCAAAACATTTGAAAACGTAAAAGAGGGGACTATGTACTCACCTGAGAATGCTTAGAAGTCTTGAATAACAACCAAGCAAAGCTAGAGGGATCACGGAAATCAAACGGCACCTAATATAGGTAACTATGTTAATAAACCGGACCTAAATCGGAAGATCGGATAGGATGAGGTTTCGTCAACCAAATGAGTATTGGAACTCATATGACATGGTTTAACAAAGCCTACATACTAAATCGAAACCTATCCTAAGTGCTTATGACCCATTACGCTACTTTAACGCGTCGTTCGCGTAAAACGCATTCGGACCGCCTAACTAGTCCTATGACAAGTATTATATGCCTTAACATGTCTAATAATGTTACCTAATCAGTTTAGATGTAAAAATTTAGGTTACATATGCTTAAAATGAAATTATGCGTAAAAAGGGCATTTTGGTCATTTTCCTAAGGCATATAAACTACCTATCATACAACTAACTAAACGTAGTGACCATAAGGTATAACCTCGGAAGGTTATTCCCTATACAACTATGGTCACAAAGTATGTTTGGTTGGATCCTAATGATCGACCAAACGGGTCGGGTTCGAAAGTCTAAGCGGTTGTTTAGACCGCTTATCTAACGACCCTATATAAGCACTAAACTAAAAGTGACAAGTTAAACATGTTAAAATATGTTTAACGAAGTTAGAAAACAAGTTTGATATCAAAAAAAAGGGTTTTGATACCCAATAATAGTTTGGTTGCGCGTATTTTGACCGAAACTATGACTCGTCACTATGCCTAAATAATGTGGTAATCAGTAGGTATAGTCACAAGGGACTATAACCATTGTGATTACGCTCATGTTGCGAAGTTCAACCGAACTTTGTGTTGAACAAAGATTGGTCAAAGCAGAAAGTCAAACACTGTTTGACTTTGTGCTTAAAAACGCATATAAGATGAAAGAATACTTACAAGAGGTCCAAGCAATGGAGATTTGATTCAAGTTGCTGAGGTATGAGGTGTGGAAACCCCAACTTAGAGCAGAAATGAATCAAGGTGTGAGTTGAAATGAAATTGGGGTTGGGTATTTATAGGAATTCAAGAGCCGTTAGGATCGTTCCTCGAATTTCGAGCTTTAATCCGAGCCTTACATGTGTACCCACTGTTTTATAATACCATAGGTGCCCAAAACATGCCCATAGATTGAAAGAAACAATGTGCAAACCAAGGGCACAGCTGATATTGCTGGAAACATGATTTTGCTGATCTGATGGGCTCTCTCGCCCCACGTACGAGATAGGCACATATTACGCGGCCCGCGACCGCCATATTTCACAGAAATAGTTTCATAAATTACAGAATCAGTCCTTGCACACGTTTAATGCCATTTTTGACACGTTTAAGGCCCGTTAAGCCATTTTCAAGGCTCTACAATGATGCCAAAGTGTAGGGGACATGAAACATGCTCAAAAACATCTCGGATGTCGGTTCGTTTGGTCGTACGATCACGATGTTAGGTTAATTACGACGAAACACGAACGAAAGCGAAAAACGATCCAAATTACGCGACGAATGGAATTTGATCATGCCAATCACTAAATTAAAATATTTTAATAATTACATAAATTTTTGGATGTCCGGATATATTCAGAACTTAAGATATGCGCGAAAATGCAAACTTATGCACTTTTTGACGCTTTTAGTCCCTGTTTGACCAAAAAGTTTATTTTTGCACACCGAACCCCTCAAAGCCTATTTCTAAGCTATGTAAAGGATATTTATGGTATTTTTAACTTATGGTCAAGTTCTAGAATGTTCAATACCATACGAATCAGCAGACTTTTGCAGCTTGACGCAAATAGTCCCTGCGATCGAATAAACTTGATTTCGACACACCAAACCTTCCAAAACTTATTTCTAAGTTACGTAAAGGTTATTTAAGGTATGTTAAGCCTATTTCACTGTTCCGGAGTGTTTGTCACATTAAACTGATTATGTTTACGCATCAGTTTGCGTATAACTTTCCAGAAAGCGATTTAGAGCTCGAAATCGAACGAGAATTGATATGTGCAAATGATACACATATTTATACAAATCCCAAGTATGAAACACAACATTTCGTTGATTTGGTATTTATTATGATGGCCGTGGAGGCACAGATGTCACTGTCTCCCCTACTTCAGGAAATTTCGTCCCGGAATTTATTTAGAGGAAACTTGTGAGAGCTCGAAACATGAAGTTGAAAAGATAAAACAACACTGGTTAGGGTTCTGAACTTCTAGTAACTTTAAATAACATCATGCTTGCAATTTAAGTGGGACACTTATATACAAGTATATGAAGCGCCATTGGTGCGTCCACCGTACCTCCATTACATTGTTCACGTTTCGTTATTGTTGCCACTATTGGTTCTTACACATGATAAATCTTACTGTGGTTTACGTGCACTGAATTTCCTAATTATGTTTGCATCCATAATTACGTAATTCCTTTCATAGTTCAGACAGTGCATTTTATAATGTGTAGGGGAAGAATGTTGGTGCACACATCTGTCGTCTTCGTCTTGTATCAAGTCTCAGGTTCGGTGTGGATATAATCAAGCATGACATCACTAGTGACATCATCAAGTGACATCACTAGTGACATCATCTCTAATGAAGACAAAACAAATATATCAGATTGGTGAGATTCGCTTGAAGACAATAGTCAACATGTCAATTTCGCTTCAAAGAAATGTGTGGATTTCGCTTCAAGTCTTTCAAGCGAAATCATTCTTCTATAAATAGGTCAATTGTCATTTCATTTGTAACATTTTGCCAGAACAAGATACCGAGGTGCTGCCGGTTTTCCTTTCGATTGTAATCGTTGTCAATTCAATATAAAAGAGGATTAAATTGTGAAACAAGCTGTTTTACCATCCGTTTCTTAGTTTCCGCCTCTGAAACGGAGTAGAACTCTTCCAAACGACTCGTTTAGGTCGGAATCCGATCCTACAATTGGTATCAGAGCCAGTGAAGAAGAGTTCTTGTTGATTCAGCCGTAAAATCTGTTTCTACACCTTTCTTTTCGAAAAACAAAATTTTTTTTTCGGTTAAAATCGGACAAAATTCACATATATTGTGCGCAAACATGTTTTAATCAATCCTTGAAAGTTTCAGCATTAAAATCAGCTTAAAACTTGTAATTTTGTGTGATTTCGCTTCATGTGTTCGAACATATGATGACATCAGCAACTATTTTACACGATTTCGCTTGAATAGTTGAAGCGAAATCGCTTGAAAAAGTTAGAGTTTGAAGCGAAATTAAAGATTTCGCTTGAGAATTGTGTTAGAATTCGCTTGAAGTTCGGTGGTGTTTGAAGCGAAACAGTTTCACTTGAAGTTTACCTCGTGTATTGTGAAACCGACCAACCGATTGAAAATGGTTCAGTAATTCATGTGAAAGTTAATTGAATTGTGTGATACTTTAAACAAAAGTTGTTGATTGGGTCAGATGTTACATGTGAAGTAAATTGGTACATGTGATATTATCGAAAATACATTGAATAGTGTGAATCTATTGAGTGCTTGCATTGATTTGTGATTAAACTATAAAAAGTGTTTTAGCAAGTGGGATATGAGGTCCAATCAGATTTTTTAATCATATGCTAAAACTGTTGTCGGATACATGTTGTCATTTGCATGTTTTGAATTGAAAGTATCAATGCATTTTGTCAGATCATGATGGTGTACATGTGACACAAAAGTCTCGAATTGTGCTTGTTTAAGTGATAATTGTCAATCGGTTATTATCAAACAAAGACATATACATGTGAAATCTGCATAGTTTTAATGTGATCATGTGAATGTGGGTTTCGAGGTCCAACCGATATAGTGTGATATTATTTTAAAAATTGTCGGCAAGTTTAAAAAATTCAAAGATGACATGTGTCTAGTTGAGTTCATTTAAATGTGTTTTTGAATTGTGTGATATTAGTCAAAGAAAATTTGTTTAGATAAAGGATGTCAGTTAGCATGTGATTTGTAATCAATACATGTGATAGTGTAGCTCTAGTGGCATGTGCTAATTGTTAGTTCATTGTTTTCGATGTATGTCCACTATAGAGTGTCGGTTCATTGGAAATTTTAAAAGCTCAAATTGTTGTCAACTAAATGTTTGCACGGCACATTTAATACGTGTTTTAAAGAAGATCACATGACCTCATATGTGTACTAAATTTTCAAATTGATATATTTCAGTATTGTCGTTTTTGTGTTTAGTGTGTTTTTTTTTAAAATTGTTTGTGATATATTGGTTACATGTGCTAGTTGATCGAGTCGTGTGCAAATTTAGTTTAAATTGTTTGAATAGAATCTACAGGTTGTGTGGTTTGACATTAAAATCCATTCGCATCAAATATGTTCACTTCACACGGTGTGTACTCAAGTCGCGTGGTTTGAGTCGTGGTTTCTGTCAGTTCGTACGGGTTGGAGTTCAAAAGGTTCAAAGAGTCAAGGAATTTTCACAAGGTGATACAGCTCATTTGAAAATTCAAAACATGGACGAAGATAGTGATGATGATCGTGAGTATTGGGCAAGAAAATTTGATGCTGATATGAAACTGATTGCTGAAAGTGATAGTGATGATGATCGTGAGTATTGGGCGAGAAAATTTGATGCTGATATGAAACTGATTGCTGAAAGTGATAGTGATGATGATAAAGTTAAAAAGAAAAAGAAAAAGATCAAAACACCAGTCAGCAGTGATGATGAAGAGGTTACCGTGAAGAAGAAAAAGATCAAGACACCAGTAAGTAGTGATGACGAAGAAATTCCAGTGATCAAAAGGAAAGTAAAAGTTGAAGTTGCAAAATTCAAAGTTGATGAAGAAGTTGATGCAAAGAAGATTCCAGTGAAGTGTGAAAACTGTGAAGCTGTGAAGAAGCAGAACAGTACATTGATCTATAACTTGAATAGTTTGAAGGAATCTTATGATGTACTGAACAAAGCAATGAACCAATACAATTTAACAAGTGAAGAACAAGCTACAGCAATGAAGACACTTCAGGGTGCTTTTATGACGAAGCAAAAAGTGGTGAACAACTACATTGAGAAGTGTGCTGTGCTAGAACAAAAGTTGGAATTGCAAAGAATTGAAACTGAAAGAGTTAATCGTTTGTTGAAAAGTTACTCATGTACTTCTTATGTCATTGACAGGATTTATCCAACTGTTGAAGGCATGAAGGCATTTGAAGAAGATGAAGTAACTGAAGAAAAGAAGGATGATGGAAAAGACACTGAAGAAAAGACTCCAGAAAAGAAGAACAAGAAGAAGAATGATACAAAGAAAAAGACTGACAAGAAGGATTCTGGTAAGAAACAAGAAGTCAGTTATAACAAATGTCCACCCCCGTTAGAAAATGGATATTTGCCCAGGAAGCCAAATCAGGAAAGAGTTGAAAAAGCAACAAATTTACAGTGGGAGTCGGAGTCGTCAGTCAATTTGCCAGAAAATATTGATGTCGTGTTTACATCATCTGACACTGATCATGAGTCCGAGTTAATTAAGAAAGTCGTCGATCAGGTGTTGGATAAAGATGAAACTGAGGAGTCAAAGTTGGAGTCAAACTCAGAGTCAAAGTCAGAGTCAGAATCAAAGTCTGGTTCTGAAAGTTCGAGTTCGACGGTCAACAGTCAAAATTCTTCAGTTAAAAGGGTTTACAACAAAGAATTCCTGTTATCAAAATCTAATTTGAGTGACGAAACATTCAAAGTTGCATATACATTGAATGATTCTGACAAATTATATTCTGATGAGGAATTTCCACTAAGAGGTGTAAAAACTGAGATGATCAAAAAGATTTTCAAACTAACAGAAATCAATATTTCTGAATTAAAAGATGTAAACCTTATTGATAAACCTAAAAAATACACCTCAAGAGTACAACAAAGACTAAACAAGAAAAAAGGTTACAGTTCTGGTTCTGGTTTTCACAAGAAACCAAACCCTAACTGTAATTTCAAAAAGAAAGGTCTTGGTTTTACTCCAACAGAAAAACAGAAAAATGAAACATATGTTCGTGATTTTAAAGCAAAGATGACATTTGTTTCAGGTACATCAAGAGATGAGGAAGAAAGGAAAAAGTTTTGGAGGCAGTCAAATAGTGAGTTTCTTGCAACGAAGCAAGAAGATATGAAGTTTGCTGGACAAAGGAAAGATACGAGAACCTGTTTCCAATGCAACACTGTTGGACACATTGTCAGAGATTGTTCTAAGGCAATATCATCAAAACAGGGAGTTTTTCGTAAACAAAAAGAAAAAGTGGTTAAGTTTGAACCGCCAATTGACCGAACCAAATTATTCAAAAATTCGACTTTTGAAATTGGTGAAAGTTCAAACAGGTTTTACAAGAAAAGAGGAAATCTTGACAACCAGAAATGGGTTGTTAAGAAGTCTGTTGATAGTTCTATCGATGATTCTGATAGGTTGAAATCAGAGGAGCTATCTTCTGGCGATGAATCTGATTCCATAAAATCAGAGGAGCCACAGGTTGAGTTAAAATTGAAAACTTCAGTTCCTCAAATGGATGATGTTCATTTTCCACCATTGAAGGATGAAAATTTTAAGAAGAAAATTGGTAAAGTTGAAATATCAAACCAATTTTATGATGATAACAAGGTTTTTGATGTTGATAAGGCCTTTAACCCCACAGTGAAACACATTTTTGGTAAAATGATTGATCGAAAAGTCAAAGGGGTTAAAGAATTTTATGAGAAGAAGATGCAGAAGGAGAAAATTGAACCATCCATAGTTCGTGACTGGGATGGTTCATACTATGAACAATGAGTCTGTGGACTTGCCGGAGATCCCAAGTTGGTAATCGTGGATCAGGAATCGGCATCTTTCTGTGTATTTGTTTGTGTTTTTCGTACAAGTGGTAAATCAGGGACATTAAGTTGTATCTGATTTTCTACAAGTGGTTAAAAAACAATGTGATGAACCAAACCTCTAACTCTACAAGTGGTAAAAACAAACTTATTTTCCGGAAAAATCATTTTGATTAAAACAAACTTAAGTGTTTTGAAATCTTAATGAGAAAATGGTTTGTTGTGAGGGGGAGTTCTGATTGTTTATGCCAAGTGAATGGCGAATTGAAGCAATTCGATATTGGTTGTCATTTTATTGTATAGTTTGTTTTCAAATTTCCTAAAATGTGTTTGCATTTTAGGGGGAGTAAGAATTTTTAGAAAATCCAAAAACATTTGAAAATTTGAAAAAGCCAAAAACATGATAAAAATGAAAATGAGTTTTTGTTGCATATAGAGGAAATGATAGTACATCAGTGGACTATCACAGCATACTAAAGAAATGGAAATTTAAAAAGTGATAAACGGTCTCACTGATGATGTGCCAGTAGGTTTTTGCACATTTAGTAGATTGTGACGAGATATAAACCTAAATTTCAAACTTGCTTGTTCTGTGGGTTAACACAAACTTGGATATATAGGTAACCCCTGAAATCTTGTTTGAAAGGTCCCTTATTCTGAGATACTAGGTCTTTATGCTCAGTGATATCTGGGGTATTATCCCGGGACTTCTGCTGAAAGAAATTTCTGACCTAGTCCCCGGATAATGCTTTCTGCAAAATGCTTGATACATAGCATCGCCCTCAGCAAGCTGATGAAACAATAAAATTGATAGTCGCTGCTGTTGTAATGCAAAAAGATCCTCTAAAGGGGACACACCAAAAGTCAAAGCCGTCATCTCTCTGCGTGTCGAAAGATCGACCTGAGCTCTCACGGCCCTCGTACTATAATTTATTCCCCTGACAGATATCATCTGTGGTATACTCACCTGTAAGACTGAATATTGGGATCTGGATACGGGAGTATATTCAAGTAGTGGGACACACGAATAAATTCAAGAGCTTAAAACATTAATCTAGTATCTCGGATCAATTGAACTTTGTGTGAAAATTTAAGTGGACCAGTATACTGTCAATCTAGGTGAATTGTTTAGAACTGAAAATGAAATGAAGCTTAACGGTGTTGGTGATATGTCTCAAAAACTGATATGATCCTCTTGCACAAACTCACAAAAATATTGTTTGTAAATATTTCTTTATTGCATTTCATTACATTCAAAAATTTCAAAAAGATTTTTAGTGTGTTTTAGCATAAAATTTTGAAAAATTCAAAAAGATTTTCGACAACTGGTATTGAAAAGCTGATTTTCAAAGTTCCGAGTGCTAAACATGATGAGTATGATTTGAGGGGGAGTTTGTGTTTAAAACTGATTATTTTTGTTAAATCTTCAAGTGGTTCATCAAATTGAAAGATCATTTTGATTATATTTTTAGAGAAGAGTCTGAATTAGTGAAAGTTTATATGTTTGAAATGTGTAAATTGTAAAATTTATGGTGAGGTAGAGTTTATGCAGGTTTAAAGTTTGAGAAGTGATGATTCTGAAAAGCCAAAATTGTGAAAGTCAGACAACGATCCTGAAGCAGATGACGCTGAAGAACTAATGGAATGCCAGCACATTGCAAGGGGGAGTCTGTTGATGCTGATTGAAAGAGTGAAGTACAAAGACTGATAAAGACTGAAGATTGAGGAGACTCGACACTTAAGACTCGTCAACATCTGAGGGGGAGTCTGTTGGTGCACACATCTGTCGTCTTCGTCTTGTATCAAGTCTCGGGTTCGGTGTGGATATAATCAAGCATGACATCACTAGTGACATCATCAAGTGACATCACTAGTGACATCATCTCTAATGAAGACAAAACAAATATATCAGATTGGTGAGATTCGCTTGAAGACAATAGTCAACATGTCAATTTCGCTTCAAAGAAATGTGTGGATTTCGCTTCAAGTCTTTCAAGCGAAATCATTCTTCTATAAATAGGTCAATTGTCATTTCATTTGTAACATTTTGCCAGAACAAGATACCGAGGTGCTGCCGGTTTTCCTTTCGATTGTAATCGTTGTCAATTCAATATAAAAGAGGATTAAATTGTGAAACAAGCTGTTTTACCATCCGTTTCTTAGTTTCCGCCTCTGAAACGGAGTAGAACTCTTCCAAACGACTCGTTTAGGTCGGAATCCGATCCTACAAAGAAACAATGAACGAACCTATGATGATTGTGACTAGACCACCATAGGGTCCTTTTAATTAAATCAATAAATGCTCTCTTTAAATAGACCACCAAGGAGACTTTTCAGCTATATCATCACATGTCATTCTTAACCAGATTCTGAATCAATCTTTTTAACTAGACCACCCAAGGGGTCTCTTTTGAATTATGGAATAGTACTATATAATCCAAGGGTCTTAACTATTACGTAGAGGCCCATTAAGGATTTAAGGTAGTACCTTTTGAATATCCTACTATGAATCCCTCATATGAAGATATGGAAGATTCTACGAGGATTTAGATAACGAATATCCAGATTACTCAAAAACACAATACATAAAAGAAAACACATAATCACATACTTGTTTATCTTGGTTTTCAATTTGTTATCTTTTTGTTAATTTGTTTGTTAACTTGAACACGAGTATTTAAAGCACACCAGGAATCCAATCCGTGTATTTCATTTGGCACTTTAAACATCATCAAGAATCTAACTATGAAGATTGAAAGACCTTAATAGGAATTCGGCTTTATCCTTATTGAATCGTAATGTACGTATTAAAGCATACAAAGAATCCAATTAAAGACTCTGATTTGAGCGATAACCATCCACGAGGATCTAATTGTGAAGATAATAAGATCCCATATGGATTTTTAGAATTTGAATAGCAGAAGATGTTTCGAAACCTTGCACTAGACGTGCTTAAGTCAAAACATGAGGTAAAATGCTCATGAAGTTGAGGCGCTAGATATGCCAAGGCGACATATGAAGCAGAATTTGAAGGTTAAGTCAATGTATGAGCAAAATGTTTTTGAAAACTATGCATGGGTTCTTTTAGAAATGTGTTTAATGTTTTTGAAATCTTATATAATACTTTTGAAATCATAAGGTAGGTGTATTAGGTAAGTATATTTATAAAATGTTTTAAAATCATGCGAGATGAATTTTGAAATTATGTATAAGGTTTTTGAAAACGTGGATGATGCTTTTGAAATCATGCATTTGATATATTAAGTAAATATATTGTGTTAAAATTGTTTTCAAACTATATGAAATATTTTGAAATCATGAAGGTTGTTTTTGAAAAACATATACTATGTATGTTGTTATGGAAACTAGAATGAAATGATATGGGTACGAGATTGAAAAATACCCTTAGTTATCTAACCAAGGATTTAAAGTGACATTTTGAATAATCGTCTAAAATTGTCACTTATATTATGTACTTCGTTTCTTAGAATGAAACGAGTACTTAGAATTTTTGAGGAAATCATGAGCGATCTCATAAATGGAAGAACTACAAGAGTAATTTGTTTTGCAAAGAACACCGTTTCTTTGGTGTGGGTATCGTAGGGGTATGCCATACACACATGTAACTACACTTGTACATCAGAATTGTGAACAACGATTTATTTATAAACTAAACACATTGTTCCAGAGTTCAAGAAAAACAAAAGGGACAAAAACATAAGATTTAAACTAATCCAAAGCAGCAGCGTCTTCTAATCAGCCAATATGCTCATCCGTGGGTCAGATTTTGCATTGATAATCTTGGTCATTTGATCCTGAAATAACCCGTCTCGCTATAGTTGCAGCATGTACCAGGCGGGAAATGAGCTTGTGCTGGATCTGCTTGAAATTGAACAGGGTTCTGAAAAGCTTGGTTTAGCACAGTGACTGAACGACAGACTCTTGCCGTATGGCCAATAAGTCCACAGTTGGAACATGTTCGGCACTTGACACTGGCATGGTGGTGGAGGTTACACTGATTGCACAAAGGAGCTGTTCCTTCGTACGGTGCTCGAGCAGCAGTAGGATCTGCAACAGCTTTGTTTTGGATAGCAAAGTGGCACACGTTAACCAAATGTCCCCATCGTCCACAGTAGGTACATTTGAAACAGGGTATTTGATTCGGATGATGACGGTTGCATTGATTGCACTAAGGAACAGTTCCCAAGTACGGCTTCTTGGCTGGCGGTGCTGCCACCTGGCTAGGTTCTGCTTGATTTGGTGCAACGGCTGGAGGATTCTTTAAGGCTTTACGCTTCTTTGATTTTGGTGAAGGCTTGGCTTCTGTTTCCTTTGGTGTTTCTTGGGCGGCTTCATCCGTGAGACGAGACATGGCGACAACCAATTCAGCAGTCTTCAGGATTACTACTCCTATTCGCTGGGCAAATTTGGTAGCCTGCTCGGACATTTGAGCGTCGCTGCGATGAAGACAAGTTTGATATGTTTAACGAAGTTAGAAAACAAGTTTGATATCAAAACAAAGGGTTTTGATACCCAAGAATAGTTTGGTTGCAAAATACGCATAAACGCGTATTTTGACCGAAACTATGACTCATCACTATGCCTAAATAACGTGGTAATCAGTAGGTATAGTCACAAGGGACTATAACCATTGTGATTACGCTCACGTTGCGAAGTTCAACCGAACTTCGTGTTGACCAAAGACTAGTCATAGCAGAAAGTCAAACATTGTTTGACTTTGTGCTTAAAAACGCATAAAAGATGAAAGAATATTTACAAGAGGTCCAAGCAATGGAGATTTGATTCAAGTTGCTCAGGTATGAGGTGTGGAAACCCCAACCTAGAGCAGAAATGAATCAAGGTGTGAGTTGAAATGAAAC
Organism: Helianthus tuberosus; assembly: GCA_030545235.1. Taxonomy (NCBI): domain Eukaryota; kingdom Viridiplantae; phylum Streptophyta; class Magnoliopsida; order Asterales; family Asteraceae; genus Helianthus; species Helianthus tuberosus. Next base: position 167,653,105 of record CM060355.1, read on the forward strand.
TGGGTTGGGTATTTATAGGAATTCAAGGGCCATTAGGATCGTTCCTCGAATTTCGAGCTTTAATCCGAGCCTTACATGTGTACCCACTGTTTTATAATACCATGGGTGCCCAAAACAAGCCCATAGATTGAAAGAAACAATGTGCAAACCAAGGGAACAGCTGGATATTGCTGGAAACATGATTTTGCTGATCTGATGGGCTCTCGCGCCCCGCGTACGAGATAGGCACATATTACGCGGCCCGCGACCGCCACAATTCACAGAAACAGTTTCACAAATTACAGAATCAGTCCCTGCACACGTTTAATGCCATTTTTGACACGTTTAAGGCCCGTTAAGCCATTTTCAAGGCTCTACAATGATGCCAAAGTGTTGGGGACATGAAACATGCTCAAAAACATCTCGGATGTCGGTTCGTTTGGTCGTACGATCACGATGTTCAGTTAATTACGACAAAACACGAACGAACACGAAAAACGATCCAAATTACGCGACGAATGGAATTTTATCATGCCAATCACTAAAATTAAATATTTTAGTGATTACATAAATTTTTGGTTCTCTGGATGGACAAAGCGAAAGGACAATTCAGACAATGGAAGATATGCTTAGAGCTTTTGTAATTGATTTCGGAGGAAATTGGGACGATCACCTACCATTAATTGAATTTTTCTACAATAACAGCTATCATACCAGTATCAATGTTGCACCCTTTGAAGCACTTTATGGACGAAAGTGCTAGACTCCAGTCTGTTGGAAAGAAATTGGGGAAAAGCAATTGTCTGGACCAAAGATAGTACAAGAAACAACGGACAAGATTATGCAAGTCAAAGAAAGACTAAAATCAGCACACGACCGTCAAAAGAGTTATGTTGATAACAGGCGAAAGCCATTAGAATTTCAAGTAGGAGATAAGGTATTATTAAAAATTTCGCCATGGAAAGGAATAGTTAGATTCAACAAAAGGGGAAAGCTAAGCCCCAGGTATATTGGACCCTTTGAGATTATTAGAAGAATAGGACCAGTAGCTTACCACCTACAACTGTCAGAGGAAATGGCAGGAATACATGATGTATTTCATGTATGTAATCTTAAGAAATGCTTAGCAGATGAATCATTAGTGGTACCTCTTAAGGATATAGAGGTAAATGAGAAACTTAAGTTTGTAGAGAAACCTCTATAGATTGAAGATAGAAAGATCAAGAATCTCAAGCACAAGAGATTAATTCTAGTCAAAGTGAAATGGGATTACAAGAGAGGACCAGAATACACTTGGGAGCTTGAATCAGAGATGCAGAGGAAATATCCACACCTGTTCCAGTAGACCTCGAAGACGAGTTCTAAAACAAGGTAGGGAGGATATAACAACTCTCCTAAAATCCTTAAAACACCCCTATATGTCCTAAAATAAACCCCGTATATGAAAAACGACCCCGAAATACCTTAATTTTTACAAAAATCAAATAAAACAAGATTTAAGGGGTGCTCGTGGGGCGCGACCCCCTTGGCAACATCAGTCGCGGGCCGCGAGAGCTTGGCCACCAGGCCGCACCCTAGGCTGCCACGTGTTCGTATCGTCTGAAGGCTAGTGGTCAATGCACCAAGGCTAGGGCCTACCCTAGACTGCCTCGCGGACCGCGAAGGCCATAGCTAACTCTCTCGCGGGGTGCGAGAGAGTGTCTGTCAGGCCTATAAATGGGGTCTTCCACCCTTAGTTTTGATTGTTCAAAATTGTTCTTTCTCTCTCAACATATAAGCTAATATTCTCGGGCATAATACCCACTAAAATAACGAAGCTCTGCCTCGATGTAAGTATCATAATCCCCCGGTTACATATTAGTTACGCTGCACGATTGATCTAGTGCTCCGTAACGCATGTAAAGGCACTGCTTGACTCAGTCGTTGGAGTTCTGTCTCGGGGAGGGTATAGCTAATGTAAATTTAGGTTATTATACTAACGCGTGTGCGTTGTTTAATTTAATAGATTATAACCAGGAAGTCACAAGGAAATACCTAAGTTAGCAATGTGAGTAATTCCTCATTTCACAAAGTGTTTTCACAAAACCTCAATTGTTTTAAATTATAATTAACAATGATTGAGTATTTGTAAATCTACAATTATCTTCGGTATGTTGGGGTTTTGTATACATAACTTGTTACTACACTGTGAGTAGTAACATTTCCACAAGTCAGGATTGACAGTACCGTGGGTGGTAATTAAAGTAGATGTAAACAAATGTAATTGCGGGTTGCCCTCAATGCTGTACATTGATAAAACTTGTTTTGATTAAAATGGGATTCACTCGCCATAATTTCTTACTGATAAAATGTTTTTAAACGCGTTTCAGGTAACAAAATGTGAAAGCCAATTAGAAGCCAGCTGGAGAGCACTGAAGGCTTGGAAAAGTGGCTATAAAAGTTACCTAAGTAAAGAAGAAGTTTTATTTCAATAAATTAGGGTTTATCCCTATAAACATGTTTGTAATGGAAACTTGGGAATTTCCCTTATATTTATTATTATAAAAATGTGGAGTTTTACTCTGATAAACTATTTCCTAACTACGGTCCTGATGTAAATTCCGCTGCCAAATTAAGAAACACCGATACCACCAGCTCTGAGTAGCTCGCGGCCGCCCGCCTCCTGGGGCAGGGGTCGGGGGTTGCGACACCTTAGCCCAAGCCTAACCCTTTCCCAAAGTCCTCTTGATATTTACAAAGGTTTAAAGTTAAAAAGGAGGAAGTTTGATTGCTTGGCAAGCATATGGTAGAAGTAAGTTCCATGCCTGTCCTGAGTGTTTCACAAAAATACATATTTGGCCGAGTGTTGAGTGATCTCCCGTGAGGTATGTGAACTTGTATATAAATAGAATTTTAAAGAGGCATGTTATGCCCAAATAGGTAATTTTTCTTATAAAATGTTCTAAATAAATCATGACGAATACGATTATAAATAAAATAAAAATAAAACCCAATAAAGATCTTGGATTCCCGACACTCAAGATAAGCCCAAAACTTCTCTTCTACCTTTTCCATTTAGGTGTATAAAGCCACATGTTAAGGAGTTTTGCTTGTGGACAAGCAAAGAGTCAAGTGTGGGGGTATTTGATGCGTGCAAAATGTATATAAATTACATCAAATGAGGCATAAAACTAACTCTTTTTTAGTACTAATGTTGGAAAAAGTGTGTTTTCGTCTTCCTTTTGAATTTAAAAGACCAAATGAGCTTAAACGAGCAAAAGGAACAAATGTACAGCCAAAACCAACATAAATACAAAGAAAAGGAATCAACTTGACATGCCCGACCCCTCGGCAGCATCCCCAAAGCAAAAACAGGACAATAGAAGACTGACCACGGGGCCGTGCCGAGCCAGACACGGGGGCGTGGTCAGGTGCCTGCAGAAAAGACAAACCTGTAGAAGGTTCTACGCTCACCACGGGGGCGTGCCCAGCTCAACACGGGGCATGGTCAACGCAAAGATACACAGAATCTTGCGAAATCTTGATAGTACAGATACGATGCTGACGACGGGGTCGTGCCCACTAGACACAGGGCTGTGTGGGACCCTCTGCTGACACATGCAATTAATGAAGGAAGAGAAAATGGCTGGCCACGGGGGCGTGCCCACTGGACATGGGGTCGTGGCCAGAGCTTTGTGCAGGCTATAAATAGGGGTGCTTGGCTCACTTCAAAGGCATCCCTTGCCAAACCACTACTCTGCCACTTTGCCACCACTCCACCACCACTACAACACCAACACCCACCACCATCATCCATCATCCATCTTTAGAGTGTGTAGTAGTCTCGGGATCCAAGATTGATAGTAAGAGTTCTTACCAATCAAAGGCCATGTTTGATTAAGCCTCTTACATCACTTGGTGAAGACAAGTCTTTTATATATTACTTTTGATTTTTAATCTTTCGGCACTTTTTATTTGGTTTTGTATTAATGACTTTAATAACTAGTTTCTTATGTTGAAGGTGAATTTTCTTTATCATTTGTCCGTGGTGTCTTGGCGTTACTTTACTGTCTATATAAAGTAAAAGATTGCATCATTCATGTCTTTACGGTCTATATAGAGGCATGTTGGCTACCTAGTCGGGGGTTAAGGGAATGGTTTAGTAAGGTTCTTGCCTTGTTCAGTGTATAGATCCTACAAGGACCTGGTTCAAGCTTACTAGGACATCCTTCAATACCCACTGGTATTGGATGGCGGGGGTGCGAATAGCTTGAACCCCTCATATGTAAAATACTATTAATACATTAAACCGGCTACTTGGGATTGTATCCCTGCTGACTCAAACCACTTAGCCGAGGGTAACATCACCTTGAAAAGAGAGGCCTACCACTTTTCGCATTAATAACTTAATTAATTATCTTTCAATATTCCGACCCTTTGGGATTGTATCCTTGCTGACTCAAACAACTGGGTTGAGGGTAACGGCACCTTCAAAAAAAGGTGCCTACTACTATAACTAAGATAATCTCTTAAAAAGTCCGAAAGTGCAAAAATCATCAAAGGATACACTAAAGGAGAGTCAGATCCAAGTGATTCATCTTGTCTATCTATTTTTTATTTTATTTTATTTCTGCATTTTTAGTTTTTATTTATTTTTCATGTTCCAAACCTTTTCTAAAAAATTTAGATTGATTAGACGTTGACGATAAACCGGTACCGAAAGCTCTTGTGTCCTTGGACGACCTCGGTATCTTACCAACGCTATACTACGCTCACGATGGGTGCACTTGCCCAAGTGTGTGTTTAGTGTTAGTAGAATATCGTGTTTTATAAATTTAAAACTTGACTAATGCTTAAAATGGGCTCAAAATATCAATAAAAATATATCACACCGAACGCACACCACCAGTCTTATTAGAATGAGAACATTTGAGATTAGGGTTAGGAGTTCTAGCACCCTTTTTCTTTGATTCATTAATTTGATTTGTTTTAGCAGCAAAACCAACAACATTGTTTGGAGTTTTATTAGATATATTTTTTGAATGAAGATGTGACTCTTCTTTAGAGATGACTGAAAAAGCATCCTTCAGAGAAGGAAGAGTTTCTCTGGTTAACAAATTAGTTCTCACAAACTGGTACGAACTATCAAGACCTATTAGGAACTGCATAAGCTTAATAAGATGATTAAAATCATTAAACTGTTTAGATGCATTACAAGAACAAGTAGGTAAAGCAAGTAACTAGTCTAATTGATTCCACATACAATTCAACTTATGATAATACTCAGAAACAAGCATGCTATTTTGACTAAAGGAGTTAATCTTTTGATACAGATAAAACACAACAGACCCATATATCTTATCATAAGTTTCCTTTAAATCTTTCCACACATCAGAGGCAATTTTAGAATAAACAAGACCAAGATATAATTCTTTAGACACGGAGTTATGAATCCATGTAAGCACAATAGAGTTGCACCTATCTCATTGTCTACCCAAAACTTCATTAGATGTAGACCTAAGACAAGTACCATCAACAAACCCTATTTTATTTTTAACCCGCAGTGCAAGATATATAGCATTTGACCAAATTCTATAATTCTCTGACCCTTTAAGTTTAACAATAACAATTGTCAAATTTGCGGAATCACTAGGATGAAGAAACAATGGATCACCAACAACAATCTTGCTAACCAAAGTAGCACTAGTAGACGTCATATTATCAGTAGTAATCACAGTATAATCACCAGGCATAGCAAACAGTCAAGAGTAGCACAAAAAACGTAAACAAAAAGAGAAGTCAAGATAACTAAGAATTTGCAAACAAGACAAAATAGTCAAGCAACAATTAAGAAAGGTAGCACCAAACCAAAAAGAAGACACAATGCAACTATTTAACAAAGAGAAATAGCGAACTCTGAACAACGATTCGATCAAAGGTTGTAGGTCCCAATACGGATCGTCGGACAACTACGAGATCTTGTTTCGGATGCCGGAATAGGTGCGGAATCCCTGTTACGACACAAACCGAGCGAGAGATAGAATACAAGAAAGATATAACGATTAACGCACACTTGTATTGATTATCAACAGAGATTTATTACAAGAATGATACAAGAAATTAAACACAATAAACTCTCTGAATAATACTCTCAGTTCTCTTTTAGTTCGGACTTGTCTTCTGTTTATATATAAAGCAGGTCTGCCACTTGACGAAGAACTATGGGTCCACATATAAACCCACAAAAGAACTGATCATAGACATGACGAAGAACTATTGTAAACATGCAGGTCTTTCGTTGTTATGAAGTTGACGAAGAACCATTGTTATCATGCAGGTCTTTCTTCATATTCACATGCAAGTCTTTCGTCATATCCAACAATATGGTTCTTCGTGAAGTGTATACATGATATATATGATTCTTCATGATGTTTGTTCTTCGTCGACATGCTGCACACTTGCAGATATAATCATAACAAACAGCAAACAACAAACCATATTCATCTAATTAGATCATGAACTAAGTTGAATAAGATCCGAATCACTATAGAGGATGTTATGCTTTGGATTTCACTTTGTAATGCGATCGAACCGAACCGAGTCGCGTCCACATAAAGTGCATCAACAAACTCCCCCTTGGACGCTGCTCGTGATGGTTCGTTCTTCACACTATCGGATCTTTAAAGGTCTTCACTTGTCGCAAACAGGGAGTGTATCAACAAACTCCCCCTTGAATGATGCTCGTGAATCTTTTGATCTTCAATACTTTTTGGTGTTGATGAGTGGTCAGCTACTACTCGATCATCTTAATCTTCTGATTGCATCAATGTCGTGTCTTCACTTTACGGCTTGTCGTCTGACACGTTCTCTTCGCCTTTAGCTGATTCTGATGACGCATCTGCACATACAAGAAAGCTAAACACATAATGAGAACAACCACTTGGAATGTAATCAATCTTAGAAAGTTTTCAAACGAAAAATTCTCTAAGAATTGACTTCAATCAATATAAACACACGATACACATGAAACCACCTCTCAATCAAACTACCAATCGACAATAGTTTGAAAGTTTTAAAACTGTTCAATTTAATCCTTTAACTTTCAACATCTGTCAACTTCGAACGTTTATGAAGATACAATTGTTTTCCGGCTTACAATCAGGATTTTAGGTAGGATAGACTCGAGTTCCAACATCGGTCAATCAAAAATAAAATAAAATAGAAATAAAATCTTTTTGGATTTTATAAAGTTTATATTAAATCACACCTAAATTCTTTTTGGAATTTTTCATTCTTCAAATGTAAAGATGGAAAGCAATAAATAAATATATACATCGATGCAAAAACGAAGAAATGTAAATAAATATTTACAGACGTTCTTTTTGCGAGTTTCGAGTGTAAGAGAATCATATCAGTGTATGGTCATGCCAAAACATTCTTGTTGTTCATTTTGTTAACATTTAGATAAGCATCCTATAACGATTATCGGTATTGTTATCCACATAAACTCAACTTATCAGATGTAATCGTGGCGAGGGGATATGATTAAGGTATGATTTATACTTACCGACCGGTGTTCATCCACACACGACACATTCCCGTATTTCCTTCTAACTTCAGATTTTGGGATAGGAGTACACTGAGTTATTAAAACTCTTGGGCTCGATTTTCCCACAAACTTACTAGTAGAATCCTCGAAAACTTTATCAATCAATGATTGATTGACATTTTTGATTGGGAAATCTTTATCTGAATATATTTTATCAGATCCAATCAACGTGTAAAGCAACTTCACGCTTTCACAACTCACAGATGAAGATTCAACAGACTTGACTGTAGCGGTCACAAACGGTTTTGTGGAAGGATCACAAAGAATGTGATTTTCAAGAGGTATATTCTCCTCTTTTGTAACCGTCTCTGACTGCTTAGGTTTGTCCTCATCCGACTCGTCATCCGAACTATCACAATCCTCAACAATGGGAGGACTATGATTAATTTTAGATTTGGAACTGTTGAATTCGTCCGGTTGACTTTGACTTGAGGATGCGCCCTTAGTGAACCCTAGACCGGTTGTAAATTCATAAAAATTGTCACGGCCCCCGTCCCGATTTTACCCGGTCCAGGTGCCGCGGGACAGAAACCCATGGTATTTATTATTTGAGTTGACAGCGGAAGTTTAACAGGATCTTTTAAACTTGAAAATGCCCGATTATTTTATTTCATAATTTGGGATAAACCTCGTAATTTACAATAGAGGAATTTTACTAGGAAATTCCCTTATTTACAAAACATGTTTATTTATTTTACTGAGCCACCACTTCAAGCTTTATTAGTGCTCCATAGCACTTTTCCTTGATTCATAGTAGGTCACCTTAAACATGTTTTTTAAAAATATTTTATCAGCGGGGAAATACTGGCGAGTCACTCAAATTTGATAAAACGACACATAGTTATAAATTACAGCATAAGAGCGATTACAATGGCTACTATCTTATTTTTATCTGGCGTCGTGTCACCTCCTGGTGACGATGGTCATACCACTATTGGGTCCTTTCACCCAAGTAGTGATGATTGTCACGGTTAGGTTGATGAACCTAACCGTGAGAAATTAGTAATGTGCACAATACCCCACTAGCCAGTGATTCAAGATAACCACGACTTAATCCCTGTAATTATAACTTTGAAAATATTTGGAGTTTTGTAATACACTTTTAATAAAAAGAAAGTGACTCACATTGCAAGTTTAGTCGGGCAGAGTTTAGCCTACTGATAAGCCTTGTAACCTAGTTTAAATAACAATGCACGCGAAACTTGGTAAGTAACTTAATACAACATTTACGATAAGTTGACGAGATTAAAACCCTCGCGACGAATGATAAAGTATAGCCCTGATTCGGGCAGCACTTAAACATCCATAGGATTGGTTTCAATCGATCGGACATTGAATCGTAGCAGTGATCGAGTTAATACGCTGTATTCGGAGCAGCGTTTCCCTAATCGAAATTGTGATTTTTAGCAGTATACTTCGTCTTTGATCAAAATTTTCGAGTGCAGATGAACTGCTCATGTCCTAGAAATTTATAGCTGAAATTAGGGTTTTACGCGGCCTGCGTAAACCCTCTCTTAATCTTACGCGGCCCGCGAGGGCCACCTAGTCGTAGACTAGGGCTAGCGTGTCACACCTAGGTCTGCCACGTGTGCGACACGTGGCCTGGAACGCTTATCCGGTCAACATCACTTTGACGCGGCCCGCGTAAGCCTATGCTTACATTTACGCGGCCCGCCTGAAACTCAAATTTCTTGTTTTCTTAGTTTTTCATGCACATTAGGATTTCAGGGGTCCGGGTTTTGTCACACCCCGATTTCCACGTGTCACCGGTGGGCCCGGTGGGGGGTATCGTGACGTGGTTGGCAACGTAATAGTCAAACAACACAATATAATAATGCACAGCGGAAGCAAATTTAAAATAAGATACAACCGAATTTATTTATTGTAAACAAAGTCACAATCATTCGGTGTTTATCCACAGTAGGATCGAATTAAAAACATTGTTTATGGTTCAACAGACTTCGGCATCTAAAGCCTGCGAGACTTCTAATGATGCTTAGGAGAATCCCAGCCTATTTCGCCTAGTACCTGCATTTAATCTTTTTGGGGAAAATACGTCAGTTTACACTGGTAAATACATTCAACTGACTCATTTTATAAAATGATTGAAAATTGGTTTGGATGCACATGGCATAAACATTTTTATTAACTTGGGAGAATTATTTAATATTATAATCTTGTGAACGATTTACATGTTACTTATGCGTTCAGTAGCCCGGACGTAGTCCGGGTTAAAGATCAATAGACACACCACTTTAAGTGAGTTATACACGGGAGTACGCCTACACCCCGTGCTCAGGTCGTGGCTATCTCGTAAGATAATGCCAGGGATATCCGGGACATGGTCATTAACCCCCCAAAGGCTGTAAAGTAAACACATCTGTTTAAAACGAGCCGATCAAATTATTCAATTAACCACTAAGCGTGGAAGATTTGATGCTCGATCAAGCGGTACGCTATGTACCGTAACCCAAGCCCGTATAGGGAAAATAAGTTAAAAGTATTTACCTTTGCAAGTATAAATCCTTAATCGAATAAATTGCAGATAGCTTTTACTGGGCTCCTAATCTGGAATGAAGGTTTAATATAACCTATTAGAATACTAACGGATCTTTAATTAAGCTTAAGCTTAGACCGGTCAGTTTTAAAGATACGGTTCGTACGCACGATTAAGCGAAGACCGGATAGAATGTGATTTAGACCCGACAAGTTTGAAGACTTGTTTAATATGGGTTTACTATTCACATTCTGGATTTTGAGATAAAAATAATATCGTTTGACCCGTTTCGGCTAGTTTATGCAAACTAGTTACATAAGCCGAACCGAACGCGAAAAATGCATAACGGGTAACCGAAAGGGTCGCGAACAGGTTTCCTAAGTTAATACGCTTTAAATATGTTGTGATATCATTATGATATCTTCCATAATGCCCATAACGAGTTTAATCCCTAAATACGCCCCGTAGGGGTATTTTGGTCATTTTAAGGTTTATAAAAGAGATTTATAATACTTCTGAGATACGGGTCTGATTTAATCAGAAAAATTATCAATTTTAACAGGTATCAACAGTTGGTATAAAGTCTTTTGTGATAAAATGGTTCTAGACCCAAACTATGCGTTTAATACGCGTATAAAGCCGTTTTAAGCGACGTACGGTTTAAAATACCATTCTGAGTTTTCTGATCAGCAAAACAGGCTCAAAACACTCTATTTATTATTTTAAATCAGTGGCAATTGGATTGGTATCAATCGGATTCGTAAAACTCGTTTTATGGCCTAAAAGGGCATATTCGGTGTTAACCGAATCAATGCGATAAGCCTAGCTTAAGATCAGTTAAAAAATAATTAAAAATCTTCAAAAATCCCAAAATATTATTTAACATCAGTGGGTAAAAGTTTTGGTACCGAAAATCGGGTTTAGATAGGCTATGCGCTAATCGCGCCGTTTAATTAATAAAAAGCTTATTATTTACGCTAATGCGCATATCTCCTAATCTAGACCTCCGCTTGACGTGAAAATTTACGTACATGCTAAATAATCAGTAACTAAGATTATAGTACTTCCACATTTTCAAAATTCTCGTTGTAGGGTCATAAGGGCGTTATGGTCCAATTTAAGCGATTAACGGAAACGTGTGCATGCATCGGATAATCAATGAAACAAGTACAGAGACTTATACTAGCATGTAACCCAACCCTAATGAGACTTTAAGGCATGTCTAATTCCAACTAAAACGGGTCAGAACCGAAGTCAACGCAAAAGTCAAAGTTTTGCGCCTTTCGGTTCCGAACCGGGTTTAAACAGAAATTTGTCGAGTCGGGCAAGCGTAGACAAGTTTTCATACTTATTACCATGTTATATTAAGGTTAAAACAGGTTGCACACCTTTCGGATCATTAATTGTGCATTAAATCGCATGTTGTATTTCTGTTGACTTTTTCGGTCAACGTTTGACCCGACAAACGACCTAGTTAGGTCTGGAATTGGTACTTGCCCTTATAGGGGTTTAATACCCATACAATTACCTATCTAACGGTACTTTTAATTTGACATACGACTGAGCTATCGTTGCTTAATCACAAAGTCAACCGTTAAGCCCGATATATTGACTTTTAAGCTAATTACTAAGCTAGAATTAATTTAGAAGGGTTAAGCAACTTACTAGATGATTAATGGATGATTAGGAAGGTCTTCAATCAGATTGTAAGCTCCTCCAATGCTCAGATTGTTTGCAATTGATGTGTGGAATGGTTGTGACATGAGTGGGTCTTTATATACAAGTTTCAAACACCACAACAAAGTGACAACCAAGTCTAGGGCCATCCACAATTGATCAACACCTGGTCCTAGTGTTTAGGGGTGTCTAGGGGTCATGCACATGTGAGAAAAACCGGATTAGAGGGTCACAATTGCACACAACAGGCAACAGCAAGTCATCTGTCGCTGGGCACCCCTCGCGTAGCGCGAGGGGCCGTCGCGCCACGCGACGCCCTGCTGATCAGATTTTTGTTTTGTTTGTTGAAGGTTTGAAAGGGCAGCCGGTATAAACGACTTGTGGACTTATTTTATCAGTAGGGGGCCTCCCATAAGTGTCTATATGTTTGAACATACCCTACCATTATCCAATGTTTCAAATGAATGCATAAACAAGACCCGAAAACATCGGTTTACCATTGCTTTTCATCGTGGGATCACATCATACTTTTGAAATTCCTTTATTGGCAATAATTCCCTGAATTGAGGGTGCATAGATGTGTAAAATATTAAATCGGGTCTTGGGATTTATAATTGAGGTGTTCAGAGGTAATAATTTAACATGACGCCTTTAAATCCTACCGAAACATCTTTATTAAATCCGGGTTTCCAACGCGTTTTTGTCTTATATGACACGTGTCGTTTTAATATTAAACCCGAAATTTGCGAGGTGTTACATCCTCACCCCCTTAAAATAAATCTCGACCCGAGATTTACTGAAACAAGTAAGGGTACTTTTCTTTCATGGTGGATTCTAACTCCCACGTAAACTCGGGACCTCTTCGGGCATCCCATTTGACCTTTACAAAAGGTATATGCTTTCTTCGAAGCTTCCTCACCTGTCGATCTTCAATCGACAAAGGTTTTTCCACGAACGTTAAGCTCTTATCTATTTGCACATTTGTATGTGGCATGACATGTGAATCATCAGCGGAACACTTCTTTAGATTGCAGATGTGGAACACATTGTGAATTCCACTCAGCTCTTCTGGTAGGTTCAACTTGTAGGCAACTGACCCGACACGTTCGATAACCTCGAAAGGTCCTATGTATCTCGGGCTTAGTTTGCCTTTCTTACCAAATCGCATCACTCCTTTCCAGGGTGACACTTTAAGTAGGACTTTGTCACCTACTTCGAAGTGAAAATCCTTACGACTTGGATCAGCGTAACTCTTCTGCCTATTCCGGGCAGCTTGGAGATTGTTACGAATCTGGACAATCTTGTCCGTCGTTTCGAATACGATCTCTGGTCCTAATAACTGGACTTCTCCAACTTCCGCCCAACAAACAGGCGATCTACACTTTCTACCGTATAATGCCTCAAAAGGCGCAGCCTTTATGCTGGTGTGGTAGCTATTGTTGTAGGAGAATTCGATCAATGGTAGGTTCTTATCCCAACTACCTCCCAAATCGATCGCACATGCACGCAGCATGTCTTCCAACGTTTGAATAGTACGCTCACTCTGACCGTCAGTCTGAGGATGGTAAGCCGTACTAAAGTTCAAACGTGTGCCCAAAGATTGCTGGAAGCTCTTCCAAAAATGTGACGTGTACCTAGTATCCCGGTCAGAGATAATAGCTACAGGTATGCCGTGTAGGGCTACAATCTTATCAACGTATAACTGGGCTAACATATCGGAGCTATAAGTCTCCTTGATGGGTAAGAAATGAGCTGACTTAGTCAGTCGGTCAACTATAACCCATATTGTATCATTTCCTTTCCTTGTCTTGGGTAACTTGGTAATAAAATCCATAGTTACCATCTCCCACTTCCACGTAGGAAGTTCAGGCTGTTGTAGCAAACCTGACGGTTTCTGATGCTCGGCTTTGACTTGCGCACACGTCAAGCATTTTGCTACATGGGCGGCTACAGACTTTTTCAAGCCTATCCACCAATAATTTGCCTTCAAATCCTGGTACATCTTATCAGCTCCAGGATGAACGGAGTATTTGGAACTATGGGCTTCCTGGAGAATAACATCACGAAGTCCTCCGTAAATCGGAACCCATATTCGCCCATTCAATCTTAAAATTCCATCTTTGCTAAGAGTTAACTGCTCCACAGTTACTCCTAACTTTTCATTTGGATAGTTAGCTTCCAACACAGCTTCCTTCTGTGCAGCTAACACCCTTTCTATCAAACTGTTCTTGATTTCCATGCGCTTGGCATTGATTCGAATAGGTTTCATTCTTTCCTTTCTGCTCAAGGCATCAGCGACTACATTCGCCTTGCCAGGATGGTACTTGATTTCACAATCATAATCATTTAAAGTTTCCATCCAACGGCGTTGCCTCATATTTAATTCTTTCTGGTTAAACAGATGCTGGAGGCTCTTGTGATCAGAAAAGATCACAAACTTGATTCCATAAAGATAATGCCTCCACAGTTTTAGTGCGAATACAACGGCACCCAATTCTAAGTCATGGGTGGTGTAATTCTTTTCGTGCACCTTTAACTGTCGTGATGCATAGGCAATCACCTTGCCTTTCTGCATAAGCACACACCCCATGCCAGTGTGTGATGCATCACAATAAACTACAAATTCTTCAGCGCCTTCCGGTAAGGTAAGCACAGGAGCGTTGCTCAACCTTTGTTTCAAAACATCGAAGGACTCTTGCTGCTTAGGGCCCCAAACGAACTTTACTTTCTTCTTGGTCAAGGAAGTTAGGGGTGCAGCAATCCTTGAAAAATTTTCAATGAAACGCCTGTAATAACCCGCCAATCCCAGGAAGCTACGAATCTCCGTAGGTGTCTTTGGCTCTTGCCAATTCATAACAGCTTCCACTTTAGCGGGATCCACCTGGATACCACGCTCACTAACCACGTGTCCAAGGAATTGGACTTCTCGTAGCCAAAATTCACACTTAGAGAATTTGGCGTAGAGCTTCTCCTGACGTAGAAGTTTGAGAATACAACGAAGGTGTTTCTCGTGGTCAGCTTGATTCTTAGAATAAATAAGGATGTCATCGATGAAGACGATAACAAATTTATCTAAGTAAGGCTTGCAGACGCGATTCATGAGATCCATGAACGCGGCTGGTGCATTGGTGAGCCCAAAAGGCATCACTAGGAACTCGTAATGACCGTAGCGAGTCCTGAATGCAGTCTTGTGAACGTCTTCATCCATAACCTTCAACTGATGGTATCCTGACCTTAGATCAATCTTTGAGAAGTAACTTGCCCCTTGAAGCTGATCGAACAAATCGTCGATCCTGGGCAATGGATATCTATTCTTGATCGTGACTTTATTAAGCTCGCGATAGTCGATGCATAGACGCATCGATCCATCTTTCTTCTTGACAAACAGGATTGGTGCTCCCCAAGGAGATGAACTAGGTCGAATGAAACCCTTAGCTAGCAATTCATCTAGCTGCGTCCGCAACTCCTTCATTTCCGTGGGTGCCAATCTGTATGGAGCTCTAGCAACTGGTGCCGCTCCGGGGATGATATCGATCCTGAATTCGACTTGTCTATCTGGTGGTAGACCAGGTAGATCTTCAGGAAACACTTCTGGGTATTCCGAAATGACAGGGATGTCTTCTAACTTTGGTTTAGGCTCGTCAATGATCACTTGCGCCATGTAAATGACACATCCCTTTTTCAAACACTTTGAAGCCTTGAGCATAGTCACGTGCTCAGGCAGTCCGTACTGGGTATCTCCCCGAATGGTAAGTGATTCACCAGACGGAGTCTTTATCACTACTTGCTTCATGTTACAGACGATTTGGGCCTGGTTATGAGATAACCAGTCCATACCCAGAACTATGTCAAAACCGGCTAACTTAAAGGGAAGTAGAGATAGAGGAAAAGAATGGTTCTTAATGGATATAGCACATCCATCTAACTCAGTAGAGACGGCTTCAATGGTACCATCTGCTAACTCTACCTCATAATTCACTTTTAGGGTTTTGACAGGTAAATTCAACAATTTACAAAATTTATGATCTACGAAGGACTTATCTGCGCCTGAATCAAAAAGTACTCTTGCAAAAACATCGTTTACAAGGAAAGTACCTGTTATGACGTTATCATCCTTTACAGCCTCCTTCGCATCCATCCTGAAGACTCTGGCGTTAGTCTTCTTAGCCTCCTCAGGCTTCTTGTTGTACTTAGGGCAGTTAGTCTTTATGTGGCCCTTTTCATTGCAACGGTAGCACGTTGCATCTTTCATCTTCTTGCAATCCAAGGTTTTGTGTTCCTTGGACTTGCACAAACCGCAAGCAAAAGACCTTGACTCGTTATTCGAGTTTGATTCGAGTCTGCACTTTCCAAAGTGCTGTTTCTTGCAAGTTTTGCATGTGGGCTTCTCTCCAGAACGATGCCCATCTTTCTTTGACTCCGATCCCTTCTTGTAATCACCGCTCCCACGGTGCTTCTTGTTCGACCTACGCGAACCATCATCTTCATGCTTCCTCTTCTCGGCCGCCTTATTCCTCTGCGATCTCTGCCGGACCGCATCCAGAGTGAGGGATAAGGAAAGTCAGTTACAGACCTGAAGGTAACTGGCCGAGAAGCCTTTACACTGGACTTGATCTCGGGTTCCAAACCACCAATAAAGCGAGCAATTCTTTTTGGCTCTGGGGTTACCAGGTAGGGAACCAGCCGAGACAGTGTATTGAAGCTTGTCAGATAAGCTTGACAATCGAGGTTCTTCATCACCAGGGATAGAAAGTCTGATTCTATCTTTTCCACCTCATGTTGAGGGCAGAAGTTTTCCTTGATCAAGGCGATGAATTGATCCCACGTCATGCTATACAACGGGATCTTTCCGGAGGCCTCCATCAGAGATCTCCACCAAGCTAACGCCTCACCCTTGAAGGACTGTGAGACAAATTTAACCACATCACCTTCAGCGCATCCGCTGATGTCCACGACCGTGTCCATTTCATCTAGCCACGTCATGCAGTCTACGGCTCCTTTCTCTCCCGTAAAATCCCTGGGTTTGCAAGACACAAAGTACTTATATGTGCAACCCTTGTTACGGTGTCCCTGATGCAGTACTAACTGCTGAGATGGATTACTTTGGTGGTTGGTGGACTGGCGATCATCACCGTTTTTCTTTGGCACATCCTTTTTGGGAGGAGGCTTGTTATGAGCCTCTGAATGTGTCCTTGGCTTTGAATGGGATACAGAGTGAGTCCTACTTCGGGTACTACTGTATTCTTCATACTGTCTATCCAAAGCTTGAGTAACAGCACCGTCTATTATTGCTTTTAGCTCGGCACCCGTTAATGTAATCTGGGCGTTCTCATTCGGCTCCACAGGATGGCTATTGACTTCATTAGAGTTAGCCATTTGTATTGAACTGTTGTAGAAAACAAGGACAATAATTTATTTGGGAGTTTATTATGGAATTACCCCTTAGGGTAACTCGTTAACCATGGTAAACAGAGACCATATTTGGTTAACTTATTAATCGTATTAATTTAGGATTTTAATTAAAATTTATCCTAAACATAAACAATAACAATATATATTAGCACATAATGCTTGGTCACATGGACAATTTAAATTATAAGCTATGACTTCAGAGAATCAAGACTTTTAAGGTTTGAACCTAGTTCATTACCTTTATTAGACAGGGAGTCAAAGCTACCACTGTCTTTTGGCTCATATGGAAATGAGCAGGGCCCGTAGGCATTATATTACCACGTATGGTAAAATGTGATCATCTTAATTGATGATGTACCCAGGATTTAGAGATCATTAAACTAGGTTAGGAATCTTCTAAAGAATTCCTTTATAAAATGACGTATGTGATTTTAACGAATCACTTCTGCCAGGAGTGTTAACATGTTTTAAGATGTTAACTGGGAATTGAATCTTTTAAACAGGTCTTACCATTTTGGCCCGGTCTTATATTTGACACGTGGCTAGGTTTCACACTTTAAGATCCTTAATTAAATAAATTTCATAGGCAGATTAATTTAAAAGGAATGATTTTAATTTATTTATTTCATTTATAATTTATATATGCACATAATGGCAAACATGAAATTTATAAAACAAACATTCCATTAATTATACGTAGGTTACATATTGCCCTAAACGGGTCTTTTCACACAAACTATTTCCCACGTAGGGGTCAAACAAGTACTTACCCGCGCAGGGGTTAAATTTGAAACACAAGTCCTCGCAGGGACTGATTACTTAAATAGATGTCCACGCAGGGACTAGGTACAAAGATAAATGTCCACGCAGGGACTACATACACACATAAATGTCCACGCAGGGACTAAATTTTAAAGTAGACATACACACATAAAGGATTTACTGATCCTTCTTGCTCTTTCCCTTGATTAAGTTCGTCAAGGTCTTGAACATCCCCTGGTTACGCCTTCGGTCTTCCCGTGCCTCATGCCGCACCTCCCTAATACTTTGTAGGATTTCCTGATGCAGTGGTGGCGACATCTGCAGAGACGGCGGGGGTTGTTGGTAGTACGGGGGTTGTGTAGGCATCTGGTATCCCTGGGCTGGGTAGCCTACTCCCCAAGGACCTCCATACGGTCCCTCCTGGTTAAGGGCGTTGTAATTAGCTGCTACCAAATACGGGTCGGCTTCAGCGTATCCGAGGTTAGTGTGAGTCGGTGGCTCAAACGGGTTGTACATCGAAGGACCCATGTATGCCGGTATCTGGTTATCAAAACCTATTGGTGGCGGTTGCTGCGCGACGAGGTTTGATGGTCCACCTATCTGTGGAACTTCTTGATCCGGCTGATAATTTCTGCCACTTGATTGTAGAGGAGAGCTGAAATGAAACTCTTCTCTTCGTGTGGTCATCCGGGGTCCGGTTCTCATACGTCTTTGCGGTTGCGGAGGCGCCGGTTGAACTGGTGGCGGTGGAGGCGGTGGCGTAACTGCCACAAACTGGTGATTCCCAGAGGAATCTTGATGATGCTGCTGCTGCTGCTCATGCGGCGAAGAATAGTGAGGCTGCGGCTGCTCATGCGGCGACGAATGGTGAGGAGGTGTATAATACCATTCGTGCCGAGTAAAGATAGCCTGGAAGCTATCTGGACCATTATAGGGTGGTCCGTGGTAAATGGAACTATCCGAGACCTCGATGGGATGGTTGGGAGTTCCTGATGCGGGTTCTACGGGGTCGTCTTCCTCGTCCATATCATTTCCTCCAGAAAAATGGTCCTCCGGTCCCAATGGGTTGAAACCCACTGGTTCTTGTATGAACCCTACCGGGTTAAACTGGCCTTGAAAGAATGGAGTGGGGTCTCCAAAAGGGCGGTGCGACATTGATCGCTGTAACGGTATGTGCGAATGGTGTGAGTCTCTAGGCTCATTTTCTGATTGTGGCCCGTAGGAGTCTTGAGCGGGAGTCGTCGAGCTGTTCGAAACCGACCGTCTTGCCGGTTGAAAGAGACCTCTCTGGTTCCGCCGAGTACCGTCGCTCTCGGCGGGGATAGAAGCTCGTGTATTGGACGGCCCAGCTTCATGGTTGTTGGGGGCGGTGGTCGGCCCCCTTCCTCCTCGTCCTCGCATACGTAAAAATCTTGGAGGCATCTTTGTTATACCTGTCAACATATCATGAGATAGCAATAACAATATAAAATGCAAAATAAAGGACAACACAACTAAAGTGGAATTTGTCCTATGTTAAATGTCTAGACTCGAAAGTTTAGAAATGTGCTATTGTGTAACTGAGATTAAACACAAAAAGGCTAGTGTTTAATTCACTCAGTGTTGGCTCTGATACCAACCTGTCACACCCCGATTTCCACGTGTCACCGGTGGGCCCGGTGGGGGAGTATCGTGACGTGGTTGGCAACGTAATAGTCAAACAACACAATATAATAATGCACAGCGGAAGCAAATTTAAAATAAGATACAACCGAATTTATTTATTGTAAACAAAGTCACAATCATTCGGTGTTTATCCACAGTAGGATCGAATTAAAAACATTGTTTATGGTTCAACAGACTTCGGCATCTAAAGCTTGCGAGACTTCTAATGATCCTTAGGAGAATCCCAGCCTATTTCGCCTAGTACCTGCATTTAATCTTTTTGGGGAAAATACGTCAGTTTACACTGGTAAATACATTCAACTGACTCATTTTATAAAATGATTGAAAATTGGTTTGGATGCACATGGCATAAACATTTTTATTAACTTGGGAGAATTATTTAATATTATAATCTTGTGAACGATTTACATGTTACTTATGCGTTCAGTAGCCCGGACGTAGTCCGGGTTAAAGATCAATAGACACACCACTTTAAGTGAGTTATACACGGGAGTACGCCTACACCCCGTGCTCAGGTCGTGGCTATCTCGTAAGATAATGCCAGGGATATCCGGGACATGGTCATTAACCCCCCAAAGGCTGTAAAGTAAACACATCTGTTTAAAACGAGCCGATCAAATTATTCAATTAACCACTAAGCGTGGAAGATTTGATGCTCGATCAAGCGGTACGCTATGTACCGTAACCCAAGCCCGTATAGGGAAAATAAGTTAAAAGTATTTACCTTTGCAAGTATAAATCCTTAATCGAATAAATTGCAGATAGCTTTTACTGGGCTCCTAATCTGGAACGAAGGTTTAATATAACCTATTAGAATACTAACGGATCTTTAATTAAGCTTAAGCTTAGACCGGTCAGTTTTAAAGATACGGTTCGTACGCACGATTAAGCGAAGACCGGATAGAATGTGATTTAGACCCGACAAGTTTGAAGACTTGTTTAATATGGGTTTACTATTCACATTCTGGATTTTGAGATAAAAATAATATCGTTTGACCCGTTTCGGCTAGTTTATGCAAACTAGTTACATAAGCCGAACCGAACGCGAAAAATGCATAACGGGTAACCGAAAGGGTCGCGAACAGGTTTCCTAAGTTAATACGCTTTAAATATGTTGTGATATCATTATGATATCTTCCATAATGCCCATAACGAGTTTAATCCCTAAATACGCCCCGTAGGGGTATTTTGGTCATTTTAAGGTTTATAAAAGAGATTTATAATACTTCTGAGATACGGGTCTGATTTAATCAGAAAAATTATCAATTTTAACAGGTATCAACAGTTGGTATAAAGTCTTTTGTGATAAAATGGTTCTAGACCCAAACTATGCGTTTAATACGCGTATAAAGCCGTTTTAAGCGACGTACGGTTTAAAATACCATTCTGAGTTTTCTGATCAGCAAAACAGGCTCAAAACACTCTATTTATTATTTTAAATCAGTGGCAATTGGATTGGTATCAATCGGATTCGTAAAACTCGTTTTATGGCCTAAAAGGGCATATTCGGTGTTAACCGAATCAATGCGATAAGCCTAGCTTAAGATCAGTTAAAAAATAATTAAAAATCTTCAAAAATCCCAAAATATTATTTAACATCAGTGGGTAAAAGTTTTGGTACCGAAAATCGGGTTTAGATAGGCTATGCGCTAATCGCGCCGTTTAATTAATAAAAAGCTTATTATTTACGCTAATGCGCATATCTCCTAATCTAGACCTCCGCTTGACGTGAAAATTTACGTACATGCTAAATAATCAGTAACTAAGATTATAGTACTTCCACATTTTCAAAATTCTCGTTGTAGGGTCATAAGGGCGTTATGGTCCAATTTAAGCGATTAACGGAAACGTGTGCATGCATCGGATAATCAATGAAACAAGTACAGAGACTTATACTAGCATGTAACCCAACCCTAATGAGACTTTAAGGCATGTCTAATTCCAACTAAAACGGGTCAGAACCGAAGTCAACGCAAAAGTCAAAGTTTTGCGCCTTTCGGTTCCGAACCGGGTTTAAACAGAAATTTGTCGAGTCGGGCAAGCGTAGACAAGTTTTCATACTTATTACCATGTTATATTAAGGTTAAAACAGGTTGCACACCTTTCGGATCATTAATTGTGCATTAAATCGCATGTTGTATTTCTGTTGACTTTTTCGGTCAACGTTTGACCCGACAAACGACCTAGTTAGGTCTGGAATTGGTACTTGCCCTTATAGGGGTTTAATACCCATACAATTACCTATCTAACGGTACTTTTAATTTGACATACGACTGAGCTATCGTTGCTTAATCACAAAGTCAACCGTTAAGCCCGATATATTGACTTTTAAGCTAATTACTAAGCTAGAATTAATTTAGAAGGGTTAAGCAACTTACTAGATGATTAATGGATGATTAGGAAGGTCTTCAATCAGATTGTAAGCTCCTCCAATGCTCAGATTGTTTGCAATTGATGTGTGGAATGGTTGTGACATGAGTGGGTCTTTATATACAAGTTTCAAACACCACAACAAAGTGACAACCAAGTCTAGGGCCATCCACAATTGATCAACACCTGGTCCTAGTGTTTAGGGGTGTCTAGGGGTCATGCACATGTGAGAAAAACCGGATTAGAGGGTCACAATTGCACACAACAGGCAACAGCAAGTCATCTGTCGCTGGGCACCCCTCGCGTAGCGCGAGGGGCCGTCGCGCCACGCGACGCCCTGCTGATCAGATTTTTGTTTTGTTTGTTGAAGGTTTGAAAGGGCAGCTGGTATAAACGACTTGTGGACTTATTTTATCAGTAGGGGGCCTCCCATAAGTGTCTATATGTTTGAACATACCCTACCATTATCCAATGTTTCAAATGAATGCATAAACAAGACCCGAAAACATCGGTTTACCATTGCTTTTCATCGTGGGATCACATCATACTTTTGAAATTCCTTTATTGGCAATAATTCCCTGAATTGAGGGTGCATAGATGTGTAAAATATTAAATCGGGTCTTGGGATTTATAATTGAGGTGTTCAGAGGTAATAATTTAACATGACGCCTTTAAATCCTACCGAAACATCTTTATTAAATCCGGGTTTCCAACGCGTTTTTGTCTTATATGACACGTGTCGTTTTAATATTAAACCCGAAATTTGCGAGGTGTTACAGGTTTTCACTTACGGGTCGTTTTGGGACATTTTTACAGGTCCTTACATCCTCCCCACCTTATTTAGAATCTCGTCCTCGAGATTTATTGAAATAAGTGAGGATATTTTCGCTTCATTTCTGATTCCAGCTCCCAGGTGTATTCGGGTCGTCTTTTTGACTCCCACTTGAATTTGACTAGTACCAATCTTTTGTGCTTGAGAAACTTAATCTTTCTGTCTTCTATTTGAAGTGGTTTCTCTACGAACTTCAATTTTTCATTTACCTCTATGTCTTGAAGAGGGACTACTAGTGATTCGTCCGATAGACATTTCTTGAGGTTGGATATATGAAATACGTCATGTACTCCGACTAGTTCTTCTGGTAGTTGTAAGCGATATGCAACTGGTCCTATGCGTTGGATTCCTGGAAAGGGTCCTATGTACCTTGGACTCAGCTTTCCTGTTTTACCATACTGAACTACTCCTTTCAAAGGAGAAACTTTCAAGAGTACTTTGTCTCCAACTTGAAATTCCAGTGGCTTGCGTCGATTGTCGGCATAACTCTTCTGGCGATCTCGAGCCGTTTTCAGTCTTTCCTTGATTTGAGTGATTTTATCGGTGGTCTCTTGCATGATTTCAGGACCTGATAATTGACTTTCTCCTATTTCTGCCCAGCAAACTGGAGTTCTGCATTTTCGTCCATACAGTGCTTTGAATGGGGCAGCTTCGATGCTTGCATGATAACTATTATTATAGGAGAATTCGATTAAGGGTAGGTGGTCATCCCAGTTTCCACCAAAATCTATCACACATGCCCTAAGCATGTCTTCCAGGGTTTGGATAGTTCTTTCACTCTGTCCATCTGTTTGGGGATGGTAGGTTGTACTTAAATTTAAACACGTCCCCATGGCTTCTTGGAAACTTGTCCAAAAATGTGAAGTGAAGCGACTATCTCTATCCAATACAATAGAGAGTGGGATTCCATGTAAGGATACTACTTCGTCTACGTATAGCTTGGCTAATCTTTCCATGCTGAAAGTTTCCTTCATGGGTAGAAAATGAGCTGATTTGGTTAATCGATCCACAATTACCCAAATTGCGTCATTACCTTTTCTGGTTTTGGGCAACTTAGTAACAAAATCCATAGTTATAAGTTCCCATTTCTATACAGGCATTTCTAATTGTTGTAGTAGACCTGAGGGTTTCTGGTGTTCTGCCTTAACTTGTGAACAAGTAAGACACTTAGAAACATATCTAGCAATGTCCTTTTTCATTCCTATCCACCAGAAGTTATTCCTTAAATCTTGGTATATTTTATTGTTAC
Organism: Helianthus tuberosus; assembly: GCA_030545235.1. Taxonomy (NCBI): domain Eukaryota; kingdom Viridiplantae; phylum Streptophyta; class Magnoliopsida; order Asterales; family Asteraceae; genus Helianthus; species Helianthus tuberosus. Next base: position 167,677,136 of record CM060355.1, read on the forward strand.
CAGGATGCATGGTATACCTAGATTTATGGGCTTCTTCTAAAATCTTATTTCTTAATCCTCCTTGCTTAGGTACCCAAATCCTTTTCTTGTGGAATCTCCAAATTCCATCAGCCCCTTGTTCCAAGTCTTTTATTCTTCCTTTCATTCCTTCAGCATCATCCTTGATTGCTGTTTCCTGAATATTCTTCAGTTGTTCCATTAAGTCTAATTGTAGACTTAATCTAAGAGCACGAACTCGCTTTTTCTTTTCATGATACTTACGGCTTAAGGCATCTGCTACTACGTTTCCTTTTCCTTCGTGATATTGAATATCACAGTCGTAGTCACTTAAGATTTCCATCCATCTTCTTTGCCTCATGTTCAATTCTTTTTGCCTAAATATGTATCTTAAACTCTTATGATCTGTATAGATAGTAAACTTACTTCCATACAAATAGTGTCTCCAAATCTTAAGGGCAAAAATTATGGCTCTTAACTCTAAGTCATGCGTCGTATAATTTTCCTCGTGCTTTTTCAATTGCCTTGAGGCATACACAATTACCTTCTTGCGTTGCATTAGCACACATCCTAATCCTAGCTTAGAAGCATCACAATAAACTTCAAAATCTTCTATTCCTTCTGGTAAGGCAAGAATTGGGGCGTTTGTTAATCTTTGTTTTAAAATCTTAAAAGCTTCCTCTTGCCTAGGTCCCCATTCAAACTTTACTGCTTTACAAGTTAGCTTAGTTAATGGTACAACTATTTTGGAAAATCCTTAATAAAGCGTCTAAAGTATCCAGCTAACCCTAGAAAACTTCTAACTTCCATAGCTGACTGCGGGACCTTCCATTTGGTGATCGCTTCAATTTTGGAGGGATCTACGTGAATACCTTCGTGATTCACCATGTGTCCTGAAAATTGTACCTCTTGTAGCCAAAATTCACACTTCGAGAATTTGGCGTAAAGCTTCTCTTTTCTTAACAAAGTTAAGAGTGCATGTAAATGTTCACAATGCTCGTCCTGACTTTTGGAATAAATAAGTATATCGTCGATGAAGACAATTACAAATTTATCCAAATATGGTTTACATATTCTATTCATCATGTCCATGAATGCTGCAGGAGCATTTGTTATTCCAAAGGACATGACTGTAAATTCGTAATGACCATACCTAGTTCTGAAAGCGGTTTTAGGTATGTCTTCTTCTTGTACTTTCAACTGATGGTATCCGGAGCGTAAGTCTATCTTAGAAAAATATCTAGCTCCCTGAAGTTGATCGAAAAGATCATCTATCCTAGGTAATGGGTATCGATTCTTAATTGTAACCTTATTCAATTCCCTGTAATCGATACACATTCGCATCGAACCATCTTTCTTTTTCACAAACAACACTGGAGCTCCCCACGGGGATGAACTAGGTTGTATAAACCCTTTACTAAGCAATTTATCTAACTGCTTTTTCAATTCTAGCATTTCGGTGGGTGCTAACCGATAAGGTGCCTTAGCTATCGGTGTAGTTCCAGGAATTAGATGCATTCTAAATTCTACTTCCCTATCGGGTGGTAACCCAGGTAGTTCTTCAGGGAATACATCTAGGTATTCTGATACTACTGGAATTTCCTTAAATTCCTTACCTTTAGTATTAATGATTACCGATATCATATACACTATTCCTTGTTTTCTTGAATAACTGGCCACTTTCATTACTGAAATGAATTTTATTGGCTTACGTGGCATATCTCCTGTAATCACCACTAATTCTCCTGTGGGTGTATGAATTTCTATGGAATTTTTAACATAGAGAACTCGAGCATGGTTGGCTACTAACCAATCCATTCCTAACACAATATCGAATCCAACTAAATTCTTAGATAACAGGTTTGCGGAAAATTTATGACCTACGAGTTCTATTTTTCCTTCTCACAAAATCTTATCTATGTTAACAGAATTCCCATCTGCCGTTTCGACAGTAAAAATTTGCCTAAGTTTGGTTAAAGGTAGGTTAAGAGTTTGGCAGAATGAAGTATTTATAAAACTTTGGTTTGCACCAGAGTCAAATAATACTTTTGCATAAACGTCATGAACTAGGAACGTACCAGCTATCACATCAGGGATTAGCTCGGCTTCCTGGGTAGTCAACTGGAATGCTCTTGCATTCTTCTTGGAAGCTCCGTCTGCAGGTTTGGCTTTGTTGTCAGCTGGTTTGACCAGTTTCAGGCAGTCTGGCCTAAAATGTCCAACTTCTCCACAGTTGTAGCAGATTGTTGATTTCTTCCTCCTGCAATCTTCCTCTTGATGCCCCGGAATTTTGCAGAAATTGCAATACCCTTTGCATTTTCCAAAATGCTTTCTTTTACAGGTATTGCAGAATGGAGCAGTGGAAGATTGCCCAGTCCCCTTTTTCTTGAAATTACTACTGATACCCACACGGAATCCTTGGGTAATCTTTTGGGCCACTTCCTTTTTCCGGTTTTCTTCTCTTGTGCGTATTAGCCCGTCAGTTAGGGTATTGGCTAGTTCCACAGCATCGTCAATCGTGCGGGGTCTCGCAGCTTTGACGATATCCCGAATTTTGCCAATCAAACCCCAAATATAGCGAGAAATAAGTACCGGTTCTGGCGAATCCAGGGTTGGTACCACTCTAGCATATTCGAAGAATGTCGAAGTATACCCTCGACAGTCTACATCCACCTTCCGGTGGTTCAAGAATTTATTCTCCATTTGCTCTTTCTCATATTCGGGACAGATTTTTCTTTCCACCAGCCTTTTAAATTATTCCCAATTCATGGCATAGGCCACATCGCTTCCCTTGGCTTGTAGTACCGTATTCCACCATTCTAGCGCCCCTTCTTTAAAAAGATGCGACGCGTACATGACCTTGTCTTCCTCGGCACATTTACTTATTTTAATTACTGCTTCGGTTTTCTCTAACCAACGCAGTGCTGCAGTCGCCCCCTCGTTGCCTGCAAATTCAACCAGTTTACAGGCAAGAAATTCCTTGTAAGTGCAACCAGGTGTTTCAGCTTTCATTTTCTTAAGGAATGGGGCTTGCATCCCATCATTATCGTTATTATTAGTGTTGCCGCCTCCATTTACACTATTACTGAAATTGTCTCCGTGAGTACGTTTCCTGGGAATAATTGGTTGAGGTTCAACTGGATTTCGGGCAGCAGCAAGGATTGCTGGAATAGCATTGGCTATTCCTTGAGCAACAATATTCTCTATATCTTGTCTATTAAGAAATTGATCTTCATGGTTTTGCTCGGATTGGTTAACTTCGTTAACTGGTTCATTACCAGCGTGTTCCATCTGGTAATTAATATATATAAGTTATTAACACAAAATAAATAACAATCACATAATAAAATAATCGCACATAATCATGTCAACATGTGTAACCAAAATTGTCGACTTTGCGACTTCCATATTTTTATATATTTTAGTATGCATTCGTACACACCAAATATTTTACAAAAGTTTTATTTTAGGTTATTTTACATGATTATATTTTTATTATTATGATTATTATTATTTTATTATTATTAAACATGTAGCCACAACCACAAACGATCCTTGTCAGCTGGCACTTCAGAAACGACGTTCCCTCTCGTCGTATTTCCATGATATTCTCTCCCCCACTTCTCGGATTCTATTTCCTGCATCCACCAGCTCCTCGCCATAGTGGCGGAGTTCAGCCAGGTTTTCTGTGCTCATAGGTGGATGGAGTGGAGGCTCTGGGTCAAATTGGGGGAAAAAGGTATTAGGGTTATTCAGGAGATTCTGAAACTGCCAGTCAGTAGTCCACCATTCTACCAGCTCTCCTAGAGGTCGGGAGTTAACAAGGGGATCTGGAATAGAAGGTTCCAGATTGACTGGAAGTTGGGCTTCAGCTGGGTAATTGAAGAGAGTCTCATCGGTAGGTCCGATGAGGTCGCTATTTGCTAGTTGGCGGTCCAGCTCCTCCCAGGGTGGCATCTCTTGGGCTTGCCTTGAACTTTCTCCGATCTCTATTCCTTTGCCTTTATCTTTGGGATCCTCAGTCTTTATAACTTTCTGTGTCGCTGGTTTCTTCCTACGCACACGCCTCCAGCCTACGAGTCTTCTTATTTTCTTCGGTTTAGGTTTTTCCTGAGGTTGGGCTTGGAATACCATTGGCTCTTCAGTGTCAGCCTGGTAGCCAGTGAAGGTACCGGTGGTATCCATATGTGTGCTATGGATAGTAAAGTTTCGAAGTGCCTCCGACAGTTCATTCATGCTGTTAGCACACATGAATATACACACAAACTTAAGTTAAAAGTAAATTTTCACAAAATCATATGGATAGTAAAGTTTCGAAGTGCCTCCGACAGTTCATTCATGCTGTTAGCACACATGAATATACACACAAACTTAAGTTAAAAGTAAATTTTCACAAAATCATAGAATGGCAATCAGAAAAATTAAGTATTTCTAAATACTTAATTGGCTTAAATCAGTGGCTCTGATACCACCTTTTTCTGTCACGGCCCCCGTCCCGGTTTTAACCGATCCAGGAGCCGCGGGACAGAAACCCGTGGTATTTATTTTTTGAGTTGACAGCGGAAGTTTAACAGGATCTTTTAAACTTGAAAATGCCCGATTATTTTATTTCATAATTTGGGATAAACCCCGTAATTTACAATAGAGGAATTTTACTAGGAAATTCCCTTATTTACAAAACATGTTTATTTATTTTACTGAGCCACCACTTCAAGCTTTGTTAGTGCTCCATAGCACTTTTCCTTGATTCACAGTAGGTCACCTGAAACAAGTTTTAAAAATATTTTATCAGCGGGGAAATACTGGCGAGTCACTCAAATTTGATAAAACGACACATAGTTATAAATTACAGCATAAGAGCGATTACAATGGCTACTATCTTATTTTTATCTGGCGCCGTGTCACCTCCTGGTGACGATGGTCATACCACTATTGGGTCCTTTCACCCAAGTAGTGATGATTATCACGGTTAAGTTGATGAACCTAACCGTGAGAAATTAGTAATGTGCACAATACCCCACTAGCAAGTGATTCAAGATAACCACGACTTAATCCCTGTAATTATAACTTTGAAAATATTTGGAGTATTGTAAAACACTTTTAATAAAAAGAGAATGACTCACATTGCAAGTTTAGTCGGACAGAGTTTAGCCTACTGATAAGCCTTGTAACCTAGTTTAAATAACAATGCACGCGATACTAGGTAAGTAACTTAATACAACATTTACGATAAGCTCACGAGATTAAAACCCTCACGACGAATGACAAAGTATAGCCCTGATTCGGGCAGCACTTAAACATCCATCGGATTGGTTTCAATCGATCGGACATTGAATCGTAGCAGTGATCGAGTTAATACCATGTATTCGGAGTAGCGTTTCCCTAAGCGAAATTGTGATTTTTAGCAGTATACTTCGTCTTTGATCAAAATTTTCGAGTGCAGATGAACTGCTCATGTCCTAGCAATTTATAGCTGAAATTAGGGTTTTACGCGGCCCGCGTAAACCCTCTCTTAATCTTACGCGGCCCGCGAGGGCCACCTAGTCGTAGACTAGGGCTAGCGTGTCACACCTAGGTCTGCCACGTGTGCGACACGTGGCCTGGAATGCTTATCCGGTCAACATCACTTTGACGCGGCCCGCGTAAGCCTATGCTTACATTTACGCGGCCCGCCTGAAACTCAAATTTCTTGTTTTCTTGGTTTTTCATGCACATTAGGGTTTCAGGGGTCTGGGTTTTCACTTACGGGTCGTTTTGGGACATTTTTGCAGGTCCTTACAAAAATCTAAAGGAGCGGTGGGTTCAAAATGGGGCATATCCTCGTCATCCGGCATTTTGGTGTAGTTGTGTCTAACCGGGGGAGGACAAGCCTTATAACCAATACACTTTACATCACCCTTTTTCTTTTGAACATCAATGATATGATCTAAAACATATCTCGAGTTGGAATAACTGTCCAACTTGAGTTTGATTGTATCATATTCACACTTTGCACTGGCCAACTCGTTCTTTGTTTCCTCAAGTGTGTTAATGTAATTGTTAATCGCAGTTTGTTTTCTAAAACCATTCTTTGTTAACTTAGAAACATCTTTCCTTAAGGTTCCAATTGTTGCTTTAAATTCTTTTTCGTTTTTCTTTAGAGCTATGTTTGCCTCAGTGCATTTTGTCAAATCAACAACAATACTTTGATGATGTTTTTTGGTGTGATCAAATTTACCCTCTAGCTCTAAGTATTTACCCTTTAAAACTATACATTCAAAACACTTAGACAAGATAGGTTTAACGAGACCTACCTGACTAGATTGGTAATCCAAACGAGCCATGAATGCTGCACGAAGAGTGGAAGATCCGCTTGATGAGAAATGCTTGGAAAACTCATCAGATGACCAGTTTCATGCTCCAAAGCTTTTTTGTCGCTATCCGTTGATTCAGTTTCAGTAATCACATCATCTCCCTCAGCACCAAAATCTTCAGATTGAGCTTCACTTGAAGTCGATCCTATTTCATATGAACTGCTGCTATCCCATGAACTGTCATGATTTCTGGAAGATTCTCCATTACTGTTTTTCTTTGCAATTTTGGCATAGAGTGCAGTGTCTCCTCCACCATTGTTTCCAAACTGAACAGACCAATCACAACCTTCATCTGTCTGAACAATTAAAGCTCTGTTTGCGGGAACAATTGCTCTTTCGTTGTTGGCAGCTTGATTTCTGTTGAAAGGATACTGATTCCCTTGCTGTGGAGGCTTCGTGCATTCCCTTTTAAAATGGCCATTTTCTCTGCAGTTGAAACAAGTAACCTTCCTTTTGTCAAAACCGTATGGAGTATCCTTGTTTCTCTCCAGATTAGTTCTTCCCGTTCTCTCCATAAAGTCTTTTGCTCTCCTCACAGCACTTGCAAACGCCCATTTGATATCAATCAACTCCATCTCATCTTTATCAATTTGCGAGTAGTCCTCACTGGTTAGATTGATGTTGCCAATCTGTCCAGCTATCAATCCGCAGTAAGAACTCACCAAGGTGTTTAGAAGCTCCATGTGTTCTTTGGCAACTTCCACACTAATCTTAGATAGATGTGATGTATCAAGCTGGTATATAATCCAAGGTTTGAAAAGATGCAAGTACTATTATCTTTGCGATCATATTCGTTAAGTCACATTATAAAATTTACTGTCCTATCATGAGTTCCTCTTATCATTACATGGAATGTCTTTTTAATGTACAATCAACTTTTTGAAAATGTCCACTAATCATTACTTGGACCACACATCTCTTCATCATTCCCTTTTCGAAGGACTAGCCTTGTGTGTAGATCTGTTTTAACATTTCTAACATAAAGAAGCCAGCAAGTCTATAAGGTTTTATAGCACCATGTATCCCTAAAATCCCAAGATTTTAATCTCCCACTTATCACTTATCTTCATATTCGGTAATATTATCTTAAAATATGAAAGATTAACTTTAGCTATTGCGGCGAAAAATATGTAATGTGGAAAAAAAATATATATCTGAACATAAGTTCATAGTATTAACTTAAAAGAGTATGAGAATTAGGCGTATTCTAAATACATACTTATGTGTGGAAAAAAAGTCGATATTCCACTTCCCGACTTTTCCAGAGCCTTGTTGAGTTGCAGTGCGTGCTGGTGAATAAATCAAGACCTAGAATGCATAATTAAACAGTTAAAATATAAACAAGATTAATACAATATAAGTTGCCTTGTGGTTAAGGACAAATGCTACTTAAGAATTAAACTTAATAAAATCATCGCACAACAAGGAATCTTTTTAAGATTGACCAAGAAACATGTATTGGATTCAATATATTCCATAGTCACTTTATATGTCTCTGAATTGAGAACTCATGACCTATGCATACTCATTACTTGATATATATGCATCTAATTTATGGCAGTTAAATCAGCACAATCTGTTATATAGAAAAAGGAAAGCCATTAGACCGTGGGGTATGGTGGGGCGTGGGTTGGGGGCATGGTGCGACACGTGAAGTATGGGGCACCCAAGACCAAAAGCCAATTTCAAAGGGGTATGGTGGGGCGTGGCTGGGGTGGCGTGGCCAAGCCACATCATAATGAGGTTCCGCCATGGCTAGTGCTCTTGGCCAATGAGGTTCCGCCATGTCATGTGGGTAGCCCCGCCCAACGCCCGGGCTGAATCCCACGCCAAAGGGGCCACGCCAAAACCCAAGCCCACCAGGGGTGGTGACTTGGGCGTTTGTACCCAACACACGCCCCATACCCCATAGTCTTATATGTATACAGATCAAGAATCCTAACATGTGAATAAAACATAACAGTCACAACTCTTAAGCAATAGGTTTGTAATTTGCAGGCAAACATGATTAACTTAGAACCTAATCTCTTGTCATGAGCCAACATAAACCTCAAAGTACCATTGGTTCAAGTTTCAATACATACATCTAAAACTAACCGTAAATTAAAGTTTCAAGTAGATGTAGACCGCGGAGAGGAGGTGGTGACCAGAGAAGTGATGGTGGTTACACCCTCACATGTTACTCAACAATTGTCAGCAATCCACAACTGAGTCAAACATATTACACAATCCCTAACCAATAACAACAAAAACTTTGTATTATGTACCAGTTGTTCGTATCATAGGAATGAAATAAAGCTTTTATACCTTCCGCAGTGGGAAGATGGTATACCGCCAAAGAGAAAATGGCACCCCAATGGCGCCTTTGAACACTGCCCCCCATGGCGCCATTGAACAATATTTTGAATCCTCGCGAAAATAATCAAGGCGCCAAACAAGAAAACCTCGCACGCACACATATATATACATACATATATAACCCCACATCTATATAACTCCCCTCTACACAGTCAAGTTATATAACCCCCTCTAACCCCATTTTCTTGCACGATTGCCACGTGTCGTATAACCCATATATACATAACCCCCACTACACATGACCTTAGTAGCATGAAGTGGCTACTTCCATCCAGATTTGATTTATGGCTATATAAATATTATCTATGACTACACAACACTTAAGCATATCAAGAACCCTAATAATCGCCACCATTTGCAGTTCATATCAATTGAGAATTTAAATATACCAAGAATAATAAATCCTCATAGACTTATTATTTTTGGTCAACGAGAGCTATAAAAGATGTTTATCTCAAGTATGTAAATTCCACTAAATGCAAGTAGATTTCTATTTTCTGTGAATTTAAACCTAATACTTTTCCGAACTAAAACAACTACATTGATAAATTGAGTAAATTTTGTAACCAAATGAAATTATTAATTCTTTTTACACTCTAATTAATTATTTTTTTATTCTGAAATTAACACAAATAGTAAACTGACCCCAAAACTACCATGAATCAGAAGGTTAGAAATTGCATGTAATTTTACCTTAGACCCAAATAGTATATAGATGGAAAAGAGAGATGATTGTACCGTATAAGAAGATTCAAAGATGGAAGCCATGGACAAAATAGAGATTAATTTCAAATGTCCTCTAACCTACACAGGAAGTGAAACTTTAAAAATTAGGGCACCAAATAAGATTGTTAAATTAGTAGAAGGACGGGTAGGGTTTAGAATCAGCATGAGAGAAGGTCTTGAAATCTATTGAAATTGAGAGAGAGGCAACGTGAGAAGCAAAACGATTGGATTTGGTGGTGTGGGATTTGAAAGGAGAGAAGGATAGGTTAGGGATTAGAATAAAGATATGGTGGGAAAAAAATTTAGGGGTGAAAATAATTAGCACTGTAGGAGGGAAACTAGAAATTTTAAAGGGTTTTAAGGAGGGAATTTTTAAGTGGCATATATAAAGTGCCACTAAATTCTAAAATATTGGTTTAATAGTTATATGTCACTAAATGTGATTCAGAGTGCCATTAAAAGTCTAAATTAGTGGTACAAAAGTTAAATGCCACTAAAAGTGTGTGCCACTAAATGACATTTTTTTTTGTAGTGCAAAGGTGTAACATCCGTGAAATATAGTGTACGCAACAATTTTTTTATAAAAATAATATTAATTAGGGTGTTTTATAACATAAAAACACTTAATTACCATAATTTTTTTTTTAAAAATTAATATAATATGAGTCGTATAGGGCAATGAGACACATATACAACTCCTAAAATGTGCTCATTGACCAATAAGCCTCCCCTGGTGGACACATTATGAGTGTCTCATTAACCAATAAGCCTCCTCTGATGGTTTCAACTTTTCTCAAAGGTGGAATAGTTCAACCATGGGAGGCTTATTGGTCAATAAGACACTCATAATGTTTCCACCAAGGGAGGCTTATTGGTCAATGAGCAACTCAATATGTGCATATGCTTTATTATTATTATTATTATTATTATTTATTATTATTATTATTATTATTATTATTATTATTATTATTATTATTATTATTATTATTATTATTGGTCAATGAACAACTCAATATGTGATATGCTTTTTTATTATTATTATTATTACTATTATTATTATTATTATTATTATTATTATTATTATTATTATTATTATTATTATTATTTAAAACTTCATATGTTATGAAATGAATTGTGTGTATTATAAAATGTCAATTTTTTTATTTATCAAACTTACTTCCCGTTTGTTCGATGGTCCGGAGGTTTACCCGAATCATTTCATTTTATCGATCGCTTATGTCGAAGGTGTCTATTTCATCGTGGCTAAGTTAACTGCATGATTGCCCGATACCTGTACGAAATGGACTTTGAAATACTTCACCGAAGTATAGAAACTATGGAATGAGTGACAATGTACATGTCTCGTATTACACAGGGTAGGGCGTTACTAGATAGTAATAGAACTTCACGAAAAAAGAATTTGTTAAACTGGCAAAGGTGTAATTTATTAAATTAATTAGAATAATAATAACAATAAATAATAATAATAACAATAATAAATAATAATAAAAATAACAATAATAATAATAATAATAATAATAATAATAATAATAATAATAAATAAATAATAACAATAATAATAATAATAATAATAAATAATAACAATAATAATAATAATAAATAATAATAATAATAAAAATAATAATAATAATAAATAATAATAATAGCAATAATAATTATAAATAATAACAATAAATAATAATAATAATAATAATAACACTAATAATAACATTAAATAATAATAATAAATAATAACAATAATAATAATAAATAATAACAATAATAATAATAATAACAATAATAAATAATAATAATAATAATAACAATAATAATAATAATAATAAACAATAATAATAACAATAATAAATAAAACAATAATAATAACAATAAACAATAATATTAGCAATAATAAATAATAATAATAATAATAATAACAATAATAAAAATAATAAAAAATAATAATAACAATAAACAATAATAATAACAATAAACAATAATAATAATAATAATAACAATAATAATAATAAACAATAATAATAATAATAAACAATAACAATAACAATAATAATAATAATAAATAATAATGATAATAATAATTAATAATATTAACAATAAATAATAATAATAATAATAATAATAATAATAATAATAATAATAACAATTGTTGATGCAGATTTTGTGTCCGATGCTTGTCGAATAGATTAGTTATTATTTTACGCTGAATTTGTAATAGTTAGTGAAACGGTCAAACGAACGTGTATTGACCCGCTCGTTTGAAGTGGTCAAACGAGAGGGTTATTTATTTGACCGTGTGTGTTTGCAAGACAAGGGGTGTGACTATAAATAGAAAACCCTTGCCATTTGCAACACTTGGAGATTTTAGGAGGTTCAAGTCCTCACCGGGAGAGATCACCACTTGGTCTCTCCCCGGATGTATACTTCTTTGGTATTAGTTCGGTTATCATGTAATCGGGCCGATTTGTAATGTTTTACTACCGGATTAATAAAAAGTTGTTTGTTTATCATATCTAATCTCTCCCGTCTTGAACCGATCTCACAAGAATCACGGTTTCGGTCCCGAAACTCGGTCCTACAATTGGTATCAGAGCCATGGTGCCAGATTTAGTAAATCTAACCGTTTACTAAGTCACATGTGCTCTAGATCTGTGATTTTAGTGATTTTTGTTCAAGAAGAAAGGTTGGGTGAAAATGAGAAAAACTCAGATCTGGACCCGAATATTCAGATCTGTGCTGAAACAAGTGTTCGGTTTTATGTTTTTCACCTATATAATCAAGTTATCATCATCAAAAATCAAAAATACAATGTTTTCGTCAAAGATCTGCATAAGAACAGTCGCTGTGTTCTTGAGATGTTCTTGGCGGCTGCTTAATCCAGATCTGGGTCGAAGGATGTTCTTTGGGTTGAAGGATCCAGATTTGGATCGAAAGATACCAGATATTTGTGGGAACCCTCAACAACTTCGAAAGATGATCCTCGAAGGATATCTTTCGACCTGATCCATCTTTCGAAAAGTCTGATCAGCTCGAAGGATATCTTTCGACCAATTCATCTTTCGCGTCACCATTTTCAACAACTTCGAAAGATTATCCTCGAAGGATATCTTTCGACCAATTCATCTTTCGAGCATCAATCGTCCAGCATATATCTTTCGATCTGAAACAGGGTATCGCAGCTGCAGATTGTTCATCGAAGAAGACATGAAGATGTTTTCTGATTGTTGGATGTCTTGTTGAACGCAGAGAAATTACAAGAAGAGGTATCGCTTTTGATTGTTATGAATCGCTGGTTGCTGCTTTTGCTTGTTGTATCGAAGAAGAAGTCAGACATGAATATGTTTGCTGTTAATTTTGGATCTAGAAATATAGATTCAGCAAACTACAAGGGTTTTTGCAGCTGGTCTTGTGTATCGCAGATCTGTTACTGGGTATTGAAGTGTATCGCAGGAGAAAGAAAGAAGGGTAAATGGCTGCACACATGTTTTTTTTGGGGATAAAGTTTGTTTGAGTTATCAAAGAATAAAAGATGGCGGCTGATTATAGTTTGGTCAAAAGGGTTTTGAGTGCACATGGGCTCAGTATGTTTGTTGGGCCACACGTTTTAATTATTTTGGGATCCACCAGACAAAAGTTGGATATAGCTTTTGGTCTAACATTTGAGGATGGGCCGATCAGATTGGGCCTGCATGAATGAGTACTTTTAGTTGAATAAGATTGGGCCTGTGATTCTCGTACTAAGTCACATAAGTTGACTTCATTAAAGCTTTTGACTTATTTTCTTATGTCTTGGGCCCCAGATTTGTAGTAACAGTAGATGGGATGCGACATGTGTTGGACCTGGTGAAGTGAAATCTTTTGGGTTGCAAAGTGGGTGGTCAATTAATTGGTGGATGACATATTTTTTTTTTGGGGCCAAGTCATAACCAGTTGGGCCTTGCTTATTTGGGCTTGTTAAACTGATGTTATTAGACCAAACAAAAGGTCTAGTAATGTTGGATAAATTTAATTGGCCAATTTATTATGGGCAAATGTTTAAAGATGAGCTCTATTAAAAAAAAAAACATAAAGTTGTAGACCCGTCTCTATTTGTGAGGTACAAAGTGGGGTCGGGTGTTCGCAATATTTACTTGAACCGCGCTTCGACATGTCAACGTCAAATTTGTACGGGTTCGGGAGCGCGCGGGATGATGCGGCATGATGAAAAAAAAAAAAAAAATTAGTGGTGATGGAATGTTGATCAGTTTCGGGTCGGGTGTTTGTGAAGATTATTTGAACCGGGCTTCCAAATCTCAACATCAAATTCGTACGAATTCGGGAGCGCGCGAAATGATGAAGATGATGAAAACTTGATTATTTGAAAAATGTGGGGTAGTCACGGTTACCGATACAAATGTCAAAAATGGTGACGCGACTATTATGGGCCAAAAACCAAAAACAAGAACGGTATGTTCACTTCCGCACGTCAATATTTATGATTGTTATCGGTTATTCGTAAATGTTCGAAAGCATTTTGTTTATTGTCATATTCTCGCATTTGAAAACGAACGTATGAACCTGGAACGTCAATACCGGTCCTAACGAGTTCACAAAGTCTTTGGAGGGATACAAGTCGGATCCTACGGGGTACTAGGCGATATTTCCTTATCAACTAGAATATGCAACGAAGAAATCTTTTTGTTTATTGTCATATTCTCGCATTTGGTAACGAATGAATGAACCTAGAATGTCAATACCGGTCCTAACGAGTTCACAAAGTCTTTGGAGGGATACAAGTCGGATCCTACGGGGTACCAGGGGACGTTCTTATTCAACTAGAATATGCAAAGAAGAAAGTCGTTTTCGTGATTTTTCGAAACCGAGAACATTCAGTAAAGTTGACGACAGTTCCGCTCAGTGGAGGGAATTGGTGAACATTTGACGACAGTTTCTTTGAAGTGGAGAGAATCTGTTAAGGTTTAGAGATCTTACCAAAGAAATAGGGGGAATAAAAATTTTCGTATGTTGAATTTCTTCGGTAAATTTCTAAACGCAATCACAGGTGGTAGAGTTTGTGATTTTCTGGTGATACAAACGGTTCGGCGTGGAATGTTTTGCACAGACACATATTTGAGGATTTTAATTAATTCTCCAGCCAGCGTGAAGGGTTTTGCACGGAAAAATACAGGTTTCTAAAGTCTACAGTAGTTACAAAAGCGCTGTTCACTGAAGACCTGGGGAATCTTTATGAAAGCTGATAGTTCAAGACTGAAGACCTGCAGGATTCGGTTTTGGGTTTGATGTTTCTTTGGGATTTTACAGGGATCTGGGGGTAACTCAATTCGTTGAGTTTGCAAACGATGTACTTGGTCTAGCTGACTTCCTGAGTACGGATGCTGAAGATCCGTAGTGCATTACGTGGTCAACTTCACAAAGGCGAGACAATGAGATCTGGATGTAGTTCAACTAAGCATGCTGGTTGAGCTTGCAAGGGATACACTTGGTCTAGCTGACTTTCCTGAGTGTTGATGCTGAAGATTAAAGTGCATTACTTGGTCGATTCCACAAAGACGGTTTACAGAAGACAGTTCACCAGAAATCTCTATCAATGTAGTATGCTTGAATGAAATGAAGTTCTTATGACAGATCAAGACTTGATGCAGTTCTTAAAGAATGGAACCCTTATCAAATGCCGGTTGGAGTATTGGAAGATCAGCGGAAGATCGGTCAATTAAGCCTTGTGAGGAAATCACAACACCCAACACGGATACGCGTACTTTAAGGGGGAAATATTATACAAGGAGCATCAAGATACTACTTACCTGGATCATCGGTCAAGGGGGAATTTTGTTAACACAGAGAAGATGAATACTTGACTGAAGATCGATTGCAGTTGCATTTTCAGCATTCGACAGCAACGGACAAGGGGGAATTTGTTGATGCAGATTTTGTGTCCGATGCTTGTCGAATAGATTAGTTATTATTTTACGCTGAATTTGTAATAGTTAGTGAAACAGTCAAACGAACGTGTATTGACCCGCTCGTTTGAAGTGGTCAAACGAGAGGGTTATTTGTTTGACCGTGTGTGTTTGCAAGACAAGGGGTGTGACTATAAATAGAAAACCATTGCCATTTGCAACACTTGGAGTTTTTAGGAGGTTCAAGTCCTCACCGGGAGAGATCACCACTTGGTCTCTCCCCGGATGTATACTTCTTTGGTATTAGTTCGGTTATCATGTAATCGGGCCGATTTGTAATGTTTTACTACCGGATTAATACAAAGTTGTTTGTTTATCATATCTAATCTCTCCCGTCTTGAACCGATCTCACAAGAATCACGGTTTCGGTCCCGAAACTCGGTCCTACAACAATAATAAATAATAATAATAACAATAATAAATAATAATAATAACAATAACAATAATAATAATAATAATAATAATAAAAATAATAATAATAAAAATAATAAAAATAATAATAATAATAATAATAATAATAATAATAATAATATTAATAAACAATAACAATAAGCCTATAGGAGTTGGTCAATGAGACATGTGCTTTAAAGTGGAAACCACCAGGGGAGGCTTATTGGTCAATGAGACACTCATAAGGTGTCTACCAGAAGAGGCTTATTTATAAATGTGCACCTTATAGGAGTTGTATATGGGTCTCATTGCCCTATACGACTCATATGAAATTAATTTTTTTTAACTATTTTATGTGGTAATTAAGGGTTTTTATGTTATAAAATACCCTAATTAATATTTTTTTTTAAATTGTTGCATACACTATAATTCACGGATGTTACACCTTTGCCAAGTTAACAAATTCTTTTTCGTGAAGTTCTATTATTTATTATTATCATTATTATCATTATTATTATTATTGTTATTATTTATTATTATTATTATTATTATTGTTATTATTTATTATTATTATTGTTATTATTATTATTATTATTATTATTATTATTTATTATTGGTATTATTATTATTTATTGTTGTTATTATTATTATTGTTATTTATTATTGTTATTATTATTATTTATTGTTGTTATTATTATTATTATTGTTGTTATTATTATTATTTATTGTTATTATTGTTATAATTAATTTAATAAGTTTTTTGGTTTTAATTAATTTAATAAATTTTCTTTTATAATTAATTTAATAAATTTTCTGTTATAATTAATTTAATAAATTTTCTTCTATAATTAATTTAATAAATTTGCTGGGGTGGTTGTGGTGGTGGTGGGTCGGCTAGGGAGGTGGTGGTGGTGGTGGGTCGGCTATGTTGGTGGCAGTGGTGTGTCGGCTGTGGTGGTGGTGGTGGGTCGGTTGTGGTGGTGGTGGTGGTGGTGTGTCGGCTGTGGTGGTGGTGGTGGTGGGTCGGCTGTGGTGGTGGTGGTGGTGGGTCGGCTGTGGTGGTGTTTTTTTTTTACAATATATTTTCGAATGCCGAGTCTAATGCTAAATTGTATTTTTTATTAACAGGATATCGAAAGTCGGTGTTTTGACGGTGGTGGTAGCGTAATAGTTATGGAGAAACTACGTTCGTATTTCAGATTCATGAACTAGAACGCCGATCTACGTTCGTATTTGACAATTAAAGAAATAATAATAAGTCATAAATAAAAACTTTTTTATGATATATACAATTCGTTTTATAAAAAAAATTGACATTTAATAATACTTATAAAAAATTGGCATTTTATAATATACACAATTCATTTCATAAAAATATGAAGTTTTTAATAATAATACTTGATAAAAAACATATGCACATTTTTTTTTATTAAAAATATACACAATTCATTTCATAAAAATATAAAGTTTTTATAATACTAACACAATATTTTATAACAACATTTTATAAAAAAAAATTAATTTTCTTAATATTTCACAACTTCCCCATACAAATAACCTATCAAAATAAAGTTCCTTACACCCCAATCATTGGTAATCATTGGCTGACACCCAATGATTGGCAATAATTAGATGGTAGGGGGTGTGTAAATACTTTTCAAACGTATTGGGCAATGAGGGGCATATGGGTGGGGCCCAGTTTGAGGCGTATTGGGCAATGAGGGTCATTTAGGGTTAGGGGGTGTGTAGATACTTTTTTTTGGGGGGGGGGGGTGGATACCTCCACCGTTTTTAGGAGAATAGAACGACTTCCAACGGGTACTTGCTTTTGTTGGAGAAATTAGGATTTAGTGTGTCACAACCGCTCGTCGGCGGAAGCGTAAGGTGTGATGGTGATTGATTCTCATTGCATACGATAAAGTAAACATACTAAATGAATAAAACAAATTGCGAATCCCATTGTCATAGGTTTCAAAACACAACACAACACAAGATTCAGAATATTGTTTACAACCATTAGAAAGAAAACAAGTTTTTAAAAATGTCATACAACATAATACGAATTTTTAAAGTGCAAGGTTTTGATCACTATATCACCGCGACGAGGCGGAATATAATGAGCAAATCCGCTAAAATTTGGCATGGAGTCCTGATACGAAATCCCCGCATAGTCCACTAATTTCCTGAAATACATGTAAGTTTAAAAACGTCAACAAAGTTGGTGAATTCATGTAGATGTTTTTGTATCAAATGTATCTTTAAAATGTGAAATGTATTTGTATAAATCCCGGTATGTAAAAGCGTCAATGAAATCGTTGATCATTTCAATGACATTAATATATGTGACGACGTAGGAAGCAATCCAACCCTTGACGAATTTTTGTGTCGAATACCCTCGACTAGGACACAAAGGAACTCTTCCATGTGGGTCTCATGGACCAAGAGTGGGGCTTGCCAAAACCCAGTAGTTATACCCTTTACGTTCCTCGGTCTAAATGTGATTAATGGTGCTTAAGTATTCGCACATGATCTAAGTTGTTCCATTTCCTAGCTTGTCTTACCACTTGTACATGTATCTCCCCCGAAAGTTTAATGTAGGTCCACTTGGAGGATCAAAAAACCGACTTTCTAGTTGTTAGAACACAATTACAAGTGCGGAATCCTTGTAAGAATGCAACCAAAGCAAAGTATAAAGCACACACGTAACCAAAGATTCACTATCTTGATTAAATGGAAGAGAAAACTTACAAACACATACACACAATGTTTATAGACTCACCAAGCTCTCTTGACTGTTCTGCACAACATAAGCTGTCTTATGTAGAACCCCAGCCCAGTAACATCACGAAGAATGTTACTGGGCCCACGAAGAACTAGAGCCCACGAAGAACTAGGTTCTTCGTTGATCAGTCCACCAAAAACCCTTCGGTGCACGAAGAAGGTTCTTCGTGATGACCATATCCCACAAAGAATAGGTTCTTCATGGGAGGCTGCAAACAGCAAAAATATAGACAGAAGTGCAGCAAACAGTTAAGTAGAAGCCAAAACACTTGCATACTTCACATTGCAGTTGCATTACATACTATAACTATAAACATGTCGTACCAAGTCAAGATAGGAGGATATCTTGACTTGGTCGACTCGACCAAAAACGTACAGACTCGATAAACCAAAAGACCGTTCATTACATTACATCATAAACATAATAAGAATAAGCAACAGACACAAAAACTGCATCAACAAACTCCCCATTGGCTGTTGATTGGTCTTCGGTCTTAATGAGCTGCTTCCGACCACGAACTTCCAGCATGAATTCCCCGATAGTAACAATAACAAGCGACGCGTTGAACGCGTAAAGCCTAACTTACATCCTTGTCTTCATAAAATATGTCATGACGAAATAACCTATCAATATCGGTAGCCGACATGTTGACTATCCACATCGGATCGAGAATACATAAGTTTTCTTTGTCGTTTCTGAAGACGATATCTCCCTCGTGCGTATCTGAATCATAACACCAAAGAACCATGTTCACGAGAATGTCTTGTTCCATCGACATTAGCGGAATCTTATCCAACACCTTCACCGGCTTGTACACGAGCCTGTATTGTGCGGTGTTGGTTGCTGGATCCAATGTGAACTTGATCTGCTCATACGTAGGGAACTGTGGCTTATATAATTCACCTTTCCAACCCTTTCTTCGTTCAATCCTCAACTTTCGAGCAAACAGCTTAGCACCTTCAAAGTTTGATCGATTAATCAGCTCCAGCTTTGCTAACGCTGCTACATCGTAAAACGGTACAGTAAGAATACTCAGAAGCGACTTAAAATACTGAATTCCATATTCTCACTTTACAGCAACACAATGAATGTCTTTAACAAACATCCAGCTGAGTATTCTTCCCTGAGGACGACCCTTTTCATACTTTATGTAATCAACTTGTACAACAGGGGGGGCTGGTTTTGCAGTCTTTGAGAGGACGTTCTTTCTCCATTCTTCAAACGAATCAGCTGGAACAGCAAATGAATCACGATTCTTCAATCGTTGGTCGATTTCATCCATGTTATCTTTCAACCAGTCTTCATCAAATGGATTACCGTCTTCTCTTATGTATTTCTACTTCTCGGCATCACCTTCGAACACTATTTCATCAAGACCATCCAAGTTTGTTGCTTCGGGTTCACTTGGAGTCTCGTCTATTGTAGCATCATCGACTACTTTCATATCGGTTAACCTCAAAATCTGTTCATCTGTCATTTTGGAAATGAACTCTTCGTCTTCTAAGTCCTCTCAACTAACAGTAGGGCATGCAGTGAAGGCAAACATAGGATTAACCTCTGCTTCGTGAACAGGTTTAGCAACGGTTTCCTGTTGTACAGTGACAGGCTCTGATGAAGATGTACCAATAGTCTTCTTCATATTCTTCCTTCTACGTATAGCAATCTGTGTCTTTTTCTGATGTTCTGCCTTTGTATCAGAATGCACGTAGTCTTCATCCTGATCAGTACGGATCCTCTGCACTTGTCTAATGCCACGCTCGTCTATGTAGTGTTCATATCCTGGCTCAGGCGGATTATCGTCTGAATCAGAATCAACATTATCTCCACTGTTGGTGCACTTATGTCTGCACTTTGTCTGTATTCGGTCACGATGTAAAACGATGTCTTGATAGTCTTGTAAGTTTGACCAAGTCAACTATCCTCCTAGTTTGACTTGGACAAACAGTCAACATTATGTTTGTTAGTGGCTGGGTCGAAGGATGGTCATCGAAGGATCACTTATATCCTTCGATGATGATGAGCTCGATAGATGGACCTTCGATAGATGGACCACGAAAGATCACATCTTTCGTGGTGCATCTGGATCGTTCGAGCTAATTCTGGTCGATAGATGATCCTTCGATCATCCTATCTGATCCTTCGACCGGACCAGCTGTGTTGGGTATAAATACCCGTGTGTTGTGTTCATTTAGTTAGTTAGACATTTCAGACATAGAGAGCATTCTGTTCAGAGAACACACACACACGAAAGATAGAGAGAGTTTATAGAATACATCTGTAAACCTTGTGCTTGTAACCGAACCTTTCATACGTTTAATACAAGTGGTGTTAATCGTTGAATATTGCGTGTTGTGTTTATCATTGTGCTTGTTCTATCCCGGTTTGCATGCTAGCTTGGATTCCGCACTCGCTAGTGTGTTAGACATAACAAGGAATAGGTTAAACCTCAACCTCCGAGGGACCTTCAAGTGGTATCAGAGCCGTGGCTCTTTTCCTTGTTAAAAACCGAGTTTTTACAAGACTTTGGAGTGTTTTTGCTCAAAAACTCATTTGGTTTTGAACTCGTTTTTACTGTTTTTCTCGCCTTTCCAGTTGTTAAAACGTGTTCTATATTAACCGGGAGTGTTGCATGTCGGGTTGGGTAACTTAAAAACTCGTGTTTGAGGTGTTTGGTGTTTTCCGGCCAAAATTCCGGCTTCTCCGGTGACCGGTTTTCTGGATAAGCTTATTATATTTTATGTTTCAAATCATGTTTTTGGCAGAAAGCATGGTCTGACCATATCTTCTGCAGAAAGTTTCTACCAACCCATCACCTTTTTCACCAACCTGTCGTCCTTTGTCAACTGTGTCAGACCGTTCGAAAGATATCTTTCGACCAAAGGAGGTTCGACAGATAGCCATCCTTCGAGCATCCTTCGAAGTGTGAGACTTATCTCTCGTTCCAAGGAATATTTTCGAAACATATATCTTTCGGTCTACTGCTCATTTTCGAAAGACTAGGATCCTTCGACTGGGGAGTCTTTCGAAGTCATTGTTCGACACCAATTTGTGCTCATCTTTCGGTCTACAGTACGTTTTCGAAGGATAAGGATCCTTCGGTTGGAGAATCCTTCGAAAACATTGCTCGAAACTCAACAGAGATCGTTCGAACCCTGTTGATCCTTCGAACAGGTATCCTTCGGCTGATTAAAAATGAATCCAAGGTGGAATACTTTGGTAAATACAGATATGTATTTTGGTACTCCGTCATCTTCCGCACCGGTATCTTCACAATCTAATGCAATTTCTACCGGTCAATGGGCATTTGTATCAAATCAAGTTCCAAGTGTTCAAAGCATTCTTTTAAGCGAAAGCGAAACTGGAAGTTTGAATAGACCTCCAAAGTTGATGCATTTATATGAATATCCAGGATGGATTGATAGATTTCATACTTACGTTCTTGGTCAGAATACAGAGTTGTGGTTGCGGTTCATCACAGATTTTGATCAAACAATAGAGGTTGCTGCATCATCTGCTGCTACGTTTGCAGATCTCACGGAAGATCAAAAGAAAGTCTATGATCTAGAAAAGAAGGCATACGCCATTCTCACTCAGGCGTTGAGTAAAGATATTTATCATCAGTTTGTTAGTTACAAGACAACGAAGAGGTTGTGGGACGCGTTGAAGACAAGGGGCGTGGGAAATGAAGCAACACGTCAACTTAGAAAAGAACTGCTAAAGAAAGAGTTTGATGGTTTTACTTGTATGGAGAATGAGTCGTTGGGTGATTTGACAAGTCGATTTAATCACTTGTTGACTGAATTGACAAACTTTGGGGTAGCTACAACTCCTGCAGAGATTGTGAAAAGGTTTGCAGATTCGTTGCCACCTCAATGGAACACCTTCTTGGAAATCATGAAGTACAATGGTACTTTAGCTACAACGAGCTTCAACGACTTTGTTCAAATCCTGGAAAACAAGAATCAGGAAGAAACTCTGAAGGCAAAAAGAATTCCCGTGCCTCAAAATCCTGAAATGTATTTTGGGACTTCTAGCAGTTCTACAAAACCGTCTTCACATGCTCCAATTCAAACAGCCTTTGTGACTAGCACAGACATGTATGGCAATACTATCCAAGTTCCGGTGCCTCCAAAGACAGACATGTATGGAAATCTGCTGGAACCAGTTCCTCAACAGCAACAACTAAGCCAACGACCTCTCAGACCAACGAATATGTTCGGAAATCCGTTACCAGTTCGATCTCCCGCAACAACAGACATGTATGGGAATCCACTTCCTCCTCCTCAATCTACAGTTCCAACAGACATGTATGGGAACCCACTTCCTCAACAACAGCAAGCTTGTTATGGAAACACATCATTTGCTGGTCAGCAATCTAAGCCAAATACAGTACGGCTCGACACCTCAAGCTTCTCTAAAGTTAGTGTAGAAGTAGCAAAGGAACACATGGAGCTGCTTAACACTTTGGTGAGCGCATACTGTGGGTTAGTGGAAGGTCAGATTGGCAACATTAATCTGACACAAGAAGACTATCAGCAGATAGATAAAGAGGAGATGGAGATGATGGATATCAAGTGGGCCTTTGCAAGTGCTGTTAGGCGAGCAAAGGATTTCATGGAGAGAACTGGCAGAACCAACTTGGAAAGCAAGAAAGACACCAAGTATGGGTTCGATAAACAGGCCGTTAAGTGCTTCAACTGTGGTGAACGTGGCCATTTCAAGCGTGAATGTACAAGGCCATCTCAACATGGGAACCAGAATCCCTTCAGAGGTCAAGGCAACCAGCAGAACCAGAACAGGAACAATGTTCGCACATTGGTGCCTGTCAACAATCAGACTCAAGCAGGACCATCAAATGCCAACCAGGCACTTGTGGTTCAAGTAGATGAAGGCTGTGATTGGTCAATCCAGTTGGGAAATGACGCACCAGATGGAACAGCTTGTTTTGCTGAAGTGGTTAATGATCTTAAACACGCCAGTGGTGGAGAATCTTCCACCAATGGTGATGTATCTTCTGAAGATGAAGACTCTTCTGGTTATAGTGGAAGCTCGGATGAAGAATCCTCCACTTCAGGGAATGATCAGGTGGATGACACATCAAGTGCGTCAGTCGATGCAAATATTGATGAGCTTTTGGAGGAAGCTGCAGCAGGAATTCAAAGAAGATCTATTTTGGTGGATCAAGCTGCTTATTCTTCGTCTTCTCTCCATTCAGCCTTTATGGCGAATGTCGACAGTTCATCAAGTCAGGTATGTGTCGACGAACCCACTTCTGTTAGCTGTAATAACTGTGAGAGTTTGCATGTTAGATGTGCTGAGATGGAAGCAAACATGTCTGAGTTGCAAGGCAAACACGATGCTTTACAAGCTAGTTTGTTTGAATTGCAAGACAAACATGTTTCTGTGAATGATAGGTGGTGTGAATTGCAAAGCAAACATGAGGCTTTGCAAGAGAAATATGATGTGACATTTATTCATAATCAGAAATTGACAGTTGATATTTCAAAGTGCACTGAAGCCAATATGTTTTATGAAAACCATGAAAGGGATTATAAATCAATGATTGAAACATTGAAGAAAGATAAAAAAGAGCTGACTAAAATGGTTTCCAGAAAACAAACTGACATTAATTTGTATATCACTCGTCTTGAGGTGATGCAAAAAGAAATGGCTTGTGTTAAAACGAAAAGTGAGGCGATCCGACTCAAGTTAGACAGTTATTTGAGTTCTAGCTATGTGTTGGATCACATCATTGATGTTCAGAAAGAGAAAAAGGATGTCACATGCATAGGTTACAAGAAATGTCCACCACCCGTGAGAAACAATTTTGATGCTCTGCCTGATGAGGAGAATAGAACTCACTTTGAACCGTCTGTTCCTCTAGATGTTAATGAATTTGCTACAGAATTTACTACAGGACTCGGATACAAGAAAGAAGTATCATCCGATTCAGATGTGTCAGCAGATACCTTTGTAACTGCCGAACTGAATCAGGATCCTCCAGTTGTGATTGAGGATACTGATTCTTCTGATGATGAATCTGATGATACTGATTCAGCAAAGTCTGATGCGGTGATCAAAGAAGAGGACATACCTCTCGAGAATCATATTCTATGTGATCCTCCTGCAAAACCCGCTAAGACTGTTGCAACTGAGTCCTCGTCTGAGAAAGAGTCAGAGAGTGTGGATTTGCTGTACACTCTTGTTGGTGATGATAAAATTTATTCAGACAAAGATTTTCCTATTAAGAATGTTAATCAATCTTTAATCAGTAAAGTCTTTGAAAATTCAACAAGCAAGTTTTTGGGTAAGAAAGGACCACATGTTACAGTCACACAGTGTCCTCCCATTCCAAAGGCCGAGATTCAAAAACAATTTGGCAATAAGAAATTACCAACAGTGCCGAAACAGCAGAACCATACCAAACCAAATGGTAAGGCACCGACTAAAGGTCAAAAGAAGCCGAATCAGAAGAAGAAGAAGAATGTGAACTTTGTGAAATCGATGGGAACGGACAAAATTGAAAAGTTTGCAAATCAATCTAACTTAAATTTTGTCCAGAAAGTAACAGTGATGAAAAGGAATGAACCAAGTTGTTCAAAACCTAGTACCTCGGGATCACAAAGTTCATCATCGGCAAGACGATCACATGATACTTCGGGGTTTATTGAACGAAGATCATGTTTTGAATGTGGTACAATCGGGCATATCGTTCGAAATTGCCCGTATCTTCATAAACAAAAAGGCATAGTTGATGATCCCCGTGGCCCAACTGACCGCAAGCGATCTGTTTCTGTAAAACGAGATCCTCGACTCATAAGAGAAAGGGAAAAGAAACAGAAACGCCAACAGGTCAAGAAAATCGAAAAGGCGATTAAAACTGATGTGATTCAAAAACAATCTGTTCCAGTTAAACCAGAAAGTTCAAAAACTTCAAACAAACACGAAGTTAAACTTACAAACAATCAAACTGGAATAACAAAACAGACCTGGAAACCAAAATCTGTTAAAGAATCAGGGGGACCATCACAATTTCCGAATCATCAAAAGGTGGAAGTTATTGTTGTTGATAAAAATGGAAGACCCAAGACCACAATGGCTTGGGTCCCCATCTCCAACTAATCGATTGAGTCTATGTGCAGGGTGTTCCAGGAGGAACTATCAGTAGTCATTGGATTGTTGATAGTGGGGCATCCAGGCACATGACAGGCGACATGAAGCTTCTCTACGACGTCAAATCTATTAGAGGAGGTTATGTTGCTTTTGCTGGAGATAAGGGCGGATATATAACGGGTGAAGGAATGATTTCCAACGGGGTTGTTAGCTTTGACAAGATCAACTTTGTACAACAACTTGATCACAATCTTCTTAGTGTTTCTCAAATTTGTGACTAGCAGTTCTCAGTACACTTTGATGCTAATGGATGTTATGTGCTGAAACCCGGCTTCAAAATTCCAAAAGAATGGATTCTCTTATCGGCTCCAAGGATAAATGATCTGTATGTCCTTGATATGAGCCAAGCTATCACAACGTCTGCACAAGCAACTTGTTTCGTTTCCAAAGCCACAGAAAAAGACACAATCTCTTGGCACAGACGAATGGGTCACATTCACTTACGCAAAATGAATCATTTGGTGTCAAATGAATTGGTGAATGGTGTTTCTCTTAAAAACTTCCATCTTCAAGACGTCTGTGTCTCGTGCCAGAAAGGAAAACAAACA
The DNA here is from genome assembly GCA_030545235.1 of Helianthus tuberosus. Taxonomy (NCBI): domain Eukaryota; kingdom Viridiplantae; phylum Streptophyta; class Magnoliopsida; order Asterales; family Asteraceae; genus Helianthus; species Helianthus tuberosus. Next base: position 167,703,435 of record CM060355.1, read on the forward strand.
AAGAAGCGACACCCTACAAAGAAAGTCAACACGGTGGCTGTTCCTCTTGAACGCTTGCACATGGATTTGTTCGGTCCTGTCAAGCACAAAAGCATTAGGAATGATCAATATTGCCTCGTGATTACTGATGATTATTCAAGATTTTCTTGGGTGGCGTTCATGGCACAAAAGAGCGAAACCTTCGGTATTATCAAAAACTTGATCATTCAGATTGAGAATCTTTACAACTTGAAGGTTAGGCGGATACGCAGCGACAATGGTACTGAATTCAAAAATCATGCCATGGCGGAGTTTTGCACTTCAAAAGGTATTCTTCACGAATTTAGTGCAGCTTATACTCCTCAACAGAATGGCGTTGCTGAACGTAAGAACCGCACATTGATCGAGACTGCTAGGACTATGTTGGTAGAGTCGCAGCTACCCATTCCATTCTGGACTGAAGCTGTGTCATCTGCATGCTATACGTTGAACCGAGTCCTTACAGTCAAAAGGCACAACAAGACCTGCTTTGAGCTTATCAACAAACGGAAACCAGACTTGTCTTATCTTGAACCGTTTGGAGCTCCATGCACACTAATCGATCCTAATGGAAAGTTTGGGGCAAGAGCAATTGAGGGATACTTTCTTGGGTATTCCACCCCAAACTTAAGAGTCTGGAATCTAGAGACTAAAAGGGTCGAGGAATGGTCTGAAGTCAGAGTACAAAGGCACACATTACCGGTTAGAAATCCTGGTCAGCCTTGGATGTTTGAGTACGATGACTTTTTCAATTCGATCAATGTTGAAGCAGTTGAAGAAAGTGCTGCAGCAATGATGTTTTTCGAGAGTGACAATGCTACAGATTCACCGTTGGTTCGTCCCATTATTGTCAATCAAGAACCATCTTCGGTGAACAATAATGCTCTCGACAATGAGGATTTTCATGATGCTTCCGAATTGAACGAATCTTCAGAGGATGATGAATTTCTAGATGCAGATCAAGAAGCTCCAACAGCGGTTCATGGTATTTCAGAGGGTACTCCTCCAGTGGTTGTCCCTCGAACAGCTGAAACTTCTGCATCATCCTCTTCGTCAATTCCGGGTCTTGAATTGATTGTTGATCTCAATCTCAACAATCTGGGTACAAATATTCCAGTTCAAGATAATCCAGAAACAAGGATTCACAATACCCATCCTCAACAAAACATCATCGGAAATGTTCAAAGTGGCGTTCAAACAAGAAACATGTTGCGGAACAACAACAATGCAGGCTTGTATGCAACTATCAGAGAATCTGGTCAACAGAATGATTGGTCTTTCGCATGTTATGTCTCACAGGAAGAGCCAAGAACTTGGAAAGATGCATTGAAAGATAGCTCATGGGTTGAAGCAATGCAGGAAGAACTGCAACAATTCCAGAAGCTTGGTGTCTGGAAACTCGTAGAGAAACCTGCTGGTTACAAGAAGATTGGTACCCGTTGGGTGTTTAAATGCAAAAAGGATGACCGTGGAATCGTTATCCGGAACAAAGCAAGGGTAGTCGTTCAAGGTTTTCGTCAGATTGAAGGAATCGACTACAACGAAGTGTATGCACCTGTTGCACGTCTAGAAGCAATTCGGATTTTTCTGGCTTATGCCTCATTCAAAGGTTTCAAGGTATACCAGATGGACGTGAAAAGTGCATTCTTACATGGTGTAGTGGAAGAAGAGGTGTACGTCGAACAGCCTCCAGGTTTTGAAGATCCTATCCATCCCGATCGGGTTTGGTTGCTCAACAAAGCTCTATATGGTCTACATCAAGCACCGCGAGCTTGGTACGCAACCTTATCTAATTATCTGCTGGAGAACGGTTTTCGCAGAGGTCTTATCGACTGCACTCTTTTCATCAAAGAACAAGATGGAGATCTTCTACTGGTACAGGTATACGTTGATGATATTATTTTTGGTTCTACTAATGATGTTTTGTGTAGGGATTTCGAGCGTGTTATGCAGGATAAATTCGAGATGAGTGCTATGGGGGAAATGACCTTCTTTTTGGGCCTACAAGTACAACAAACAGAGTCTGGGATATTCATCCATCAGACTAAATATGTTGGTGACATCTTGAGCCGGTTCCAGATGTCTGATGCAACGCCCATTGGTACCCCATTGCCACAAAATCACGGAATTACTCCAGACTTGAAGGGACAAGATGTTAGCCCCTCATACTACCGCGCGATGATAGGATCTCTTATGTACCTCACAGCATCAAGACCATATATAATGTACCCAACGTGCCTGCTTGCCAGATATCAAGTGAACCCGAAGGCCTCACATCTTGCAGCTGTAAAAAGGATTTTTCGTTATTTGAAGGGTTACCCTGACACCGGTCTATGGTACCCTAGGGATAATAACTTTGACTTGATCGCATTCAGTGATTCTGATTTTGGCGGATGCAAAATCGACGGCAAATCCACAACGGCTGGATGTCAGTTTTTAGGAAATCGCCTAGTCACATGGCAGTGCAAGAAGCAGACATGCGTCGCTACATCAACATGCGAAGCTGAATACATTGCTGCCTCAAGTTGTTGCTCCCAAGTCCTGTGGATACAACAACAAATGCGTGATTACGGTTTTGAATTCCTAACTACTCCTATTTACGTTGATAATTCTGCTGCCTTACAGATCACTAAAAATCCTGTACAGCATTCAAAGACTAAGCACATCGACATTAAGTATCACTTCATACGTGATTGCTTTGAGAAAAGGCTAATCGATGTTGCTTACGTCCACACCGATGACCAACGTGCCGACCTTTTTACCAAAGCATTTGACAAATCAAGATTTGACTATTTATTATTGGTAAACGGCATTAAGGTCAAGCAAGAGTAAAACCAACATCGGAAAATCATTTTTGTAAATACCTTTGTGTTTTAAATTTGTCTTAGTTTATTGATTTTAGGGGGAGTAAATCCAAAATTTGAAAAACCAAAAACATCGAAAAATTTCAAAAACACAAAAACAATAGAAAAACAAAAATGAGTTTCCTGGCGAGCAAAAGAGAAAATGATAGTACATCAGTGGTCTGTCCAAACCTCTTTAAACCTAAACTGAAAAGCGATAAGCAGCTCTATATAAGATGTATCGGTAGGCTCACAATCATTTTAAAGTGTGCAGGGTGATATAAACCTTAAATCGACTGAAGACCAGGTGGGAACCAGTCATTGGCATATGGTCTTAGTACCGAAATTTCGTTTGAGAGATTGCCGAGGTTCTGAGATATTCGGTCTGTATGCTGCTTATCATCTGGGTATCATGGTTGTATCTTTTACCGAAAAATAACGGGGACGCAAGTCTAGATCTTCCATGATACTATACATACGTGTACATATTGCATACGACCTCAATAAGTGATCAACAATCACATGTCCCTTCAAATAAGTGATAAAATATCACAAATTCTTTCCGGGTGTCAAGTTCGTCTCTCTGCTGTACGAAAGTACTGACCTGTTCACGGACTTGCTCCTGTGCCCTCATGCATATGAGAATCAAGTTCCTCATCAATAAGTGATTATATCACATAGGGCTTGTTTTCAAATCTAATAAGTGAGAATCTCACATCATATACGGTCAAACAGATGATAATCGGTATACTCACCGGTAAGATGAACCCTCGTGCATACCTTGATACGGGAATGTGTCGTGATGTGGATGAACACCGGTCGGTAAGTATAAATCATACCTTAACGTATCCCCTCGCCATGATTACATCTGATAAGTTGAGCTTAAGTGGACAACAATACCGATAATTGTTATAGGATGCTTATCTAAATGTGAACTAATTGAACAAAGAGAGTGTTTTGACATGACCGTACACTGATATGATTCTCTTACCCTCGAAACTCACAAAAAGAATGTCTGTAAATATTTATTTACTGCTTTCAGTCTTTACATTTGAAATATTCAAAAATTCCAAAAAGATTTTATGTGTGTTTTAATATAAACCTTATAAAAGCCAAAAAGATTTTATTTCTATTTTATTTTCGATCATACGATGTTGGAGCTCGAGTCTTCGTTACCTGAAACCTGAACGAAAACCGAAAACGACTAAATCTTCATAAACGGTCGAAATTTGCAAAGTGTTGAAAGTTGAAATTGAAATTGATAAAATACTTTAAACTTTCAAACTGTCGGACGGTGTTTGTTTAAACAATGGTCACACGTGTGTCGCTTGTTTATTTTATATTCCAGGCGGTTGTTCTCATTACGCGTTTAGATTTCTTGCATGTGCAGATTCTAAAGGCAAGGAGAACATGGTCGATGACAAGCTTCGGAATGAAGACACGACGTGAAGGCACTCAAATGATGAAGATGATCGAGTTGCCGCTGTCCATCATCAACACCACAAGGATCTCACTTCATAAAGATCAAGACTTTCACGAGCATAACTCAAGGGGGAGCTTATGTTAAGGGGGAGTTTGTCAACACACTTCCTACATGAAACAGGGAGTTTGTTGGTACACTTTCTACTTTCAAGACGTGAAGACTTTGAAGATCCTCCGACTTTGAAGACTTGAATAGAAGTCAAAGACTTGAAGACACGAGAACCTACAAGATCGAAGATCGAGACAAAGCAACAGCTGATTGTTGATAAGCCAGACAAAGCTACAGCCAAGGGGGAGTTTGTTGGTGCACTTATGTCTGCACTTTGTCTGTATTCGGTCACGATGTAAAACGATGTCTTGATAGTCTTGTAAGTTTGACCAAGTCAACTATCCTCCTAGTTTGACTTGGACAAACAGTCAACATTATGTTTGTTAGTGGCTGGGTCGAAGGATGGTCATCGAAGGATCACTTATATCCTTCGATGATGATGAGCTCGATAGATGGACCTTCGATAGATGGACCACGAAAGATCACATCTTTCGTGGTGCATCTGGATCGTTCGAGCTAATTCTGGTCGATAGATGATCCTTCGATCATCCTATCTGATCCTTCGACCGGACCAGCTGTGTTGGGTATAAATACCCGTGTGTTGTGTTCATTTAGTTAGTTAGACATTTCAGACATAGAGAGCATTCTGTTCAGAGAACACACACACACGAAAGATAGAGAGAGTTTATAGAATACATCTGTAAACCTTGTGCTTGTAACCGAACCTTTCATACGTTTAATACAAGTGGTGTTAATCGTTGAATATTGCGTGTTGTGTTTATCATTGTGCTTGTTCTATCCCGGTTTGCATGCTAGCTTGGATTCCGCACTCGCTAGTGTGTTAGACATAACAAGGAATAGGTTAAACCTCAACCTCCGAGGGACCTTCATCCACCACGAGCACTCGTTCCACTAGCACCAACATTTCCGCCATCACCACCTTCACCTCCTTCATCACCTCCTTCGTTGACAATGGTTCTTCGCAGGGGTGGGTTCTTCGTTGGAGGCCAATCTCATAAAGAATGGTTCTTCGCCCTACAGGTTCTTCGTCGATGAGATTTTTCAAAATGGGTTCTTCGTAAATTGGTTGGTGAAAAGTTACTATAAAAGGCAGAATCTTATCCCTGAAATTTAGAAAGTGGTTTGGTGAATGACTCAAACTGGTTAACAGACAAGCATTCGAAAAACTCAACTATTAAAAAAGGTACAAGAATATCCTTCAATAAGAGGAATATTCCGGTGACTTCTCCGGTCAAACCCTTGCCGGAAAAGTTGTCGAGCCAAAGATTTGCAAGAAATTTCAAGAAAAACCGTATTTTAGCATGTTTCCATGTAGTTTAAGAAGGTTTTTGTAAAAATTTTCAGCAAAACAACAAGATTTCTTAAGTTTTCAAGCCATTTTCTTACAAAAACTTAAATATCTTGTTTTAAGCTCAAGAACACTTCCAAGATGCTTCACAACTTGCTCAAACAACTTACTATGCTTGGTTTTCAACAAGAAAGAGAGCCAAAGCTCTAATACCACTTGCAGGTCCACTTGGAGGATCAAGAAACCTACTTTCTTGTTGTTAGAACACAATTGCAAGTGCGGAATCCTTGTAAGAATGCAACCAAAGCAATATATAAAGCACACGTAACCAAAGATTCAATATCTTGATTAAATGGAAGAGAACACTTACAAACACATACACACATTGTTTACAGACTCACCAAGCTCTCTTAACTGTTCTACACAACATAGGTTGCCTTATAAAGAACCCCAGCCCAGTAACATCACCAAGAATGTTACTGGGCCCATGAAGAACTAGAGCCCACGAAGAACTAGGTTCTTCGTTGATCAGTCCACCAAAAACCCTTCGGTGCACGAAGAAGGTTCTTCGTGATGACCATATCCCACGAAGAATAGGTTCTTCGTGGGAGGCTGCAAATAGTAAACATATAGACAGAAGTGTAGCAAACAGTTAAGTAGAAGCCAAAACACTTGCAGACTGCACATTGCAGTTGCATTACATACCATAACTGCAAACATGCCGTACCAAGTCAAGATAGGAGGATATCTTGACTTGGTCGACTCGACCAAAAATGTACAGACTCGATAAACCAAAAGTCTGTTCATTACATTACATCATAAACATAATAAGAACAAGCGACAGACACAAAAATTGCATCAACATTTAAAAGCTAGAAAACGTTTAAAAGAGGGGACATGAACTCACTAATTGCGTTCCTTACGTAAGCTGCTAGAAACCAAATGTGTTTTCTTTCTATGTGACACAACCTACAAGTGTTCTAAATTCGTTAGCAACTTAGGCTTGTGATAACTATGTACAAGTTGTCCATCTTGAATGTGTATTAAGTTGTATGGAATTATTGTGTATCAACTATTTTTTAGATGTATAAATTTTTAAGTTGTTAATATATATTTCACAAAATATATATTTTCTCATATTCATGAGTTGTATGAACGGGCCTGGCCCTCTTGGGACATCGTGCTTCGCACGAGTATTATGTACGTGTCCACAACATGTGTAGGGTTGAGCCCTTTGTAGTCGGGTCTCACATGTTTGTCTTGTTGACGATGCAAGCATATATGTTATATATTCTTTAAAATGTATCTTTTAATTGTATGTGTATACATATATTTCCAAATGAATGTGTGTGTATATATATATATATATATAATCTAAATTTGATGAGTGTTAAAAATAATGTATTTTAACTTATTCTAGTATACGTACACCTATACTATGTTACATATTCTTGTTTTGGTGTACCTTTGACCAAGTCAAAGTTGATGTATAATTTTTTGTTAAATAATATTTTTAATATTATTCTAGTATAAATATACTTGTATGAATACTTTGAATATCTTGTATTTTCACTTTGTGTATACTTGGATTTATTTAAGTATAAATACCTATGTATTTTGTATTTAATGACAAAAATTATTTCTTATGATTTTTATATTTCCCGAAATTATATTTCTTAAACGTACTAGTTTTAAGATTAGTTTGTAATATATATATTTTTTTTGTTATACTAGTTAAATATATATATTTTGCTCTTAATATATATATATATATATATATGTGTGTGTGTGTGTGTGTGTGTGTGTCCATTATCCAAATGTCCATATCCAAATGTCCATAATTTTGGTAAGGGAAACATATAATCGTATATTATTTGTATTTTTGTCCATACACCCTCATGTGGGTAAGTATATGTATCTTATACTTAATTATTTTCCAATATATTTTAGGGTGTATTTTGTTTTTTTATTTCTTGTAAGTATTTAGTGAATTATAACTTCCTACATGTACACTAAATACATATTACACATAATATACACATAAGTACATAATTTTGGGTGACCACTAAATATATATATAATTTTCCCTAATTATATATATTTATATCCATTTTTATCTTAAGAAAAACTCTATTTCTTAACATATATTTTAGTATAAAAATTTGTGAAAAATTATGTTTAACATGTTAAGCATTTAACTAGCAAAAATCTTGTTAAAAATATATTTTTCTAAGTGTTAAATTACAACAAACATTTTGTCATAGTTTCCCCTAGATTTAGGGGTTTTCCCATGTTTAAAAACATGTGTTAAATCAATTTTCCAACTCAACAACATATGTAAACTTTTAAAAAAACAAACTATGTATTTTACTACAACTTTCAAGTGTGTGCATTTTATATAAAAGTCTATATCTAAAAATATAACATGACTTTTATACAAGCTTTTCTACGAAGTTGGTCACCGTGTATTTATATTCTTCCAAAACATTTTTTTAAACCATTTTCAAGTTTATAAAGTTCATGATATCTTATTTATACAACTTGGTAGTTCGACTAGTATACTTGTTAGATTTATATTTTTAAACACGTCTAGCAATTTTACTAGTTAGATTTGCATACAACTATCAACATCAACAACTTCAAGTTTCATCACATAAAAACACAAAATCAACTTATATTTCTAGTGTTCTTTCATGTTTACCATGTATTTTGTGATGGGTTTCAAGATGGATTTCTTATATTTTATAAACAAAATAAGATATGAAGCTTAAACCAAATGTTAGATGACTTACTACTAGCACTATTGGCTAGGGAAGAATCACTAAGAACAAGATGATGAAGATGATATGAAGATTGTGGATAAAAGCTCTCCAAAGTGGTCCTTGAACTTCCAAGTCTTGAAACCTTCTTAGAATGCCTTGAGACACCTTTGGTGATGCTTGAAATGATTTGATAATGGCTTGAGAATAGAGGTGGTAGGTGGTGCTTCTTGGTCGTAAGGTGGAGAGGAGAAGAGAGGGTGTTACTGTGTGTTTTGGGAAGTGAAGATTTGAATGATAGGATAAGGTTCTTAACACAATGGTTTCTCTTATAATCATCTCACACATCTATTACCCAAAGGACCTCCTAATGGCATCTTTGACAAAGCTTAAGATCAAGTCAACATGGGATCCCTAAGAAGACAGTCACGGGGGGGGGGGGGGGGGGGGTTGTAGGTGATGAAGTTTGAAAGTTGAGGGGCTTGGTTATAAGTTGATGATTAAATTAGCTGTTATTTGGATTTAGGGGTTTCTAAGTATGTTGAGATGTTTAATAACCTTAACTAGCCTCATGTTGTCAAAAAAAAAATGTTTACTAGTTCATACTTTATGTCTAGTTAGTGTTGGGTGCTTGTTTCTTAAAAGATCATTAAAAGATCAAGTTGTGTAACTTGTATGGTATGATGTGTTTATGTATCAATATGATACTTTCAAAGTCTTTGCATTCCTTCGTCCTCTTATCTTCCTAAGTTTTCACAATTTGAGACTTCCCTCTTCATCATTTTCCACAAAAGACATCGTCATTGCAACTAAAGAGCATTTCTACAACGTGGTTAAGAATGGAATTTTAGAAATTATGCAAGCATTTTTGGTTGAAGTATTATCAAGAGGCTGGACGAACTGGTGCCAACCCTCCGAAGGGGAACGTAACTCTTTATGCTGATTTCTTCTATCCTTATCATTTTCGGTTGTCCATATTCCATTCACCATGGTGAAATTTCTTCAATTTTACAAATGTCACATAACCCAGATATATCCTATGGGAATGTGCAGGTTGATGCACTTTGAATTTTCTCGTCGTACTTTGGGTACAGAACAATTGGCTAGTATGTTTAGCGTTTTTCTTTAAAATGAAGATAAAAGATTGTTGGTTTTCTTTAAAGAAAATGATTGGGGTGATTACACAATCTCTTAATCCTCTAGCGAGTTTCTACACATGGAAAGAGAAATTATATGTGAAATCCGGGGTGATTAGAATTTGCATGTATTTTCGGTTAATGTTTGAGTCTTTCGTTGATGTAGTTCTTGAACCTAAAGAATATTTAAATGCTCAATTTTTCAAGAGTTTGACTTAGGGTCTCATGGGTATACACACAATCCCACTAGAATCCTTAGTTAGAGTTGGCATGAGTCAGTAGGGGGAAAGGCAAGACATGCGATCGATGATGCTTGTGAAGGGTGAAGGTATGCGCACTTCAAACCTTACTTGTTCAAAACTCTACATTTTTATGTATTTTGGTTTTGCAAATGAATATGCGTATTGTGATGTGTGGGTTGTGCAGTTGTCCTAGCGTGTTGTAGAGAGTGATAGTTTTATATTGTGTTTTATAAATTTAAAACTTGGTAAAAGAGTAAAAAGTACTTCAAAATTATAATAAAAAATATACACCCTCACTCACTTACCAATTAGATATAGACATGAGTGAGTCTTGGTAGATTGGTGGTTTGTCGGCTTCAGATCTAGGGTTTCGTGGGTTATACAAGAAGATTGTTGTAGCTGAAACCCTAATCTAGGGTTTGGGAATTTCTTGAAGAAGGTTCTGTAAGTGAAGGTCTGAGTAGGTCTTTGTAACCCTAGAAGTTTACAAAGCAAACCAACCAGTCAGTGTTGCTGGTTCTTCTTATCAATGTTTGTAGCCCTAAGTGAAGGCTACAACCTGATTACGGGGAATTATACACTCTTGGTGAGATCGTTTCTTGTTTTTCTTTTACTTTACAGTTTTTTCTACATTCATTGCATTTGTGAGTCTAGGCATTGATGTTGCCGGGTTAGTCAAACCGGTGTGATCGAGTCTCTATGTTGCATTGTTTTGTGCTTTTATCTGTGTTTACTATTTCTATTGTGTTCTTGTTGCTATTGTGACTGATTAGACTTAGTGGCTCCCTTGACAAGGTTTGTAGTGGCACCTATGAGTGATGAACCACTAAACTGACCCTCTATCTTGGTTTTACATTGGTTTAGTGTTCAGATCTACTTGTTTGGTGTGATAATCTGTTGGTGTTACTTGTTGTATATGTTGTGGTTTTTTTTTGTGTAATGTATAATGGTAGATGGTCCTATTGTCACAGGTGGTGGTCTGTGTCCTAGTGATCTACTACATGAGACACTTGTAAGTAAATTGGATGCAAGTGATCCTTTATACTTGAATCCCTCTGATTCAAATAACTTGACAATTGTATCACTAAAATTAAAAGGGTCTAAGAACTATATTGTTTGGTCTAAAGCAATGCAACTTGCTCTACAAGTTAAAAATAAATGGGGTTTCATTAATAAAGGTTGTGTTAAATCTAAAAACAATGAGGTTCTTTCTAGACAATGGGACAGATGCAATTCAATAGTGTTAACTTGGATCTTGAATCTATTAGTGAAGATTTGTATATGGGACATGTATTTTCTAAACTTGCTTGTGATGTCTGGACTGACTTAAAAGTAACCCATAATAAAATTGATGGTTCTATTGTATTTGATTTGTATCAGAAAATTAATTCTTTTAGTCAAAATGGGTCTAGTGTTTCTGAATATTATCATAAGTTGAATATAATGTGGAGACAGTTAGATCAAATCTTACCATTACCAGCCGGTACTTGTGATGCTGCCAAGGATTTTAGTAGTTTTAGTCATATGATAAAGTTAATGTAATTTTTAATGGGATTGGACAGTGTGTATCAAGGAATTAGGACTAATATTTTAATGAAAGAAACTTTACCTATGGTTAAAGTAGCTTTTGTTATAGTTTCTAGAGAAAAATCTCATAGGAACTATAGTAGTGGTAATAAAAAGAGTCAAGGTTTGGCTTTTGTAAGCAAAGTTAGTCAACCTGTTGAATTTAAGAAAACAAATAAAGTTTCAAATCAGAATCTTAAGTGTACTCGCTATAATTAGATTGGACATTCGATTGATAAATGTTTTGCAATCATCTGATATCTTTCTTGGATGAAACCTAGAGGCAGTCAGTCAGGGAAGTCAGGGAAATCGAGCAGTTGCAAGTAACAATAATACCGTTGATCGTTGTGACGTAACAACCCAACGTAACTGCACCATGATATTGTCCGCTGTGGCTAGGATGAACCACCATCGCCTCACGGATTTAAAATGCGTCATGCTGGTGAAGGTATCAAGCCCATTATAAGGATGCCTTTGTTCCCCTTCACAACCAATGTGGGATGTTACAATACACCGGATTGATATTTCTTCACCGGAAATGTTTTCGGGTGGTACGTTTTTTTCGTGGTTAAAGCTTCGAATAGTTTGGTAGGGATAGTTAAGTAGGTTAGTAGGCATAGTGGTGAATGAAAAGTGGTGTCGGTATAGAGTTTTGTTTCGGTTACGGTTACTAGAACCAGGTTTTTCTTATCATAAGTAATGGAAAATAAGGTAGTTTGTGAAGGAAGTTGAGGATGGTTTGCAAACAATAGAAGCCTCTATTTATAGAGGGAAGATGGAGGTTCTAGTTGATGAGAAGTTGCAGAGGGTTGGTTCAAAGTCAAGATTTTGCATGAAATAATTTATGCAAGTGGCATGTGTGAGATTGTCTAGCCAAATCTTAGCTATCCATTTGAATAATAATAAAAAGATGCAATTATTCATCTACGTGTTTTTTCTAACTTGCAAGTTAATATGCATTGCGCAGGTTCCCTTTAGCACCAATAATATAATAAATTGTCGTTGAGCAAGAATCTTGGAGCACCTTTTACATATTGTCTATTGATACTGTTAAAGAAAATGGAAAACATGAGCAAACTCATGTTGCTAGGTTGGTCATAAAAAGCCCAGTCCCAAAATGTGACATGTCGGGTTCTCCTACACACTTTGTAGTATGGTTGTATTTATGTGTGGTTAATAAACAAACTTTATTGTTGGATTAAACGTGCGTTATGTGATTAATACACGGATTAATTATTATTATTATTATTATTATCATTACAATTATTATATTGATTACATACTCCTTAGGCCGCACATTAGTTCATGGCCGCACACCACTCCTAACATCGAAAACTCTCCCAACTATCTCTTTATGGGTCCGCACACCACTGTTGCCTAGGCCCAATGTCTTTGAGAAGCCCACCTGGAAACCCTAATATGTCGCACAAATGAGAAGAGCACACTCAAAAGTGTGCGGCATTCCCATGTGTATAAATATACACTTTTCAGCCGACAATCAAGATTTGTTGGCAGTAATCATTTGAGACATCAATCCCAAAAACATTCCCTCTCTCTCTAGCTTTCTCTCTCTATAAAAACCCTAAAAACACAAAACATCTTCCTCCTTCTTTTGGATCTTAGCGGCAGCCCTTATTTCTTGAAGATAATCATCACTCATCAATCTTGAGAGCTTCACCTCTTGATCTTTCTACACACTTTTGCATTCTACACTAACTTATTAGTATACCGACTATAGTTGAATGAACATACAAGATAAAGATGTTTGCTTGTTTGATGATTTAGATGTTAAATGATGTTTTTAATGATGGTATGATGATTGTCGATGTTGTTTGATGATGAATGTGTGTTATATGATGATGAACAACATGTCAATATCTTGACAAGACAAAAGTGGGGAATTATTATGATTAGAACATAATTGAAAATGGTCCTTGTTTAGATCAATCTTGAATGCGCGGTTGACGATGAACATGCTTAGGTCTGATCATGTAGTAATGAATAAATGATGTAATGATTGGGATGTGATGAAGCCCTGAATCTATGATTGATGATGAACTGCTTAAATCAAATTGTTGTTAGCAAATATGAAAAGTCTAGACATGTTTGACGAAATGATGTTAAATATGATATTAGAAGGGAAAGGGGTTATAAAAATCAGTGTTGCGATTGAACGAGCCTAGGGTGTTTTATTGTTCGGAAAGATTGATGCAATACATACTATCTTTGTCTTATCTAATTTGATTTTATGATCTGTGACAAAATGTATTTGCTTAATTGATACCGCACACTCGAATAATGTACCACTCCACCTGCATGTCTAACAATAGGGCTCAGCGAACCGCACATCTGACTCTGCGAGGTGTACCGCACCTTTGGCAAGGTATAACTTATGTTGCATCCCATACACTCTTTTATGTTACGTCGCACACTATGTAGGACGCATACTATTGTACAAGCAAGTAATGCACCAGGTACAACCAGCAACTGCATGACCGCACACTGCCTATATGTCGCACACTATTGTACAAGCAAGTACCGCACCTTTGGCAAGGTATAACTTATGATGCATCCCGTACACTCTTTTATGCATGACCGCACACTGCCTATATGTCGCACACTAGGCCAATGTGCCGCACACTCAGTTTTGGGCCAATCATGTTTTGGGCCGCACACCTACTAGTGGACTGATTTTAATTGCTGGACCGCACAGTGATATTAAACAACACACTCATATACGGACCGCACACCCCTGTAGGTCCACCCGGAGGATCGAGTAACCTCTATTCCCTGTTTTCCGACAAACCCGTGAGTGCGGAATCCAAACGGGTAAGTTAAACCAAGTTACGAACACAAACACAAAGATTCAACGATTAACACTCAATTGTATTAATGCGTATGAAACCGTTACAAAGCAAAGTTTACAAGTGTAGGTCCCTCGGAGGTTGAGGTTCAACCTAATCCTTGTTATGTCTAACACACTAGCAAGTGCGGAATCCAAGCTAGCATGCAAACCGAGATAGAACAAGCACAAACACAACACACAATCTTCACCGATTAACACCACATGTATTAATACGTATGAAAGGTTCGGTTACAAGCTCAATGTTTACAAATGTGTTTTGCAAACTCTCTAAAACACTCGTGTGTGTGTGCTCTCAACAGAATGCTCTCACTTATGTCTCTCTTTCGTGTCTTGTGTCTGTCAAGTGAACACAATACATGGGTATATATACCCGACACAGCTCGTCTGGTCGAAGGATCAGATAGACTAATCGAAAGATCATCTATCGACCTGAAACAGCTCGAAGGATCCACATGTACCTCGAAGGATGATATCCTTCGAGGTCCATCTATCGAATGCTTATCTTTCGAGCTCATCGAAGGATCTAAACAATCCTTCGATGACACATCCTTCGACACAGACATATTACAACCAATGTGCTAACTGTTTGGTCAAGTCAAACCAGGAGGATGGTTGACTTGGTCAAACTTACATCGAACGCACATAATAAAAAACTTAAGACGTAAACCAGACTAACACAAGACATCGTTTGGTATCATGACAAGATACAGACAAAGTACAGACACAAGTGCACCAACAAACTCCCCCTTGGCTGTAGCTTTGTCTCGATCTTAATTCTTGTAGGTCCCTCGTGTCTTCAAGTCTTTGACGTCCTATCAAGTCTTCTATGTCGGAGGATCTTTAAAGTCTTCACGTCTTGAAAGCAGAAAGTGTATCAACAAACTCCTCTTTTCATGTAGGAAGTGTGTTGACAAACTCCCCCTTAACATAAGCTCCCCCTTGAGTTATGCTCGTGAAAGTCTTGATCTTTACAACTTGAGATCCTTGTGTTGTTGATGATGGCCAGCGGCAACTCGATCATCTTCATCATTTGAGTGCCTTCACGTAGTGTCTTCATTCCAAAGCTTGTCATCGACCATGTTCTCCTCACCTTTAGCATCTGCACATGCATGAAAGCTAAACGCATAATGAGAACAACCACTTGGAATATAGTTAATATTTAAACAAAAGACACATACGAGATCAAATCTCAATCAAACACCAACCGACAACAGTTTGAAAGTTTAGAAAATGTACAATTTTAATCCTTTAACTTTCAAAATATGTTAACTTCGACCATTTATGAAGGTGCAATTGTTTTCCGGCTTATAATCAGGATTTTGGGTAGGACAGACTCGAGTTCCAACATCAGTCAATCAAAAATAAACTAGAAGCAAAATCTTTTTGGATTTTATAAAGTTTATATTAAAATCTTTTTGGAATTTTTCATTTTTTAAAAAGTAAAGACGGAAAGCAATAAATAAATATATACAAAGATGCAGAAACGAAAGCAGTAAATAAATATTTACAGACATTCTTTTTGTGAGTTTCGAGGGTAAGAGAATCATATCAGTGTACGGTCATGCCAAAACGCTCTTGTTGTTCTATTAGTTAACATTAAGATAAGCATCCTATAACGATTATCGGTATTGTTGTCCACATAAGCTCAACTTATCAGATGTAATCATGGCGAGGGGATACGTTAAGGTATGATTTATACTTACCGACCGGTGTTCATCCACATCACGACACATTCCCGTATCAAGGTATGCACGAGGGTTCATCTTACCGGTGAGTATACCGATTATCATCTGTTTGACCGTATATGATGTGAGATTCTCACTTATTTTGTTTTGAAAACAAGCCCTATGTGATAGAATCACTTATTGATGAGGAACTTGATTTTCGATGCATGAGGGCACAGGAGCAAGTCCGTGAACAGGTCAGTACTTTCGTACAGCAGAGAGACGAACTTGACTCCCGGAAAGAATTTGTGATATAATATCACTTATTTGGGGACATGTGATTGTTGATCACTTATTGAGGTCGTATGCAATATGTACACGTATGTATGGTATCATGGAAGATCTAGACTTGCGTCCCCGTTATTTTTCGGTAAAAGAAACAACCATGATACCCAGATGATAAGCAGCATAAAGACCGAATATCTCAGAACCTCGGCAATCTCTCAAACGAAATTTCGGTACTAAGACCATATGCCAATGAATGGTTCCCACCTGGTCTTCAGTCGATTTAAGTTTATATCACCCTGCACACTTTAAAATGATTGTGAGCCTACCGATACATCTTATATAGAGCTGCTTATCGCTTCTTCATTTTAGGTTTAAAGAGGTTTGGACAGACCACTGATGTACTATCATTTTCTCTTTTGCTCGCCAGGAAACTCATTTTTGCTTTTCTATTGTTTTTGTGTTTTTGAAATTTTTTCGATGTTTTTGGATTTTCAAATTTTTTTTTTTTTTTTTTTTTTTTTGGATTTACTCCCCCTAAAATCAACAAACTAAGATAAATTTAAAACACAAAGGTATTTACAAAAAAAAATGATTTTCCGATGTTGGTTAACTCATGTTTTACCTCAATGCCGTTTACCAAAATTAAGTTTTAATCAGAAATGAGTTAGCGAATTTTGGAAAAAAAATCAGTTGGCATGTCGGTAAGCGGTGCGGACCATGACAACATTGTTTGGTCAAAGAGTGCTGAACGAGATAATAATTCACAAAGCAGCTTAAATATCGACAAGTATAGGAGAGATTAGAAATTTAAAACCGTATCCTGCAACTGCATCGTGCATTGCAAGGAATCTGAGTGCTCTCCCAAACTGGATATCCACCCGGTGTGGATTTCAAGGTCAATTTTGTAGCTACTTAGAGATCTCTTCACAGCAACAGGATCATAAACCTCCGGGTCCGGCTGGTCTTCCACATTGCACCAGCGAAGGTCTTTGTCTTTCTCTTTGAGAAGTAGTGTGCGGCTGTTCAATCCAAGCCAAGGCATCCGCACACCCGGTTGGTTTGTTCAACGAACACATTTTCATCAATCTCACCGCAAAGAAATATACACTGCACGTTCATTTTGTCGATTGTGAACTTCAGACGTGCTGCAAGTGCGTTCATTTTACGTGAATCTATCCCGGGGACCCGATTAAAGCCATTAACAATCACACTTTTGAAATGATTTTCATTTTGTCGAAATTATCAATTTCTTTCGACGGACAACTCTGTTTCCCTTTTCTTTTTCTTTTCATCAAAAACAACAATTTCTTCTGTCGCCTATCTTGTGTAAGAACGCTCCACTATCAACAATCTTACGACTATCAAAAGTTCCTCCTGGAATATCCTACACACTCACTTAACTTATCAGATTGAGAGGGGGACCCAAGCCTTTGTGGACTTGGGTCGTCCTTGATCATCAAAGAAAGTGATCTCAATCACTTGATGATTAGGAAAAAGAACCTGTGGTGTTCCCCCTGATTGAATTACCTGCTTTTGCTTCCAAGCTGTTTGTCCTTTACCAGTATTTGAATTTATTGTTTTAGCATTTACTGGTTTTACAGTTTCAGATTTTGCTTGTACAGGTTTTTCTTCTTTGACCTCTGATTTTAAGGCCTTTTCAATTACCTTTTGATTCTTTTGCTTTAACTTCTTTTCCCTTTCTTTCAAGACACGTGGGTCTTGTTTCGGGGAAACTGATCGTTTTCGGTAATCGATTTCTTGGGGAGCACTCGTTTTTGACTTCAGCTTTTGCACGTGTGGGCAATATCTTACAATATGCCCAACTGTCCCACATTCAAAACATGTTCTCCGCTCAATAAACTTTGGAGAAACATGTTGATGACCAGACGGAGAACCAGACAATGAACTTTGTGATCTAGACGTGCTTGGACCTAAATCACATCCGTTGGTGTGTTGGGTGTAATTATTCTGATCATTTCGTTTTAAAATTCTAACTTGTTTTATAAAATCAATGTTAGATTTATCCTGAAATGTTTCAAGTTTGTCTGAACCCGTGGATCCAACAAAGTTCATTTTCGGTTCTCGTTTCTTAACCGGAGCTCTTTTGTTTTGCACCTTTTGTTGTTGAACCTTTGGTTGTTCAGTCTTAGGCTGCTGAACTTTAGGTGCTTGAACATTCTTGTTCTGAGCCTTCTTTCCCTGTACCTTACCCTTTCCGGAGTTGACTTGTTGTTTTCGCTCAATTGGTAGTTTTTGGTTTCCGTATTGTTTTCTAATTTGTTCACACGGAATTGGATCACATTGAGTGACGGTAACTTTGCCACTTTTGTTCCCCAAAAACTTATCTATGCATCCTTCAAAAATTTGCTCAATTAAATCTTGATTTACATTTTTAATTGGAAAATCTTTGTTAGAGTAGATTTTGCTATCTCCTTTGAGCGTGTACAACAAGTTATTCTCTTCACTGCTAGATACAAGGGACTCCATTGCTTTTGACATTTCAGTCTTACTCGGTTTCACTGGTGGATCACACAGGATGTGATTCTCAATTGGAATATCTGTTGTAACCGAGTTAGACTGTTGTTTCACAATTTCTTCAGATTCATCATCCGAAGAATCAGCATCCTCAACAATGGGAGGACTCTGTTCCTTAACACACGATGAATCTGTCACATTCTCAGATTCTGATTGACCCGAGGATGATGTACTAGTTGTGAACCCGAGGCCTGCTGCAAAGTCATCTAGGCCGAGTGGCACAGTAGGTTCAAAACGGGGCATATCCTCGTCATCAGGCAATTTGGAGTAATTGTGATTCATTGGGGGAGGACATGATTTGAACCCAATACATATTTTATCCCCCTTTTTCTTTTGAACGTCAATGATGTGATCCAATACATAGCGGGAATTGGAATAGCTTTCCAGTTTCTGCTTAATTGTCTCACATTCACATCGAGCCGTTGCCAATTCTACCATTTGCTTTTCAATTGTGTCAATAAGATTATTGTTAGCATGTTGTTTTCGCAAAACAGCCTTTTGTAATTCTGAAACATCATGTCTTAATGACGCAATTGTTGCTTTAAATTCCTTTTCATTTCTGGTTAAAAACAAGTTAGCTTCAGTTGCTTTAGAAAGATCTACAATCAATTCTTGATTGTGTTTGTGTGTGATTTCAAACTGACTTTCCTTTTCAGCATATTTAACATTTAAACTATCACAATTTTCACAACTAACTACAGTGGGTTCATCGACACATACCTGACTTGATGAACTGTCGACATTAGCCATAAAGGCTGAATGGAGAGAAGACAAAGAGTAAGCAGCTTGATCCACCAAAATAGATCTTCTTTCAGTTCCTGCTGCAGCTTCTTCCAAAGGCTCATCAATATCTGCATCGACTGACGCACTTGATGTCTCATCCACATGATCATTGCCTGAGGTGGAGGATTCTTCATCTGAGCTTCCACTATAACCAGAACTGTCTTCATCTTCAGAAGATACATCACCATTGGTGGAAGATTCTCCACCACTGGCGTGCTTTAAATCCTTTACGACTTCAGCAAAACATGCTGTTCCATCTGGAGCATCATTTCCAAACTGAAGCGACCAATCACAACCTTCATCTACTTGAACCACAAGTGCCTGGTTGGCATTTGATGGCCCTGCTTGGCTTTGGTTGTTGACAGGTATCAACGTACGAACATTGTTCCTGTTTTGGTTCTGCTGGTTGCCTTGATTTCTGAAAGGATTTTGGTTTCCATGCTGAGCTGGTCTTGTGCATTCCCTTTTGAAATGACCCCGTTCACCACAGTTAAAGCACTTTACAGTTTGCTTGTCGAACCCATACTTGGTGTCTTTCTTGCTTTCCAAGTTGGTTCTCCCCGTCCTTTCCATAAACTCCTTTGCTCTTCGAATTGCACTAGCAAGAGCCCATTTGATATCCATCATTTCAAACTCTTCTTTATCCACTTGCTGATAATCTTCATTGGTTAGATTGATATTCCCAATCTGACCTGCGATCAATCCACAATAAGCACTAACCAAGGTGTTCAACATCTCCATATGCTCCTTGGCTATTTCGACACTGACTTTGGAAAAGTTGGAAGTGTCTAATCTGACTGTGTTCGGATTGGAAGTGGCTTGAAAGTTTGAAGAGCTTCCATAAAACCCTTGCTGTGGCGGTTGTTGCTGCTGAGCTGTCAGTTGCACATTCTGTTGTAGAGAAGACGAATCTGGTCTTGAATACATCATCGTGTATGCTGAAGGATCAAACTGATTTGTTGTGGAAGGTCCGGTGTTTGAGATGAAGGCTGTTTGAAGCTTCGCATGTTGAGAGGCTGGTTTTTCTCCACTGATACCTCCTGCAATCCCATAGTACATCTCTGGATTTTGAGGAGTTAGTGTTCTTTTTGCCTTAAGCTTTTCTTCTACATCCTTGTTCTCCAATTTTTGAATTAACTCATAAACGGTGATTGTGTCAAGAACACCATTTTCTTTGAGAATTTCAAGATAACTGCTCCACTTTGCTGGTAAGCTATCAGCGAATCTCTTCACCATTTCTTGTGGAGAGGCAGTGACTTTAAAAGCAAACATCTCGCTCAACAAGTGATGGAACCTTGTAGATAACTCTGCCAAAGTCTCATTCTCCGTACACGTGAATCCTTCAAACTCTTTCTTCAGTAATTCTTGCTTGATCTTTCTAGATTGAGCATTTCCTTCGCATCGTAACGTGAGCATATCCCACAAGCTTTTAGTAGTCGTGCAGTAAACAAACTGGTGGTAAATGTCTCTGTGAAGAGCTTGTGTGAGAATCATGAATGCTTTCTTTTCTAACTCAAATTTCTTCTTATCATCTTCAGACATAGTGCTGTAAGTTTGTGGATTAGATCCTGCAACTTCCAAATCATTGTCAAATGCGGTGAAGAAGCACATCCATAGATCTTGACCTTGCCCCTGAACATAAGTTCTCAGCCTTTCTTTCCACCATCCCCAATCATTGATGTGATTTAGCTTTGGCGGTTTTGTGCTTGTACCAGTTTCACTGTCGTTCTGCATCATAGATTGAACGCTGCTGCTTTGATTTGTGACCAATGCCCATTGATTTGCAGTTAACATTGCAGCTTGAGGTGGGGCAATAGCCTGCATCCATGCAGTTTTGTTGAAATCTGGCGCAGATTGCGTAGCTGATGATTGTGGAGTTAAAGTTGTTTGAGTCCACGCGGTTGGATCCCACCGATCGTGCGTAGCTGATGATTGTGGAGTCGAGGTTGTTTGAGTCCACGCGGTTGGATCCCACTGACCGTTTGTTCCCATTTTATAAAAATTAATATATTAAGTGAAAATTGATTTAAAATTTGAAAAACAAGTTTTCCTTTTTTTTAAAATTTAATTTTCACAAACTATGTTAATATCTCGAAGGATAACAACCAGCCGAAGGATTCTTGATCGAAAGACCTGAAAACATAAACTTGTTAAACTTAAACAGGCAAGGATCGAAGGATCAAAACTTGTTCGAAGGATCAACAATGTTCGAAAGATCACTGTTGAGTTTCGAACAATTGATTTCGAAAGACTCTCCAATCGTAGGATCCTTATCTTTCGAAAAATAGCTGTAGATCGAACGATATATCCTTCGAAAAGATTCCTTGGATCGAAAGATAAGTCACAGACTTCGAAGGATGTTCGAAGGATGATTATCTATCGAACCTCCTTTGATCGAAAGATGATCTTTCGACTTCGAAGGATATCCTTCGATCTGCACTGACACAGTTGACAAAAGTGACAGGTTGGTGAAAAAGGTGATGGGTTGGTGAAATCTTTCGGCAGAAAGTATGGTCAGACCATCATTTTTACCAAACCAAGATTTGAACCAATAAAATATTACTTAAAAAGACGATTTTTATCCAGAAACCGGTCACCGGAGTAAGCCGGAATTTGGCCGGATTTTACCAAATTTCTTAAAAACAAGTTTTTAAGTTACCCAACCCTTCCTTTAACACACCGGTTAGTTTAGAACACGTTTTTATGACAAGATAAGCGAGAAAAACACTGAAAACGGGTGCTAAACCATGTGAGTTTTATCCAAACACTCCAAAGTCTTGTATAAACTCGGTTTTTAACAAGGAAAAGAGCCACGGCTCTGATACCACTTGTAGGTCCCTCGGAGGTTGAGGTTCAACCTAATCCTTGTTATGTCTAACACACTAGCAAGTGCGGAATCCAAGCTAGCATGCAAACCGAGATAGAACAAGCACAAACACAACACACAATCTTCACCGATTAACACCACATGTATTAATACGTATGAAAGGTTCGGTTACAAGCTCAATGTTTACAAATGTGTTTTGCAAACTCTCTAAAACACTCGTGTGTGTGTGCTCTCAACAGAATGCTCTCACTTCTGTCTCTCTTTCGTGTCTTGTGTCTGTCAAGTGAACACAATACATGGGTATATATACCCGACACAGCTCGTCTGGTCGAAGGATCAGATAGACTGATCGAAAGATCATCTATCGACCTGAAACAGCTCGAAGGATCCACATGTACCTCGAAGGATGATATCCTTCGAGGTCCATCTATCGAATGCTTATCTTTCGAGCTCATCGAAGGATCTAAACAATCCTTCGATGACACATCCTTCGACACAGACATATTACAACCAATGTGCTAACTGTTTGGTCAAGTCAAACCAGGAGGATGGTTGACTTGGTCAAACTTACATCGAACGCACATAATAACAAACTTAAGAAGTAAACCAGACTAACACAAGACATCGTTTGGTATCATGACAAGATACAGACAAAGTACAGACACAAGTGCACCAACAACAAGATATCCTTATAAACTCTCAGTGTGTGTGTGTTTACAGTGTTCGCTCTCAAATCTATTCAGACTTGCGTAACTATGTTATGTCTGTTTGCTGTGTATAAATACTATCATGATCGACGAAATCCAGTTCTGGACGAAAAACCATTGACGAAATCCATAATCATCGACGAAATCAGAGATTTCGTCACATATGAGGTCTTCGTCATATAGGTCTTCGTCGTGCATAGAGTTCGTCCACTTCATCAGCCCAATGCAAGATGTTCGTCCACCACATCAACCCAAACAATGAAATTGGCCCAAATGCTTTGATTGGTCCAACTACCATGCATGTATGTATGAATTCTCAAATTCATATTTGTAAAGTTTAGTCAACATGTGATATCATCATGACATCATCATGATGATGTCATGATGATGTGTCAGCGGGAATTGGTCCGTGGCTCTCCGTGCTTTGCGTGTCGAACTCTGGGGCGCACGACGGAGGAATGTCGTAACGTCGGGCTTGAGCCGAACCTAACCGGGTCGACCTGAACCGAATCGAACCGAGTCGAGTCGAGTCGCGTCCACATAAAGTGTACCAACACCCCCCTGTTGGGCGATTCGATTATTGGGCTGCACACTTAAGTATTATGTTTTTGGGCCAATGTGTTACTGTTCAGTTATGCGACCCATATGTGTGCTAAAATGAAACATAAACTTATGTGCTACTTGAATACGTGGACATTTGTATACGAACCAAATTCAACTTGGTAACCCTAACAGGACGTTGTTGACCAACTATTAACAAGTATATTACCTGCCGAGCAAACCAAGGTGAGTTCGCACACTTTACTAAAGCATGCATTCCCGGTGGTTGGGAACGGAACGAACCACACTTATCTCCTTGTGTGGGATACGGAGTACATTTTCTCCTTGTGTGGGATACGAACAAACATTCTTCCCCTTGTGTGGGACACTCAGTTAAATACTATTTATAATTCATGAACTAGCCTGCTAAACGGAACTCTATCACAAAGTCCCTACATTACTATACCGATTAGTCGCCGGTCCAGGCGAACGAGATATTAGTTAAATAGCGCTATTTAGGTCTCACTAACCTCACACCGTGCCTTGAGTGGACGGGCGTGAACTAATAGTCCTAGGCAACCGTTAATGATGATAGACATTGACAAACGGGTTAACAACAACTTAAGTGCGATAGTTTCGGTATGACCATGGTGTTTAGTAACTTGTATTTTTGGGGTAGCTCCGTATGGCATGGTATAAATGAGTTATTTAACAGATATAAGTTTTTGGAACTAAAATTGAACAACTCGTGAACTCGCCAACTTTATGTTGACACCCTACTGCATGCTTTGCCGGTACTCAGTAATTCGGGAGCTTGCAGCTTGGGAGTGTAGTGGAGGCGCTAACCAGTATTGGGTCCTTCTATAAAAACATTGAACTTAAAGCTTTTATTTGAATTGTTTAACTTATGATTCTGCTGTTACATTCAAATGTTGTTTTGAACTTAAGACTTTGATGTGGACTTTATTAGTCACTAATCATATCTATGTTAAAAACTGCTTCATTACCATAATTGTTCTATATGATTGGTGGCTGGATCCTGGTCAGTCACACACCTCGTGGTGGTACTCCGCATGTGGGATTTGAGGGTGTGACACAAAATCATAGCGTAATGATTTTGATCATATAAGAATCCGATCACAGTTGCGGTCACACAAAGGTTCATTCATTGTTTGGTTCGCTAACAGGTAGTTCGCAAATTGGTCTTTAATTATGTCATTCTTTGAAAGATGGTGTATATTTTTGCATCTCTGAGTGATATCCATATCTTACTGGGGATTTTCTCATTAACTTGTATGCTATGTGTGTCCATACAATTTTTGTTATTGATAATCTGAAGTCTTGAAATTACAAAATATGTTGTACGTACTTTTATTTTACCTTGATCACTACATGAATTTGCACTATACTAAAAACTATCATGGTATGACTATAGTCATATCCTAATTAATTCATAAAAGTCAAGATTTTGGCCAATTTGTCTTACTTTTTTAAATAAGGAAATTCAACAAAAGCAGCAAATTTTGAATTTTTTTTCCTCTACAGAAATTTCTACTATTAGCAACTCAAATGGGAACATTTGAAAGTTTCAAAGTTGCAAGTACATTACGTAACACAAATGTGCAACCGATACTATATTTATATCCCACATACTCCCGTTCTTGATCAATGCAAAAGTAAGAATGTCAGACAACTGTGAAGGTAAATCCAGTTTCTCTCTTCTGTTTTGGTTAAGTTAGTTTATATAATTTATACATATTTTTGTTTGGATAATTAATACAGGAAAGAGGTCATGGATTGAGCTTGTAGGGTCAAGGGGAGATGTGGCGGAAGCTACGATCGAGAGAGAGAATTCGCGGGTTGATGCTATTGTGATACGGGTCGGAACTAATGTCACAGGTGATTTCCGATGCGACCGTGTGTGGGTGCGGGTGAACTCTAATGGGGTGGTTGTTGAAACTCCTTCCATTGGCTGAGCTCAGCAACTTACTAGCAGCAACTCTCCATATTAAAATGTCATAAATAAATAAAGAAGTTATATATACCTCTTATAATTTACTCTACTCTAGAGTTGCTATAGATATGTTGCTTTATTTTGGGTGTAAGAAATGTATGATGTATGCATCATGCATGCATTAATAAATAAAACGTGTGATATTATGTGTTAGATGTTCCTTGTTTATTACGATAACATACTCAAAATTATGGGTGTTCAGTCAATTGAGTAGAGTTTCTAACAAAGAAAATGGAAACCAAAACCAAGAGCTCAAGTAAAATATTAATTAGGGTGCTCGTTAAAGTGTATGCGTTCAGTTTTGGTGCAAATGAGTAGAACTTTAGCATGCAACTCATTCTCAAGGCCCTTCAAGTCATGAGTTTCATGAAGCAAATTGAAACCAATGATATAATAAAACAGCATTTGAGTAAGGATCTTGTTCGTGCACCTTCTAGATGGTGTCCGTTGATATTGCTGACGAAAACGGAAAACAGAACCAAACTCATACGCTAGTGATTTTGGTCACACGACAATCCGATCACAGTTTCGGTTTCAGATAGTTTCAGTCACACTTTTGTTCGCTAACAGTTAGTTCGCAAATTGGTCTTTAATCCTGTCACATGAGTTGTCGGTCATGAGTTCGATCACTAATATTGTGAGGAAAGGTTGGTCGCGGTAATCATAAAAAAGTGTCGTAAAAGTCATTTCGGTTTAAGATTGAGTTAATTGCCAAAATCGTCCCTGAGGTTTGGACAGGTTTGCCATTTTCGTCCAAAATGACACTTTTGTACCAAATTGCCCCCCACGTTTGTAACTTTTTGCCATTTTAATCCAAACCACTAACTTAGTTTATTTTTTCTCTTAAGTTGAGGATATTTGGATGAAACTGGCAAATATAAAACCACATGGACGATTTTGGCAATTTACTCAAACTCTTTTAAATTTCTTTTATTTAATTAATTTTGTTAGATATAAAATAAAAAAAGAATATACATGCAATTTTTATATTAAAAAAATAATAGTTTTGTCAAATAATTTTTATAAATTTTCATCCAACCACTAACTAAGTTAATTTTTCTATTAAGGCGAAGGATGTTTATAAACTAAGACAGAAATGAATTTCTAATTTTTTATATAGATCAATTTTATAAAAATAAAATCTACTTAAACCTCTAAATTTTATAAAACTAATATGCTGGTGACCTTATTGAAAAAGGTTAAATAAAAAAATCTTATTATATGTACCAAGTTTGTAATTCATCTTCTACTCTTTTAATTCGCTCCTAAGGAAAAACCGAAGCCAGTGCCCCCCCCCCCCCCCTATCAAACAACATATCGTTACCAAACCTTAAAATTACCAACCAAATTGTAATTATAATGCTATACACCAAAAGTTTCTTTACTCAAGCCACTCAGAATAAGTATTAGTTAGTTACCCTCATAATCTTAATTAAATAAATATTTTTTTTCTACCAACATATTTCCTAGGTGCTCAACACATTTAAAAAATATGTAACATTTTACAATTTTTTTTTATCTCTACAACTGATAAATACTAAAAGTTGTAATCGATTGCTATGTGTTGCCCACCTATGACGTTTTCTCGTTATAAAACTGATTTATATAAAGAAGTTGTAAATTAATTTCTGTCTTAATTTATAAAATTTAAAACATCCTTCACCTTAACAGAAAAAATAAACTGAGTTAGTGATTTGGATGAAAATTTATAAAAAATATGTAACAAAACTTTTATTTTTTTTCTAAAAACTCCATGTATATTCATTTTTATTATATATGTAACAAAAATAATTAAATAAAAGAAATTAAAAAGGGTTTGAGTAAATTGCCAAAATCGTCCCTGTGTTTTTATATTTGTCAGTTTCATCCAACTATCTTCAACTTAAAAGAAAAAATAAACTAAGTTAGTGGTTTGGATGAAAATGGTAAAAAGTTACAAACGTTGGGGGCAATTTGGTACAAAAGTGTCATTTTGGACGAATGTGGCAAACGTGCCCAAACCTCAGGGACGATTATGGCAATTAACTCGTTTAAGATTTCATGAAACTAACTCTTTGTCAAGTGTTGGGTGCTCAACGAATGCAATAACGAATTTTCGAATTATTCGAATCAAATTATTTGAATACTATTTTTTTACCTAAGTTCAGTCCGAGCCATATTCGAAACTAGATTTCAAATGAATTTAGATATTGTTTAAGGGTGAGGGTATTCATACATCCGTACTTTTTAAGTGCACATCCCCCCAGAGGTGGCATATAGGGCAATAAGGGGAGTATATAGTGTGAAATTAATTAATGTGCCAGAAAAAGGGTTTTGATAAGAGTTATCATGCTAGCATTAATATGGCACGATTCGAAGCTCTCTACGGTCGAAAATGTCGTTCACCTGTCTGTTGGAATGAGATCGGTGAAGCTCAGCTTACTGGACCTGAGCTCATTCTGGAAACAACAGACAAAATCAAGAAAATTCGCGATAATCTTGTGACAACTAGAAGCCGTCAAAAGAGTTATGCGGATATGCGAGGCAAGCCCCTAGAATTTCAAGTCGGAGACCATGTCCTACTCAAGGTGTCACCTTGGAAGGGAGTGGTGAGATTTGGAAAGAAAGGAAAACTTGCACCACGATATGTTGGACCATTTAAGATTGTTGAAAAAGTTGGAAAGGTTGCCTATCGACTAGAGCTACCTCCAGAGCTTGAAAATATTCATCCGATTTTTCACGTGTCCAATTTGCGAAAGTGTTTAGCTGACGCTAATCTTCACATTCCACTCGACGAAATCAAAATCGATGAGACGATGCACTTTGTCGAGAAACCTGTGGAGATAGTGGACCGTACATTCAAACAGTTGAAGAACAAACGGATTCGATTGGTCAAGGTTCGATGGGAATCCAAACGTGGCCCAGAGTTTACTTGGGAACGTGAGGACCAAATGAAGGCGAAATATCCGCAATTGTTCTCACAAGTTTCCTCTAGTTAAATTTCGGGACGAAATTTCCTAAAGTCGGGGAGACTGTGACAACTGTGCTATGTAATCGATGTACAATGTAAAGTGATGTTAATTATCAATAAAACAATGTGTTTCGGTGTTATTATATGTGTATTTGTGTTTGATGATTTTACAATTCGATTCGATTCTGATTTCAAGCTTTAAATCGCTTTCCGGAAAGTTAAACACAAACTGGTGCGTAAACGCAGTCAGTTTAAAGCGACAAACACTCCGGAATAGTGACATAGGCTTAACATACTTTAAATAACCTTTACATAACTTAGAAATAAGTTTTGGATGGTTTGGTGTGATGAAATCAAGTTTGTTCGATCGCAGGGACTATTTGTGTCAAACTGTGAAACTATACAAATTTGTATAGTAACGAACCTTCCGGAACTTGATCATAAGTTAAACATACCATAAATATCCTTTACATAGCTTAGAAATAGGCTTTGAGGGGGTTCGGTATGCTAAAACAAACTTTATTTATCAATAGGGACTAAAAGCGTCAAAAAGTGCATAAGTTTGCATTTTCGCGCATATCTTACATTCTGAATATATCCGGACACCCAAAAAAATTATGTAATCATTAAAATATTTTATTTTAGTGATTGGCATGATAAAATTCTATTCGTCACTTAATTTGGATCGTTTTTGCGTTAGTTATGACTTCCGTCATAATTAACCGAACAACGCAATCGTACGACCAAACGAGCCGACATCCGAGATGTTTTTGAGCATATTTTAAGTTCCCTATACTTTTACTTCATTTTAGAGCTTTTAAATGGGGTTAAAAATGCATTTTTGAAACTTTTAAATGGGGTAAACGTGTCAAAAATGCATCGAAAACCAAGTTTGGGGCTTCAGGGACTAAATCTTCCATTTTTGAAACTTGCTGACCTACAAGGTCTTTACGGACCATATGGGGATGTGCTTACGGTCCGTAATCAGTGCCCAGTATAGCAGACTTGCAGAATCATTGAATCTGGTCATTTCCACTTGTTCCAATGGTTTTGATCTCTGGTTTTTCATGCTATGGGCTGGGTTGTGTGATGAACAAGTCCCCCAATCATTCCCTAACACTTGTATGGCCAAGATCTTTCCCTCCTTGCCAAGAAATGATCCTAACGGTTTTGCGAAAACTATATATAGGCATGCCATTCTTCCATTTTCCTCACATTTGATCTGGGATTTCTCTAAGTTGATGTGATTATTCACTTCATACCTGAGAAAACTTGGAATCAAATCTATTTGGACCCTTTGTAAGTCCTCTTTCGTTCTTTTATGCGTTTTTAGCATGAAAGTCAAACTCTGTTTGACATTCTGCATTGACCAGTTTATGGTCAACACGAAGTTCGTTTGAACTTCGCAACGTGATCGTAATCACGATGGTTATAGTCCTTAGTGACAATACCTACTGATTACCACGTTGACTAGGCGTAGTGACGAGTCGTAGTTTCGGTCAAAATGCGCATTTAAGCGTATTTTGCAACCAAACTACTCTTGGTATCAAAACACTTTGTTTTGATATAAAAAAAAAACATGTTTTCTAACTTAGTTAAGCATGTTCTAACATGCTTAGCTCGTCACTTTTAGTTTAGTGCTTGTTTAGAGTCGTAAGTCAAGCGGTCTAAACCACCGCTTAGACTTTCGAACTCGACCCGTTTGGTCGATCAGTAGGATCCAACCAAACATGTTTAGTGACCATAGTTGCATAGGGAATAACCTTCCGAGGTTATACCTTATGGTCACCTAGTTTAAGTAGTTTTATGATAGGTAGTTTATATGCCTTAGGTAAATTACCAAAATACCCTTTTCATGCATAATTGGATTTTAAGCATATGTAACCAAAACATTTGTCACTTAACTGATTATGCAACTTAATTAAACATGTTTAGGCATATAATACTTATCATAGGACTAGTTAGACGTCTCGAACGCGCTTTTGCCGCACGACGCGTTAAAGTAGCATAAGCTACCTAAACGGGTCGTAACGGGTCGAAAGCACTTAGGTTAGGTTCCGATTTAGAATGTAGGATTTGTTAAACCATATCACATGAGTTCCAACGCTCATTTGGTTTACAAGACCTCATTATGTCCAATCTTCCGATTTAGGTGTCGATTATTTACTAGTGATCCGATTATTAGGTACTACTTGAATTTCCTTGGTTTGCCTGAGCTTCGCTAAGTTCTTTAGATCAAGGATACCCTTCTATCTAAAGTGAGTAATAGTTCCCCTATTTTACTGTTTTCAATTGTTTTGGGGTGATTCATATGTATTAAAACGATTTCGATATTTAAACGATGGTTTCAAAAACGATAAAGATGGTTTTTATTACACTAATAACGATTTCGATAATGTGAATGAACTTGTTGGTTGTAGTTACATAACGAATGACATTCATTAATTTTGGCCGAACCGACCAGTATTAGGTTATGGTACCATAGGATCTGACAAATCCCGTTATCAGACTACACCCATGGTTATGTGTGGGGGTTACGTAGGTAACGACCGAATCTGTGATTGTTAACTTACCCTTTGGTGGTTTGTTAATGCGAGAAACGAGATAGTCGAGTCACGAAGGTTTGAATGTTACTAGCGAGATGACCAAAAGTAGTTTCACAATTAAAACGAGAACGATTTTGGGACGAGTTAAACGATTTGATACGACTTAAACGAGATAAACGATTGGTTTTGGGTAGTGATTAAATAATGGGACGGGTGTAGCATGATAAAAGCATGGTATATACGCCGCTGGTACATCTTATATATAAGTGCTTCTATCATATTACATTGCGTGTCATTATTTAGTTCACTTGGGAAACGATTTTGAAACGATGTCACACAACGAGGTTTTCGAAATGATATAAACCATACGAGATTTAATAACGAGTTTTTACGAGATATTTTACGAGTTGGTTTACTAAAACAAATGTTTTTGGGTTAAGAATCATGGCTACGAGATTTTATAAACTATAACCAATTTGATTTGAGTTGGTTAATTATGTTGCAATACACTTTTCAAAACGAAGTTTGTACTTTCGACTCTTGTACTCTAATAAGGTGTTGCAACATATAAACAAGCCATGAATCCGATACTCTCCTAAAACCTATGTGCTCGCTAGCATTTCTTTGCTGCCTTTGTTTTACATATGTTTCAGGTGGTGTTGCGTGAGATCGATTGCTAGGATGCATGAGTCACATAGGATCTGGACGAGGCCTTAGTGACTTAATAACGATAATAGACGATGTTTAATTTGTTTGTTTGGATTTTAAAGACAATGTACATTACTTAATAAATCAATAAAACAAAACTTTTAATTACCATGGTTGTGAAACGATGATTCTGTTACAACACTCCCCGACGTTTCCGCCGTGGTTTCGTTGTTTTAACGCGGTCGGGGTGTGACAAGTCAGCAGGGATACAATCCCAAGTAGCCAGGTTAATGTATTAATAGTAGTTTACATATGAGGGGATCAAGCCATTCGCACCCCCGCCATCCAATACAAGTGGGTATTGAAGGATGTCCTAGTAAGCTTGACCCAGGTCCTTGCAGGATCTATACACTGAACAAGGCAAGAACCTTACCAAACCATTCCCTTAACCCCTGACTTGGTAGGAAACATATCTCTATATGGACCGTAGAGATATGAATGGTGTAAATCTTTTATTTTATATAGACAGTAAAATAATGCCAAGATACCACACACAAATGATAAGGAAGTTTCACCTTCAACCTAAGAAACTAGTTAATAAAGTCATTAATACAAAACCAAATAAAAAGTGCGAAAAGATTAAAAATCAAAAGTATTACACTAAATGCTTGTCTTCACCAAGTGATGTAAGAGACTTAGGCAAACATGGCCTTTGATTGTCAAGAACTCTTACTATCAATCTTGGATCCCGAGACTACTAGACACACTATAGGTGGATGATGGATGATGGTGGTGGATGTGGGTGTTGTGATGGTGGTGGAGTGTGGGTGAAGTGGGAAAGAGGTGGTTTACTAAGGGATGCCTTTGAAGTGAGCCAAGCACCCCTATTTATAGCCTGCACAAAAGCCCGGAAACGGCCCCGTGTCCATCCTCTTTCTCTTTCTTCATTAATTGCAATTGTCTTTATTAGGCTCCACACCCCCCCCCCCCCCCGTGTTCACTGGGCACGGCCCCGTGTGCAGAAGTGAGTCTGTACTATTAAGATTTGCAAGATTTTGCGAATCTTAGCGTTGACCATGGCCCGTGTTGAGCTGGGCAGGCCCCCATTCTAGGAATAGAAGCTTCTATGGCTTTGTCTTTTCTGCAGGTACCTGACCACGCCCCCGTGTCCGCTGGGCACGGGGCCTTGGTCAGCCTTCTGTTCCTTTGTTTTTGCTTGGGAAGATGCTGTCGAGGGGTCGGGCATGCCACGTTTATTCCTTTTCTTTGTATTTATGTTAGATTTGGTTGCATATTTGTTCCTTTTGTTCAATTAAGCTCATTTGGTCCTGAAAATATAAAAGGAAGACAAAAGCATACTTTTTTCCAACATTATTACTAAAAAAGGGTTAGTTTTATGCCTCATTTGATGTAATTTATATGTTGCATTTTACACACATCATAATGCATGCCGGATATAACATTGACACTTGGTACACTCGTGTCTAATATTGGATTCTAACAAGTGGCAATGATTTATGATCTATTTGCCAATACAACCTCCAATTTTTCTATGCAAGCAATCATGAATTACTTAAATATCAAAAAAAAATGCTAGCAATATCTTTAAAAAGTTAAATAAAATTCCAAAATACCAAAGGCTATATACAGTGGCAAAAGAGAAATATACATCCAGGCACTGAGTGAGCTATGGAAGCAAAGAAAGTGAAAATTGGACAACGGCAAGTAAAATACAAAGGAACCAAGGAAACGGATACAAACTTTGTACACTCGGTAAACTTGTGTATGTGACAAGAATAATCAAAACCAATACATTGGCGAGACACAACACAAAGATCATAACAACATAAAGGTTCATCCATTCATGTCAGAAACAGTAACCGTAAAATCTGAAGCTATAATATCAAAAGAGAAGAAAAAGAAATTTACTTATATGCATTGTGTGAGTCTTTCACCAATTGTAACACCATATGCAAAGGTAGTCCCTAATATTGGAATTTCCCTTTGAATGGTATGTGAAAGGAAGACTATGGCCATAAAGTTTTTTACCTTGAAAATGAACAATATGAAGCATAATCTCATCCTGGATGATATGAAGAGAAAAAAAATATAAAAAAATAATAACAAACTTGCCTGCTTAGTTTTTCGTCCCTCATGACCTCCTCATGAAGCATAATCTAAGTTGGTAAATCAAAACCTAGAAAGTGTTGCAAGGATGGAACTTGGAAGTCAATTAAGCATATTATCTCCAACGTGTAGCATTTTTTCAATCCAAAGGCAAACAATTACAAACCATAGAGTAGTCTTGAGAAAGAGATAAAATTTGTTACTCGTGGCGGGTTGGCTGGGCTAGCTCCCAAACCCACTTGACATTCGCGTTAATAGAGGAATTTTTTACCGTTGCCACTTGTTTTGACCGTTTGGTCATTTAAAAGAATATATATATTCAACTCAAATACTTTATTCGCTTCTCTTTTTAAAACCATCCATTAAAGAACCAAAAAAGTGAAGTAAAAAGACAAAAAAACTACAAACTTTCAATTCTTAACCCTAATTTTACAGTCGTCAATTCCTGAAACAGTGGATTTGAAGGGAAAAGTTTTAGATGAAACCTGGAGAGAAAGACATTAGAAGTGGCGATTTCTTATGTATGAAGACGATGGAAGACTATAAGAGAATCCTAAATAATAAAGAAAAATAAACGAATGTTTAATATGAAATCGAACAAACCAAGTTTAAATGAAGAAAAGAACTATAACTGATATACGCTAAATTATACATTTTTTATCCCCAAAACACTTCCGTTTTAAGCGTTTTTGACCGAAACCATGATATTTAGGTACCGAATCCGGTACTTTTATATTTTCAGGTCATAAACGAAGCACAAAAGAAAAATCTGATGAAAACGGAGAAATTCTGATGCAATTCTGATGAAACAGACAAAAATCTGATACTACGAGGTGTCGCACGACCGTGCAACCTGACCGCACTAACGTGCGATTCGTCCGACCTCGGAAGCACTGCCAGTGCGACTGATGGTGTCGATGTTCTCCCGGACCGCACTAGCGTGTGCCCCGCCGCATGACCGTCACCAGTTGGACCAAGTTTTCTGATCAAGTTTCTGACAGCATCGCACTACCGTGCGACCAGTGGCATGACCGTGCCAAATTAGTGACCGAGACAACTTGTCCGCTAGTCCACTTGTCTGACCCCGAATCGGAGAAATGACGTCACCCGACAAGACCTATCGCACGACCGTGCGACCCATCAGCACGACCGTGCCAAACTCAAATTTTCCTATAAATACAGTCATTCGCTACTGGTTTGAGTTTTGGGTTTTTCGCCATGTTTCTGGGCGATTTCTGGGTTCCGAAGCAGTCCTGATCAGACCACTTTGTAGCTTCAGGACCGAATGGAAGCATAATCGATCCAACCCATCAATTCCTTGCTTGTTTATGGTTCGATTCCTTGTCCTTATACATGTATTCTGATCATTATTCAAGTATTGAGCCGATGTTAGTTTATGTTTAATGTAGTATTGTGTAATAGTAGTAATGAGCTTGTTTCTTGAATAATCTTTATGTTGTAATCTCGTTTGTATGAAACTTTAGTACTTTTTCATGTTGAATCTTCATGATTATATAATGAATGTTTCATTGATGTTGACTTCCTGATTACGTTTAATTGTCTTGGATAATGAATTTGTTGTTACTGGGATGGTAACTATTTCTTGATTAATCACTTGTTTGTAAACTTGTTTACACCATGAGACTCGAGAGGGGTATTGGTTTTATCTAAGATATATCGGATTTTGATTGAGAATGCTTTCTTACACGTAAGGGTTCTAATGAATTATATGGTGTTCTTGAACGTGGTTTATGATCCTTGTTTAGTAGTTTTGGTCTGAAATTGCTGACATGGTAGATTTGTGCTCAAGACTTGTAAAGGTGAAATACTTTGTTATATGATCTACTTAAATGCCTTTCCTCGTGGCTGCATTGTGACCATCGGTATTGCTTTCTTTGATAAGTGAGGTTAGAAAACTCCTAGCGGATGACTAATCTATCTTTAAAGGTTTACATGAATGAATATCAATAGCTCGCTAAAGAATGAGTTTAGGTGGTTAACGTGTGTTTATCACATTAACTTTCCGAAGAATCATCATGTTAGAAAACTCCTAGCGGATGACTAACTATCTTGAAATTGAAAAATTGATTAAGTGCTTTTGTGACATATGTGATGCAGATAACATGTTTAGGATGTTTGTGAAACAAGATAATAATATATTTACGTTTTAGATATAATTTAGATAACTTAGTTAAACAACCATTCACCTATCCTTTTATCTGGTAATCTAATGACAAAGATTATCTGCCTCTTACCAATACTTTGCTACATATATGACGGGATACACTTGTCCTTTGTTGTGTGTATTTTAATGTTAAGGTATAAACCATTTTTATAAGTAAATAAAACACAAGTTACGCCGGGTGCGATTGTAAGTACTGTAAATAAATGTGTACAGTCACGCCCACGTCAAGTTTTTGGCGCCATTGCCTGGGACCACGGCGAATTTTCGGAACAATCCGAGTCATTATTTTACCGGTGTACAAACTATGAATACTTGTATATTTTTGTATTTATTTTTTTTCTTATTTACTAACTTGTTAATATTTAACTGTTTGACTAACTTTTCTTTTTCTGTTTCACTAACCAGCTAACTACTAACCATCTAACTGACTAACTTTACTAACTCACTAAAATACTAACTCTTTATTTATTGTTCAACTAACATTTTCAGTAGTTCAATTTTTTAGTTAATTCAGTTATGTGTTCGAAATCGAAACATTTTCATTTATTTATTTATTCAATTTATTTATTTCATTCCGGTACATTTATTTCAGTATTTCTTTTATTTCAATTCAGTTATTTCATTTATGTTTATATATACATTCATGCACGTGTTGGTAAGTCGAACTGCTTGTATATATTTATTTATTTCATTTATGCATTATTTACATTTTTTAATTACGCTCATTTATTCAATTATTCATTTCTGTCCATTTATTTATTTAGTTAACTGCTTATTCATTCATTTTCTTTTGTACTCATTTATTTATTTATTTACTCTGCGAAAATAAAATAAAATACAACTTTCTCATAAAATCATCAGACTTTCTGGTAAATTCTAATGAATTTATCAGATTTTCTGTTGAATTCTGATAAACCTATTAGATTTTCAGAGACAACAATTTTCACTTATGATGAATTTACTAGAAATTCTGATGGAAAGAAAATTTGCATCAAATTTTTATCAGATCTTGTCAGATTTTCTGATTTATATAAAAAAAAAGTTTTCGGATCTAAATAAGTAAATAAACAAGTAAATAGGTAATTAGATATGTATAACAAATTGTGTGTATATATATATATATATATATATATATATATATATATATATATATAGGGGAAGGTTCAAATGAAAACCACTAGTTATTGTGAAAACTCGAAAACTAATTAAAAAAAGCTAAAAAAACATACAAATTTTTTTTTTTTGCAAACCAATTTTCGCAGGTTTTATTATATAAAAAAAATTTCAAAAAAAAAAAAAAAAAAATTGTGTAGTGCACATGTGTAATACTACACATGTGTATGTGTACTACACATGTGCACTACACAATATATTTTTTTAAAAAAAAATTTTATACATAAAAAGCAGCGATTTTTATAAAAAAAATTAAAAAAAAAATTTTTGTATGTTTTTTAGGCTTTTTTTAGTTAGTTTTCGAGTTTTCACAATAAAAGTGGTTTTCATTTGAACCATCCCCTATATATATATATATGTGTGTGTGTGTGTGTGTGTGTGTGTGTGTGTATTATATAATTACTATTGTTTATATTTATTACTTATATTATTATTATGTTCTTTTTCCGTATAATGCATTCCTTATTTCTTGCAAGTTAAGGTCCACAACCCCTATACCCGTTATTGCTGAGCTAGCCAACGAACCAGAAAATAACCTAAGAAAAAGTATGCGGCTTCGCGAAAGATCACTTGTAGTTGCAAAAAGGATAGCAGCCGCAATCGACGAACCAGTGATACTTTCTGGTAGCGAAAGTTCAGAGGACGAAAGAGGAAGCGTCATGGTGGAGGACGACCAGCCTTTGAATGAGACCGGCCGTCCAGGAGGAGAGGGCTTGCTACCAAGCACCGCCCGACCCACGATAGCAGCATCGAGTTTTGAAATTAAATCTAGTATAATTAACATGTTACAAAATTCTGTGCAGTTTGATGGGAAGGATCCCGAAGATCCGGGTCGGCACATCGCTTCATTTCTCAAGATGTGCTCGACTTTCAAAATTAGAGACGTTTTTGAAGATGCAATTCGTTTGCGACTCTTTCCATTTTCTTTGCGAGACAAAGCCTGATCTTAGCTTTTGTTACTTCCAGTAGGGTCAATCACGACATGGAACGAGATGGTAGTTCTTTTTATGCAAAAATACTCCCCGCCGGAAAAGTCAGCTAAACTTAAGAACCATATAATGACATTCAAACAGGGCGAAGGAGAATCTCTACACGCAGCTTGGGAGAGGTTCAAAGATCTTCTGATCGGTGTTCCACATCATGGGTTGTCCAAAAGGCAACTTGTGTTGAACTTCTACCAAGGACTCAACTATGACTCACAAGAACGATTGGACGTATATGCAGGAGGCGATCTTGGAACTAAAACACCAACGGAAGTCTACGCAATTATAGAGAAAGCTACCTTGAAGTCGAGTTCTCGTCACAGTTGAGTGCGAAATAAAGCATTATCTATTCCTAGAGTCCATTAAGTGGATACATACACGGCTCTTGCAGCACAGATTGTAGCTTTGGCAGCAAGGTTTGATCAAGCTGAGAACGTGTCGCAGTTACAATCACCATGTGAGCAGTATGGAGTGTCACACGAGCCAGGTACATGTGAGCAGGGTGTTATGTTTACAGGCCACGAAGAGGTGGACTATTTAGGCAATTAAATTAGGCCCCAAAATAATCCCTACCGCAACACGTACAATCCGGGATGGAGAAATCACCCAAAATTTGGGTGGAAATCTAATTCCAATAACCGAAACCCACTCGGATATGCTCAACCCGCTCCCGCGCCACAACAGCCTCAGGGGCAAACCTTTCAACCCTAGGGGCAATGTTTTCAGCATCAACGACAATCTTTCCAACCACGTTACAATAATTTAGGTTCAGGAAGCACTTCCCAACCACAAGCCTCTCAAAACAACTCAATATTAGAGGAAATGATGGCGCAGCTGTTGAACAACTCCAACAATGCCAATCATATATCTGAAAAAGGATACCAGCAGCATGAGGAGCATTTCATGGCACAGGAAGGGGAAATGCGGAGTCAGCAGGCTTCAATTCAAACCATTGAAAATCAAGTCGGCCAATTGGCTAAGATGTTGTCTGAAAGACCCCAAGGTAGTCTTCCAGGTAACACAGAACCAAACCCGAGAGGGCATGTTAATGCAGTAATGACGAAGAGTGGTAAAACCACGGGACCTGACAAATTGGACTCACCACGGATCACTGAGACGGTCCAAACTGACGCTTTGGACGAGGTGCACGCTAGGCGAGTCCCAGCAAGTACAGCACAGCCCCAGGAGCCAGTTACAGATTACATTCCTCCAGTTCCATATCCGAGCAGATTGAAGAAGCAAAAGAACGATGAACAACATGATAAGCTTTTAGAAATGTTTAAACAATTACATATAAACATACCATTTGTTGAGGCGTTGGCCCAAATGCCTATATACGCAAAGTTCATAAAAGACATCCTCACAGATAAACAGAAACTAGAAAGCTTGTCTTGTGTGTTGATGAATGAAAACTGTTCAGCCCTTCTCCAAAATCATTTACCTAAAAAGATGGGAGATCCGGGCAGTTTTACTCTTCCCTGCCTCATTGGCAGCATGTCTGTCAATCACGCATTAACTGATTTAGGAGCTAGCATAAATCTTATGCCATATAAGATTTTTGCTAAATTAAATATGGGTGAACCTTCACCCACTAGAATGAGCATTAGACTTGCTGATCGTTCAATCAAGTATCCACGTGGATTCGTTGAAAATATTCTTGTTAAAATCGATAAATTCGTGTTTCCCGTGGATTTTGTTATTCTTGACATGGACGAAGACTCAAAAGTGCTATTGATACTTGGACGCCCGTTCCTCAATACTGCGAGGATAATTATTGATGTGGCATCTGGCCAAATCACGCTTTGAGTAAATGACGAGCATGTGACTTTTGATATTAAAAGATCAATGCAGCATCTGCAAAGTCACGATGACAAGCTTTACTATGTCGACATTGTCGACACTTGTGTAAGCTCTCATTTCCAAGGCACGATTGAAGAAATTGATACGGACACACATCTGTTGTGCGAGGACCTAGATGGCATTTCGAAGGAGGGCCACGAAATTGAGC
Source organism: Helianthus tuberosus (assembly GCA_030545235.1). Lineage (NCBI taxonomy): Eukaryota > Viridiplantae > Streptophyta > Magnoliopsida > Asterales > Asteraceae > Helianthus > Helianthus tuberosus. The sequence goes on from CM060355.1 coordinate 167,743,683, forward strand.
AACTGGTTTGCCAAATCAGTGATTTCCCAAAGTCCAGATCAATTTGTGGAGATTGACCGCGAAGTTGAAGAAAAGTCAAAACCTTCAGTTGAAGATCCACCTTCTTTGGAGTTAAAAGAACTCCCACCGCATCTCGAGTATGCATTTCTAGATGAGGAGTGTCACTTACCGGTCATCATTTCAGCATCTTTAGCAAAAGAGGAAAAGAGACAACTTCTCGAAGTTCTAAAGCTCCACAAGAAAGCCATGGCATGGAAGATTATGGATATCAAAGGCATTAATCCTTCTTTTTGTACTCATAAGATTCTAATAGAGGACGATTACAAGCCTAGTGCACAACATCAAAGGCGTTTGAATCCTAACATGCAGGACGTGGTGAAGAAAGAAGTTAACAAGTTGTAAGATGCAGAGCTGATTTATCCAATATCTGATTCTGTTTGGGTAAGTCTAGTGCAGGTAGTACCCAAGAAAGGTGGTATTACTGTAGTGCCAAACAATAGGAATGAACTTATTCCTACCTGTACCGTCACCGGATAGCGAGTTTGCATCGATTACTACAAACACAACGTTGCCACCCGTAAGGACCACTTCCCGCTTACATTCATCGACCAGATGTTGGAACGTCTATCGGGAAGTCATTTTTCTGTTTTCTGGATGGATTCTCTGGATACTTTCAAATTCCTATCGTTCCTGAGGACCAGGAAAAACTACTTTAACATGTCCTTTCAGCACGTTCGCCTACCGGCGTATGCCTTTTGGGCTGTGCAATGCACCAGCCACATTTTAGCGCTGCATGGTAGCCATTTTCCATGACATGATTGAAGACTCCATGGAAGTATTCATGGATGAGTTCTCTGTTTTCGGGAGTTCTTTCAATCAATGTCTTGGAAATCTGAAAATAATGTTAATGAGATATGAGGAAACTAACCTTGTGCTTAACTGAGAGAAATGCCACTTCATGGGGAAGGAAGGGGTAGTTCTCGGGCACAAGATCTCTGAAGCCGGGTTAGAAGTTGATCCAGCAAAAGTGGATATCATTTCTAAACTTCCTCTCCTACCTCGGTCAGAGCAATCTGAAGTTTCCTGGGTCATGTAGGGTTTTATAGGCGATTCATAAAAGACTTTTCAAAAATCGCAAGACCTATGACCCATTTATTAGAAAAAGATGCTCCATTTGTTTTTCCAGATGAATGCATGGAGGCATTCAAACAACTGAAGCAGAGGCTTATTGAAGCCCATATTCTAGTTGCACCAGATTGGGCGTTGCCATTTGAGATAGTGTGCTACGCAAGTGATTTCGCAGTAGGAGCAGTATTAGGACAGCGAAGGGAGAAGCATTTTCATCCTATTTACTATGCTAGCAAAACTCTACATGATGCTCAAGAAAATTACATAACTACAGAGAAAGAGCTTCTGGCAGTAGTTTATGCTTTCGACAAATTCAGGACGTACCTTGTGTTGTCCAAAACAATTGTGTATACGGATCATGAAGCTATTAAATACCTTTTTAGCAAACAATACGCAAAACCGTGTCTTATCAGATGGATCTTGTTATTACAATAATTTGATATCGAGATCCAAGACCAAAAGGGAGCTTTGAATGTTGCAGCTAACCATCTCTCGAGACTTGAGCACAGTAATTCTGAAAATTCGCTGGAGGAACCAATAAATGACAATTTCCCCCACGAATTCCTTTTGAGTATCGAGATGAATGACGAGTCACCTTGGTTCGCCAACTTTGCAAACTACCTCGCATGTGGAATCCTTATCAAAGGATTATCATATCAGCAAAAGAGGAAGTTCTTTGCAGACTTAAAATACTATATTTAGGACGAACCATTCTTGTTTAGAGTCGGAGCCGATCAGGTGATCCATAGATGTGTATTCGGAGAGGAGGCAGCGAGCACTCTGCGCCACTGTCACGAGGGGCCCACCAGAGGTCATCACGGAGCAAATTACACAGCAAAGAAAGTGTTAGACTCCAGATTTTACTAGCCCACTATCTTTCGTGATGCACATGAATGGGTTAGAGTGTGTGATGCTTGCCAAATGACAACAAATATCACCGCACATAATGAAATGCCTCAACATCCAATGCAAGTCTATGAAGTCTTTGATATATAGGGTATCGAATTCATGGGTCCATTTCCAGCCTCACGAGGTAACAAATACATCCTAGTTGCTCTAGACTATGTCTCAAAATGGGACGAAGCTCAAGCTTTGCCCACAAATGATGCTAGGGTGGTTGTGAAGTTCTTAGAAAGTTTGTTTGCCCGATTTGGTGCTCCGAAAGCACTGATCATTGACCGAGGAACGCATTTTTGTAATGCATAGTTAGAACGAGCCATGTCTCGTTATGGTGTTCATCATAGATTGGCTACGCCATACCATCCTCAAACGAGCGGGCAAGTGGAGGTCACGAATTGGGGTTTGAAAAGAATCCTTCAGCGGTCCATTAATCAAAACCGCAAGGATTGGTCAGACAAGTTAGATAACGCTCTGTGGGCTTTTCGAACAACATTCAAGACTCCTATAGGGACAACTCTCTTTAGGTTGGTTTATGGAAAAGCCTGTCATCTACCTGTCGAGCTAGAACACAAGGCATTTTGGGCCTTGAAAACGGCAAACATGGATTTGAAGAGCGGATGTGAAGCCCATTTTCTGCAAATCCACGAGCTTGAAGAGCTAAGAAACCATGCCTGTGAGAGTTCTAGCAGGTACAAAGAACGAGTCAAGAGGTTTCATGAAAAGAGATTGAGAGAACATAAAGATTTCCGCATTGGAGATCTTGTATTGTAATACTCCTCACGACTGCGTTTATTTCCTGGGAAGTTAAGATCACGATGGACGGGTACATACACAGTCAAAGAAGTAAATCCTTACTGATCCGTCAACATCAAAAACTTAAGCGTGGAAACTTTCAAAGTCAACGGTCATAGACTCAAAAGTTACATAAACGGACCAGTTAACTCGGTGGAGGAAATTCTCGAACTCCACGTCCCGCACACTTGAAACAAGTATGGGGAGAATGAGTCTAGCTATTGACTCGCTGAAAATTTAGCTAGCGTGTTTTCACACGCTAATGGTAACTTTGTAAATATTAGTTTATCACATTCATTTCCTAGTTCGTTAATTTTTCAATTTAAACATAGGTACATACAAGTTTGATACATAACTTTTTAAGTTTTGAAGTTGATTTACTGTTAAAATATACAAAATCTTGCAAAAATGGAAAAAATAGGTGAAAATATGAAGTTAAACACTTGTTAAAACTGACCAGAAAATGCCCAGGTGACGCACGACCGTGCGGTCATTGGCATGATCATGCGCTTCATAGTCGGACTAGACCAGAACTAGTGCACCGGACAGTCATCGACTCGCACTACCGTGCGATCTGACTGCTATGACACATGTGTCACTACAACCATCAAACGTGTTAGGAACCAAGTCTCGTGTTCAAGAATGACATTTTCACCCCCTAAACCTTTTAAAACGCAATATCTTTCATTTTAAGCACATTTAACCCATGAAATTTATATTTTTAGGATCCATGAGATATAACCAAACACCGTTAGGTCCAGTTTCATTAAATGATAACCGAAAACACAAGTTTTGCCTCGTTGACGCTTTTAACCCGTTAATTACGAAAGTTAACGTATTTTTTCCTCATACGATATCGAAACCATGTGAAATTTTTATCATTTATTCTTAGGAGTATAATTAATCGTTACAAAGCTCCGGGTTTGTTAAAAGGTCACTCAGAGGTATTAATTAAACATGTTGACACATTTAACCCTCGCGTCTTGTAAACTTTTACTTCCTTCCACAAACGGTTTCATACGCTTCATGATTCATTCGTTTAAGGGTATAAACATCGTGTAGGGTTGTTGAAAGGCAAAATTATCAAATGTTGACACTTTGAATCCTTATATACACATACTTTCTTCGTTTGTCAACTTTAGTCCCTCATAATCAATCCATTACACGTTTAAAGTCCATGACACGTGTCGATACAATATTGGACATGATTTTGCGAGGTGTTACATCCTCACCCCATTAAAAAGAAATCTCGACCTCGAGATTTGCTAAAGTAATGGAAGTACTTTCTGACGTAACATGGACTTAACCTCTATAGTATATTTGGGCCTCTAAGGGCATCCCAGTTGACCTATACAATAGGCACATACTTTCCTTTGGAGCTTCTTAACATGTCGATCCTTAATCGATGCAGGTTTCTCATCAAACCATAAATTTTCATTAGTTTGCAAATCATTATGTGACAATGCTCCCGATTTATCGGCGAAACACATCTTTTAATCACTAGCGTGGGACACCTTGATTTCCATCAAGCTCCTCAAGTAAGTTTTAGCTTATAGGTTACCAATCTTGATATATTCGATTTCTTCGAATCATTCTATAGATCAGAGCTTAATCAGTCTGATAAATTAAAAATTCAGTACACCCCTTTTTGGGTAATACCTTCAATTTGAACCTTATTCCTTATTAAGGACTTAAGAGGGTTGCGGCTTTCATCAATCCTTGATTTTCCGCCGACTACTGGAAACTTTCGGACAATTACGGGTTTGTATGATCTTATTCGTTGTTTCCAAGGCAACTTTCAGATCCTGATAATTGGACTTACCAAACTTCTGTCCAACAACGGACTTATGACATTACTTTTATACAAGGTCTCCAAAGGAGCGGCCTTGATACTTATATATTGACTATTAGTTATAGAATAGCTTATTTAAGGTGAGATGGTTAATCCAACTACAGCTTAAAACCAATCTTAAGGAATAGCTAATCCTTACGGTTAGTCGAACAAATCGACGATCCTGGGCAGCTAATGTCGATTCTTAATTGTTGCCTAAATAGGGTTGCGGTAATTAATGCATAAACAAAACAAACCGTCTTTCTTAATTAATAATATTGAAATTCTTGGAATTACGAATTAGGCTTTAAGAATCTTTATTTTAAACTTCATTTATTTAGGGTCTCTATTATTCCCTAATTGGTGGTACTAATCGACACGGAGATTTCACACTACTGCAGCCCTAAGCGGGATGTTAATCTTAACTCTACTAGTCTTCGGAGGTAAACAGGGTACTTCCTTGAAGAAGAGAGTCAAGACACAAGGAGATTATAGAGATTTTTCCAAATCTCAAGTCCGGGTTCTACTATCCTTGCCTGTGCCAGATAAGTGACACATTTTCTTTACAAATCCAAGGATACCTTATTCAGTGACACATATTTGGATAATTCCTTTCTGGATATCTTCTTTGAATACCATTAGCTGACTTTAGTACCATATGACTATTGGAATATCTTTGTGGTTCCATGCATTAAACCTCCATACTGATCAGACATGGAAGCAATCTATGGAACATATTAAGATACATCAATCCTCATATGACGCTTTTGTCATACCGTCTGGTATTCGCAATCGATAGAGATCAAAGAGATATCAACTGCATATGCTGACGTACTTCATCTGGAGAGAGGGTATTCTAGAATTTTACGACTAAAGAATTCTGACAGGACAGAAGAAATGGTTCCTATGATTTTCGTCTGTAAGTTGTACCTTACACTTAATTTCTGAGGTTCTTATGAAAGATTTTAAAAGTTTGCTATACTTATCATTTATGAAGGATTTATTGGTACCTGATTCAAAACAGAACTCTTAGCATTTATTCTACTTCATATTTTATGCTTAGGGTTCTAACAGGCAGATAACTTACAAAAATTATTATCCACGAACGACTTATCTGTACCTGAATCAAACAATATCCTTGCATATACATCATTGATAAGAGACGTACCGTTTATAACATTGTCATCTTGTATGGCCTTTCTTCACTCATCTGAAAGACCCTAGCATTGGTCTTCTTAACTTCTTCAAGCTTCTTTGCATATTTTGGGCAATTTGACTTGATATGTCCCTTCTCGTTACAGTTGTAACAAGTCGCATCTCTTATCTTCTTGCATTCTAATGTTTTATGCTCACTAGATTTGCAGATCCCACAAGCTCTAGGCTGTGATTGGGATTTTGATTCGAACCTGCACTTCCCATAATGGCGCTTCTTGCAGGTCTTGCATACAGGTTTCTTGTGTGACTTTTGTTTGTTCTCCTTAAGCTCAAGCTTACCCTTTTTCTTAGAAGTATGGGAGTTATCTTTCTCCTTCTTCCTTTTTAGTTCATTCTTTGCACTCGAGGCATGAACAAGATCCTTCTCATGAGTAAGGAAGTGTGGTTTTAAATGGGTTTTGGAGCAAGTAGCATTGGGTTCTTTAAACTTTTTCACAACCTTTCTCACAGCCTTTCCAACAGCTGCATCAATCATAGCTTGGAGAACATCTTTGTTAATTCTGAGGTTCACAATTGTAGCATCTTTAGCATGTGTTGCATCATTAATGGCGCGATTGACGGTTGTCTTATCCGAGTTTGTCATACTCTAGACTTGGTTCCTAACAACAAATGAAACAATTACTTAGTTGCAATCCAACAACTGGCTAATATACTTAGTTGATGACCTAACATATACTAACCATTGTATTATTAAACCATACAGGCTAATATAGTACGAACATTCTTAATGAATGTTATTTAAATATATATCAATTATACTTAGCCTAGGCCATAAAAAGACCATCAATGGCAATTGAGGTTTGGACCTAGTCCATCACCTCTTTGACAGGGGATCAAATGTCACATCTGTCTTGATCATATTAATGATTTTGGATAGCTTGAAAGCTTGTCATAAATATATTGGAGAAGAGCGATTCTTAATGGATATAAAGCATCCATCTAAAGTTGTTGAAGCAGTTTCTAAAGTATCATCAGCCAATTCTACCTCGCGTTTTATGTCTAGAGTCCTAATCAGGCGGATACAACCATTTACAACATTTATTGTCCACAATAGATATATCTGCGCCATAATCAACAAATTTCCGTTAAGCATCATTGATAAGGAAAGGTACCTGTTATGATGCTATCTTTCTGTACTGCCTCCCGGGTGTTCATCTGGAAGACTCACGCGTTTGTCTTGGCCTCTTCAGGCTTCTTCTGATTCCTAGGGCAGTTAGTCTTGATATGCCCCTTCTCGTTGCAACCGTAACAGGTTGCATCTTTCAACTTCTTGCAATCCAAGGTTTTATGTTCCTTAGACTTGCAGATTCCACAGGGTAGAGGCTGAGATTCAAATCTGCATTTCCCAAGGTGGTATTTCTTACAGGTTTTGCACCTCGTCTTTTCACCCGACTACTGGTTGTCCTTCTTAAACCCGGAACTCTTCTTATGATCAGAATTCCCCTTTTTCTTCTTATCGGAGTGATAAGAATTCCCATCCTCCCTTTTATGCTTTCCATCTCCAGAAGCTTTGGCAGCCCTGTTTCTGACCACATCGAGTGTGAGAGATAGTGACAGATCTGCCGCTGACCTGAATGTAGTAGGTGTCGATGCTTTCACACTTTCTTTGATTTCTGGGGCTAGACCCCCAATAAAGCGAGCTATACGCTTTGGTTCTGGTGTGATCAAGTAAGGGACCAATCGAGACATAGTATTGAAACTTGTAAGATATGCCTGACAATCTAGGTTCTTCATGACCAATGTCAAGAAATCAGTCTCAATTTTCTCAACTTCATGTTGAGGACAGTAATTTTCTTTGATAAGAGCAACAAACTAATCCCATGTCAGATTATACAATGGGACCTTCCCAGTAGCTTGGATTAGTGATTTCCACCAAGCTAGAGCTTCTCCTTTAAAAGATTGTGAAACAAACTTCACAATGTCTTGCTCTGCACATCCACTAATATCCACAACGGTGTCCATCTCATCGAGCCACGTCATGCAATCGATGGCTCCTTTTTCTCCTGTGAAGTCTCTGGGCTTGCATGAGACAAAATATTTATATGAACAGGTTTTAACATGTGGCTCTTGATTAAGCACCATCTGCCTAGACGGAACACTCCTCTGATTTGACGAGTGATGAACATCGTCCTCCTTTGACTCATGTGTTTTAGAAAGGGGCTTACTATGAGCCACAGATAGAGTCTTAGAGTGTGTACCACTTGATTCATTATACTGTCTGTCAAGAGCTCGAGTAACAACATTATCTATTAATGCATGCAGTTCTGCACCAGCTATATTAACTCTGGTAGTATCATTATTCTCCCTCGGGTGGCTGTTAACCTCATCTGATCCAGCCATGTAGCTTGATTGCTACATAAATATTGACAATGATTTATTCGGGGGTTATTATGGAATCATCATTTTTGACGATTCATTAACCATGGTAATACAAACCATATTGGTTAATTTGTTAATTATATTTAATTAGTATTTTCATTATAATTTATCCTAGTTATAAAACATTAAGGATATTAAAGTGGCACAAAAGGCCTAGTCACAAGGACAGTTTTTAAATTCATAAGCCACGATTTCAGAGAATCGAGGCATTAAGGTTTGACCATAGTTCATTACCTTTTCTTGACAGGGAGTCATAGACTACCATTGTCTTTCGTCTCGTTAGACATTGAATATGGCACGTAGGCACTTCATCACAATTGGATGTTTGTTAAAAAAATGATCATCTTAATTGATGATGTAAGCCATGATTTCTAGATCATTGGGCTATTTAAAGATTTGGAAGAAATCTAGTGTAAAGATGACATGTGTGATTTCATCGTATCACTATTGTCAGGAATGCTAACATGTTTTCAGATGTTAACAAGGATTTGAATCTTTTAAATAGGTTTTACCATTATGGCCATGTCTAAAACGACATATCGGCTAGGTTATACCTTTAAGATTCCTTTCAATATATATAGGCTGGTCAATTATAAAGGAAGGATATTATGATTTATTTTATATAATATATTCATTTATATATATCGGTAATGAATTTGAATCATTAAATGAAAGAAGTACATTCTGCCCCTAAACGAGACTTTTAAACAAGAAATTTGTCCACATAGGAACTAAAGGATAAATATGTCCTTATAAGGACTAATAAAGAAATGAAAAGCAACGAAAGAGTTTCTTCTTCACTTTTTTTCTGAAAATTTTCTCCTTGGTTCTCTGTGTGAGGTATGAATACCGAAGGTTTTGGTGGGTAATCCAAATCTTCTATTTTAGGAATCTTTGTAAACGTGGAATCCAAGGATTTATGGTTAATGAATAATACAAATCATGAATAGGGTCAGGACATGTGCAATCCAAGTTTGGGATTCCAAGACTTAGAGATAAGAAAGATGAGTCCTTAGGGTCCATAGGTGTTATCTTTAGAGCGGGAGTTTCAGGGACAACTGGTATGAACTCCCCCGATGTTGGCTTCTCATTTGAAGTTTCAAAAGTCTTGGGTATAGAAATTAAAATATGGCTAATGGGTTCAATGGTCCTTCCTCCATGCTGGTCGTATGCTAATTCGAGCTGTAGTACGAAGCTTTGCATTCTTAAACTTCGGATTTGGAGAGCCTCCACAGATGGCGGCTTTGCTCAGCGACATAATCCTGATATGCATAAATATCGAAAACAACATATACATATAACAGGGATGAGATTATTCCTAGTTCATGTCTAGACTCGGAAGTCAAGGAATGTGCTACTGTGTCATTGAGATTAAACACAAAAGGATAGTGTTTAATTCACTCAATGTTGGCTATGATACCAACCTGTCACACCCCGATATTTCCACGTATTACCGGTGGGCCCGGTGTGAAGTATCGTGACGTAGTTGATATCATCATAGTCAAATAATCACAGTTCAATGCACAACGGAAGTCTAAAGTAAAATATATTACAACCCGATTCAAAAGTAACATCAATATTACAAACGGATTGTAAGATGGATCCACATGCGGATCTTAAAACAGAAAGATAAACACTGTTCAACAGACTTTAGACGTCTAGAACTTGCAAGATTCCCTATTAACGCCCTGAGCTCCCAGCCAATTACGTACAGTACCTGTCACTTAGTCTTTTTGGAAAATACGTCACTTTACACTGGTAAATACAATTAACTGACTCTTTTGAAAACATTTATGAAAATTGATTTAAATGCACAAGGAACAAAATATCTTTTATAACTTGGGACAATTATTTAAAAAATAATCTTGTATACAGAATTATATGTTTGTTATACATCAGGGCTCGATGTTAGAAACCGAGTCAAGATTAATAGACACACCACAAGTATAGGCGCATAAGAGAGTGAGATACCGTTTTCCTTATGCAACTGTCAGGTGTATGCCTACACCCCGTGCTTAAGACGTGGCCATTTCTTTATAATGATGCCAAGGATATCCGGGACATGGTCATTAACCACCAAGGGTTTTTATTTCAAACAAGACAGATTAAAACGGGTTACCTCAATAATTTAATCACAATCCGATTAAACATTCAATACCCGACTAAGCGGTATTATTATAATACAGTATCCCAAGCCCGTATAGGGAAAATAAGTTAATAGTATTTACCTGAGCTAAAATGTAATTTTATTCTCAACCGTATATTCAAATCAGCAAGCACAAGTACCTCTACTGGGGCTCTCAATCTGGAACGAAGGTTTTAATAACATATTAAATTTCTAACGGGTCTTATTTAAGCCTTAACTTAGACCGGTTAGTTTTATGGAAAGGTTTACAGCTCAAAACGCAAGATTAAGCGAAGGCCGGATTAGAATGTGATTTAGACCCGATAAGTATGGAGACTTGCATAATATGGGTAAACTAAACACATTCTGAATTTTGAAGTGAAAATAATAAGGTTTGACCCGTTTCGGTCAATTTATGCAAATTAGTTACATAAACCGTTCCGAACGCGAATAATGCATAACGGGTAACCAAAAGAGTCATGAACATGTTCCATAAGTTAATATGCCTTAAATATGTTGTGATATTAGTAGGATATCTTCCATTAAGCCCAAAACGAATTTGAAATCAATTTAAGCCCCGTAGGGGTATTTTGGTCATTTTAAAAGATTATAAAAGAGGTTAAATGACAATCTGAGGTTCTGGTCTGATATGATCAGTAAAAATAGATATTTTTGCAGGTCATATCAGTAAGGTATTGCCTATATGTGAAATTTATCATTTATAACCAATTTATGCACCGTAGGGGCATTTTGGTAATTTCACATATGCTTTAAAGGTCAATTTTGGAAATCTGAGTTTAAAAATTTTGCTTACTGTTAAAGTATAATAATTTACTAAAAACATCAGTAGCTATTAAGTCTTATATGTTTAAAATAGTTTTAACTCATACTATGCGTTTAAAACACGTAAAAAGTCGCTTTTAAGCGATTTTCAGGTTATATAAGAAAAGCTGATACTTTTATCATTCTAGAAGGCTTAAAATATTTTATTTATCATATAAAATCAGTAGCAAAAGATTTGGTATCAATATGTTATGTAAAACTTATTTTATTCAAGAAAATGGTATAACCGACAATTACCGAATCAAAGCTAGAACCCTATGATATGATCAGTTTAAAAATAAATAAAAATCTTCAAAAATCCTAAAATATTATATTACATCAGTGGGTAAAATTTTTGGTGTCGACATTTGAGTTTAAATAGGATTTATATCAAATATGCCGTTTAATTAATTAAAAGACCTTCATTTACGATATTGAGCATAACTCTCATTTTAGACCATAAACTGATGTCAAACTTTTAGGACATACTTAAATATTAGTAATAAAGGTTTTTGTACTCTCACATTTCCAAAAAGTCTCATTTTTATATCAAAAGGGCATAATGGTTTTTGACCCGACAATTGACCAAGTTACAGTGACAATCAGTGGGTGCCCTTTTTAAGGGTTTATTACCCACATAACTACCAACTCAAAGCCATTTTCAATTCCAAAAATGGCTAGACCGGTAGTGATTAATCACAAAGTCAAAGCGTATTTACGATATCTTTGACTTTTGGTCTTTATACTAATGAAAACCTAATTACAGAGGCTAAGCACACTTACAAGAGTCCTTAGCAGGAAGATTAAGACTAAGAGAGCTTCCTTCCAAAGTAGGATGCTCCAGAGAATGAGTTCAAACACTCCAAAGCTTGAGAGCAAGTTTGAGAGTATGAATTTTGAACTTGTGAGTGCAAATGGCTGCCAAACTTGCCCCTTTATATATGTTTTTGGATGTTCTAAGATCAAAGCAAGTGTCCCCTAAGTATAATCTTGATCATACAGGTGTCTAGTGGTTTTTAAAACCATCAAAGAACCCATAGAATCAAGTTAAAGCTGAATTGGAGAAGGTGACTTGCTGAAACTTGCAGCTGTGCAAGAGTTCTGTCCAGATCAGGCCGTCGCGTCACGCGACGGCAGAAGCTATTGGTGGTGGCATGGCACCACCATGTAGGTCACCTGATGAGCAAGTTTCAAGAATGACATTTTCACCCCCTGAACCTTTTAAAACGCAATATCTTTCATCTTAAGTACATTTAACCCATGAAATTTATATTTTTAGGATCCATGAGATATAACCAAACACTGTTAGGTCCGGTTTCATTAAATGATAACCGAAAACATAAGTTTTGCCTCGTTGACGCTTTTAACCCCTTAATTACGAAAGTTAACGTATTTTCCTCATACGATATCGAAACCTTGTGAAATTTTTATCATTTATTCTTGGGAGTATAATTAATCGTTACAAAGCTATGGGTTTGTTAAAAGTTCATTCAGATGTATTAATTAAACATGTTGACACAGTTAACCCTCGCGTCTTGTAAACTTTTACTTCCTTCCACAAACGGTTTCATACTGTTCATGATTCATTCGTTTAAGGGTATAAACATCGTGTACGGTTGTTGAAATGAAAAATTATTAAATTTTGACACTTTGAATCCTTATATACAGATACTTTCTTCGTTTGTCAACTTTAGTCCCTCATAATCAATCCGTTACACGTTTAAAGTCCATGACACGTGTCGATACAATATTGGACATGATTTTGCAAGGTGTTACAAATACCAAACCAATGAAATATTGTATTTCATACTTGGGATTTGTATAAATTTGTGTATCATTTGCACATATCAATTCTTGTTCAATTTCGAGCTCTAAATTGCTTTCTAGGAAGTTATACGCGAACTGATGCGTAAACGTAATCAGTTTAATGCGAAAAACACCCCGGAACAGTGAGATGGGCTTAACATACCTTAAATAACCTTTACATAACTTAGAAATAAGTTTTGGAAGGTTTGGTATGTCGAAATCAAGTTTATTCGCTTACAGGGACTAATTTCGACAAACTATGAAAGTATATCGATTCGTACTGTAACGAACATTCCGGAACATGATCATAAGTTAAACATGCCTTAAATATCCTTTAAAAAGCTTAGAAATAGGCTTTGAGGTGTTCGGTGTGCTAAAATAAACTTTTTGGTCATTCGGGGGCTAAAAGCGTCAAAAAGTGCATAAGTTTGCATGTTCGCGCATATCTTACGTTCTGAATATATCCGAACATCCAATAATTTATGTAATCATTAAAATATTTTATTTTAGTGATTGGCATGATAACATTCCATTCGTCGCGTAATTTGGATCGTAGTAATTAACCGAATAACGTGATCGTACGACCAAACGAACCGACATCCGGCATATTTTTGAGCATATTTCATGTTCACTATACTTTAACTTCATTTAAGAGCTTTGAAATGGGGTTAACGGGGCTTAAATGTGCCGAAAACTGAGTTTTTAACCTTCAGGGACCAAAACTGACTTTCTGCCGAACTAGGCTCTAGCGGGCCGCGTAAGATGAGGGCTTCTCTTACGCGGGGCGCGAGCGTCCCCCAGCCTTTCAAAAATAGAAGATTTCAATTCTGCAGCAGGTTTCTTGGTTTGAAAATGGTTTTAAACAAGTCTATGGGCTGTTTTGGGGCACCCATGGTATTTTAATTCTGTGGGCACACTTGTAAGGCCGGGATCGAAGAACGTTTATCGATGAACGATCCTAACGGTGACCCAAAAACTATAAATACCCACTTCCAAATTCACTTGTTCCTCACATATGATTTGAATATTCTCTAAGTTGAAGTTCAAAGCTTCATACCTGAGAATTTATAGATCATATCTTCGTAGCTTGGACCTTTTGTAAGTGTTCTTTCGTGCTTTTATGCGTTTTTAGCTCGAAAGTCAAACAGTGTTTGACTTTCTGCTTTGACCAGTCAATGGTCAACACGAAGTTCGTTTGAACTTCGCAACGTGAGCGTAATCACGATGGTCATAGTCCCTAGTGACTATACCTACTGATTACCACGTTGATTAGATGTAGTGACGAGTCATAGTTTCGGTCAAAATACACGTTTATGCGTATTTTTGAACCAAACTATTCTTGGGTATCAAAACCCTTTGTTTTTATATCAAACTTGTTTTCTAACTTCGTTAAACATGTTTAACTCGTCACTTTAGGTTTAGTGCTTATATAGGGTCGTAAGGTAAGCGGTCTAAACAACCGCTTAGGCTTTCGAACCCGACTCGTTTGGTCGATCATTAGGATCCGGCCAAACATATTTTGTGACCATAGTTGTATAGGGAATAACCTTCCAAGGTTATACCTTATGGTCACTTCGTTTAAGTAGTTGTATAATAGGTAATTTATATGCCTTAGGAAAATGACCAAAATGTCCTTTTTGTGCATAAATTCATTTTAAGCAATGTAACCTAAATTTTGACATCTAAACTGATTAGGCAACATTATTAGACTTGTTAAGGCATATATTACTTGTCATAGGACTAGTTAGGCGATCCGAAATCGTTTTAAGCGAACGACGTGTTAAAGTAGCGTAAGGTTATAAAACAAATTGTTGGATTGTACTTATTTTTTTACATTCACCAAACCGATTGGTAGTATGATATAGCGCTATAGGACTAGACACCCCATTCCTGTTGTATGGAATGTCAGAAACCAAATTTTATCCAAATAGAGATTGCCTTTGTGGTATTTCTATAGTCTCTAAGGTGTAGTTTGATACACTAAGGTTTGAATGAATTCTAAATCACATTTTCTTTGGTATATTTTGTTATACTTCCAAAGTATAGTTTGATATGCTCCTATATGTGATATTGTTTACCAAAGTATAATTTGATATACTATGTACAAAACCAACATATATTTTGTTAATTACTAAGGCATAGTTGATATGTTATTTACAAAACCAAAGCATAGTTTTGATATGTTATATGTAAAACCAAAGCATAGTTTTGATATGATATTTAAAAACCAAAGTATACTATGATATACTACTGAAAAGTTGGTATCAGAGCCAATGGTTATAGGGAATTAGGTTATTAGTAATGCTTTGACCTAGACTATAACCTTCCTAGGACCCTAACACAAGTTATCTTGTGTTTAGTCTTAAAACAATACCGTCGCCAATCTTTAGGTGATAACCAAAACAAGAACACAAATTTCGAATCCGCTTTGAAAACCAATCATCTGTTCTAGGATGATTTATTATAAGGTTTTGAACCCTCTAAGTTTTCAAAATCTCGTCAAAGTTTGGGTCTTATAGTGTGAACACGTGCAATCTGGAAGGGTGGATGCCTGTATCCTGAGTTTTCTGTCTAAGGCTAGAGTGTTCGTACAAATCCACATAATCGGACCAGTCACTCTTTCCTGGGAATTCTTGGGATGAGTGTCCACTTATAGGCTAAAGTAGGTCTTCGCGATACATTATATTGACCCATTTACTTTGATTAGTCACTGCGAGTCATTTGTTTGTTCAAGGTAACGAACGAATGATCGCATTCCTTGTGTTTGGTCGATGTTTTCAATACCCCATTTGTTTTTCCAATTGTCAACCTCACTCGTTTCTCATGTTTCCTTGTTCTTTGTAGACAATGCCTCCTCGACGAGTTGCACAACCCCTAACTAATGAAGAAGTCGCAGCCCTTGTCGCTCAACAAATGGCTGTAGTGCTTCCGAACGTAGTAACCCGGATCCATCAGTTATACAACAACAATAATGCTCAGTGTAATTTCAAAACCTTCAATTCGGCTAAACCGTTAAAGTTTTCTGGGTCTCAAGGAGCAACCACGCTCCTGCAATGGTTCGAAAGTTTGGAAAGCACACACAGACATGTGCAGTGTCCGAATGAGCGTAAGGTTGAGTTTGCATCCAATGTGTTCGAGAAGCGTGCTCTTACATGGTGGAACGGTGTGATGCGTGATAGGGGTGCCGAGGTTGCACTGGTTCAAACCTGGGAAGAGCTTCGAGCTCGAATGATGAGGGAATTCTATCCTCGTCATGAGCTTAGAGCGTTGGAAAGGGAATTCGACGATTTAAAGCAAGACAGTGGTGAACATCGAGCCTACACTGACCGTTATTAGGAACTCAGCCTGTTATGTCCTGCTATGGTTACGCCTTTGGAAAAGGCGATCGAAAAGTACATTGATGGTCTCCCTGACCCGGTTCAGGATATCGTTACTGGTAGCAACCCTACTACCGTCAGACAGGCCATTGAATTGTTTGCTACCCTAACTGAATCCCAGATCAGGAAAGGTAAGCTTTTTCGAATGGGTGACCCGAAACCATCTGACAAGTCTGAACAGGAAGAACCAAAGGATAAACAGGCCGAGACATCCAAGAAGAAGAAGAGCAAGGCTTCTCAAAACTGCGCAATAACTGCTCAGAACAATCAGGTTGCACCAAACCAGCCAGCACAACCTCGTACAAGGAAAACTATGTTGGCACCGCACCTTTGTGCAACAAATGCAACCGTCATCATCTGGGCAAGTGAAGTGTCACAAATGTACCCACTGTGGGCGATTAGGACATTTGATCAATACCTGCCATTATGCTAACAAAGCTGCTGCAAATCCTGCTGTTGTTCAAGCACAGTTTCCATCTGGGTCGTGTTATAACTGTGGTGACCTTACTCACTACCGAAACAATTGCCCAAGACTTGTTAACGCAAATCCAGCGCGTCGACGAGTGTTTAAAATAAACGAGGCAAACGCGGACGACAATGCAGCAGTGAACAATTAGTCTTTTGTATTTCTTTGTTTGTTATCCTCTGATGTTTGGAACAATTCAGCAGTTATATAAATAAAATTGGTTGTTTCAAGTTTTTTTTACGAAACTAATACAATCATGTGATTATGTGCTTATGTGATTTCTTTTATGTCTTGTGTTTTTGTGTGATCCGAATATTCATTACCCAAATCCTCATAGAATCTTCCGTATCTCCATATGAGGGATTCATAGTAGGATATCCAAAGGTACTACCTTAAATCCTTAATAGGCTTCTACGTTATAGTTAAGTCCCTTGGATTATGAAGTACTATTCTATAATTGGACCCCTTGAGTGGTCTAGTTTAATAGATTGATTCAAAAATTTGGTTAGGAATATCATGTGATGATATAGCTGAAAAGATCCCTTAAGTGATCTATTTAAGGAGATCGTACGACGGTCTAGTTAAGGAGATCATGTGTTGATCTAATTAAAAAGATCGTTCGTTGATCTAGTTAAAAAGATCTTTTGGTGGTCTAGTCAAGTCACTTCATGATTATTCGATTGATTTTTCCCTACGCATTACCTAATTATGGATGCATACATAATTATGGAATTCAGTGCACAGAAACCGCATCAAGTTTTGTCATGTGTTAAGACCTATAGTGATGAGAATAACGAAACGAGAACAATGTAGAAAGGGGCATGGTGGATACGCCGCTGGTACTTCCTATATATTAGTGTTCCTTATTACATTGTGAACGTAGCGTTATTTAAGTTACTAGAAGTCCTGGACCTTGACCAATGTCATTTTATCTTACACTCTCCGACTCTGATTTCGAGCACACACAAGTTTCCTATGATAGTCTTCGTAGGAAACATTCTTCTACCCGTAGTTTGAAACTCCATGTTTTGTTACTACAAGGACATCACTTTGACAGTTGACAAATTCGCTAAGAATGCAAACGTGGCCCAGAGTTTTACTTAGGGTACGAAGGATTCATTCGAAAGCGAAACAATCACAGTTGTCTTCACAGTCCTCTGAAATAAAAATTCGGGACGAAATTTCCTAAAGTATGGGAGACTTTGACACCTGTGTCACTACAAGCATCAAAAAATACCAAACCAATGAAATATTGTACTTCACACTTGGGATTTGTATAAATATGTGTATCATTTGCACATATCAATTCTTGTTCAATTTCGAGCTCTAAATCGCTTTCTGGGAAGTTATACGCGAACTGATGCGTAAACGTAATCAGTTTAATGCGACAAACACCCCAGAATAGTGACATGGGCTTAACATACCTTAAATAACCTTTACATAACTTAGAAATAAGTTTTGGAAGGTTTGGTATGTCGAAATCAAGTTTATTCGCTTACAGGGACTAATTTCGACAAACTGTGAAAGTATGCCGATTCGTACTGTAACGAACATTCCAGAACATGATCATAAGTTAAACATGCCCTAAATATCCTTTACATAGCTTAGAAATAGGCTTTGAGGTGTTCGGTGTGCTAAAATAAACTTTTGGTCATTCAGGGGTGATGTGTGCAAAATGCAACATATAAATTACATCAAACAAGGCATAAAACTAACCCTTTTTAAGTACTAATATTGGAAAAAGAGTGTTTTTGTCTTCCTTTTGTATTTTCAGGATTAAATGAGCTCAAAAACACAAAAGAAGCAAAAGACAGCTAATTCCAACATAAATACAAGGAAAGGAACATAAGTGGACTGCCCGACCCCTCAACGGCACCTTCCAAAGCAAAATGGAGAAGGCAGAAGTCTGAACACGCCCCGTGCTCAGCCAGCACGGGGGCGTGCCCAAGAAGCAGCAGAAAAGACAAATCTATAGAAGCTTCTATTGCCCACCACGGGCCGTGCTCAGCGGACACGGGGGCGTGTCGAAAGTACAGCAGGCGCATTTATTGTAATTGCGAATTACAATTAATGAGGAGAGAGAGTGTCAGACAGGTACGGGGCCGTGCCCAGCGGACACGGGGCCGTGCCCAGCTCTCTGTTCAGCCTATAAATAGGAGTGCTTGGATTCATTTCATCTCATCCCTTGGCACACCACCTCTCTCACACTTCATCCACCACCCACCACCATCACAACACCATCATCCACCACCATCATCCATTGTCCATCGTAGAGTGTGTGAGTCGTCTCGGGATCCAAGATTGATCGTAAGAGTTCTTGACAATCAAGGCCATGTTTGCCTAAGTCTCTTACATCACTTGGTGAAGACAAAGTGTCTAGTTTAATACTTTTTATTTCTAATCTTTTGCACTTTTTATTTGGTTTTGTATTAATGACTTTAATAACTAGTTACTTATGTTGAAGGTGATCTTTCCTTATCGTTTGTCCGTGGTGTCTTGGCATTATTTTACTGTCTATATAAAATAAAGGATTTTCACCATTCATATCTCCACGGTCTATATGGAGGTATGTTGGCTACCTGGTCGGGGGTTAAGGGAACGGTTTGGTAAAGGTCTTGCCATTGTTCAACGTTTAGAGGTCCTGCAATGGACATGGGTCAAATTTAGTAGGACCTCCTTCAATGCTTCACGGTATTGGATGGCGGGGGTCCAAACTCTTTGACCCCCTCATAAGTTAACTACTATTAATACTATAACCCGGCTATTTAGGACTGTATCCCTGCTGACTCAGACTACTTAGCCGAGGGTAACGTCACCGCCAAAAGCGGGGCCTACCACAATACTGCATTAATAACTTAATTCATTATCTTTCAATAATCCACCCTTTTAGGATTGTATCCTTGCTGACTCAAACTACTGGGGTGAGGGTAACGTCACCTTCAAAAGAGGGGCCTACTACAATAACTAAGATAATCTCTTAATTATGTGCAAAAGTGCGGAAATAATCAAAGGTTATACTAGATACGAGTCGGAACCAAGTGATTCATCGTGTCTATCTGTTTTTCTTTTATTTTTATTTTCAGCATTTTAGTTAGTTTTTATTTTTCTTAGCTTAAAACATTTTTCTAAACTTTTATTTTGATTAGACGTTGAGGATAAACCGGTACTAAAAGCTCTTGTGTCCTTGGACGACCTCGGTATCTTACCAACGCTATACTACACTCAACGATGGGTGCACTTGCCCATATGTGTGTTTAGTGTTAGTGAAATATCGTGTTTTATAAATTTAAAACTTGGCTAAAATAAGTGTTAAAAAGGGCTTAAAATATACACCTAATATATACGACACTTAAACGCGCATCAAGGGGCTAAAAGCGTCAAAAAGTGCATAAGTTTGCATTTTCGCGCATATCTTACGTTCTGAATATACCCGGACGTCCAAAAATTAATGTAATCATTAAAATATTTTATTTTAGTGATTGGCATGATAAAATTCCATTCGTCGTGTAATTTGGATCGTTTTTCGCGTCCGTTCGTGTTTCGTCGTAATTAACCGAATAACGTGTTCGTACGACCAAACGAACTGACATCCGGCATATTTTTGAGCATATTTATGTTCTCTATACTTTAATTCATTTTAAAGCTTTGAAATGGGGTTAACGGGGCTTAAATGTGCCGAAAACTGAGTTTTTAACCTTCAGGAACCAAAACTGACATTCTGCCAAACTAGGCTCTGGCGGGCCGCGTAAGATGAGGGCTTCTCTTACACGTGGCGCGAGCGACCCCCAGACCTACAAAAATAGCAGATTTCAATTATGTAGCTGGTTTCTAGGTTTGCAAATGGTTTTAAACAAGTCTATGGGCTGTTTTGGGGCACCCATGGTATTTTAATTCTGTGGGCACACTTGTAAGGCCGAGATCGAAGCACGTTTATCGATGAACGATCCTAACGGTGACCCGAAAAATATAAATACCCACTTCCAAATTCACTTGTTCCTCACATATGATCTGAATATTCTCTAAGTTGAAGTTCAAAGCTTCATACCTAAGAATTTATAGATCATATCTTCGTAGCTTGGACCTTTTGTAAGTATTCTTTCGTGCTTTTATGCGTTTTTAGCACGAAAGTCATACAGGGTTTGACTTTCTACTTTGACCAGTCAATGGTCAACATGAAGTTCGTTTGAACTTCCCAACGTGAGCGTAATCACGATGGTCATAGTCCTTAGTGACTATACCTACTGATTACCACGTTGATTAGGTGTAGTGACGAGTCATAGTTTCGGTCAAAATACGCGTTTATGCGTATTTTACAACCAAACTATTCTTGGGTATCAAAACCCTTTGTTTTGATATCAAACTTGTTTTCTAACTTCGTTAAACGTGTTTTAACATGTTTAACTCGTCACTTTAGGTTTAGTGCTTATATAGGGTCGTAAGGTAAGCGGTCTAAAAAACCGCTTAGACTTTCGAACCCGACTCGTTTGGTCGATCATTAGGATACGACCAAACATATTTTGTGACCATAGTTGTATAGGGAATAACCTTCCGAGGTTATACCTTATGAACACTTCGTTTAAGTAGTTGTATGATAGGTAATTTATATGCCTTAGGAAAATGACCAAAATGCCCTTTGTAGGACCGAGTTTCCAGACCGAAACCGTGATTCTTGTGAGATCGGTTCAAGACGGGAGAGATTAGACATAAACAAACAACTTCTTTGTATTAATCCGGTAGTATAACATTACAAATCGGCCCGATTACAAGATAACCGAACTAATACCAAAGGAGTACACATCCGGGGAGAGACCAAGTGGTGATCTCTCCCGGTGAGGTCTCAAACCTCCTAAACTCTCCTAATGTTGCAAATGGCAAGGGTTTTCTATTTATAGTCACACCCCTTGTCTTGCAAACACACACGGTCAACCGAATAACCCTCTCGTTTGACCACTTCAAACGAGCGGGTCTATACACGTTCGATAGACCGTTTCACTAACTATTACAAATTCAGCGTAAAATAAAACTAATCTATTCGACAAGCATCGGACACAAAATCTGCATCAACACCCTTTTTGCGCATAAATTCATTTTAAGCATATGTAACCTAAATTTTGACATCTAAACTGATTAGGAAACATTATTCGACTTGATAAGGCATATATTACTTGTCATAGAACTAGTTAGCCGATCCGAACGCGTTTTACGCGAACGACGCGTTAAAGTAGCGTAAGCTACCTAAACGAGTCATAATGGGTCGTAAGCACTTAGGATATGTTCCGTTTTAGAATATAGGCTTTGTTAAACCATATTACATGAGTTCTTACACTCATTTGGTTTACGAAACCTCATTCTATCCAATCCTCCGAGTTAGGTCCGTTTATTAACGTAGTTACCAATATTAGGTGCCGTTTGATTCCGTGATCTTTCTAGCATTGCTTGGTTGTTATCCAAAGACTATTGAGCAATCTCAAGTGAGTACATAGTCCCCTCTTTTACTGTTTTCAAATGTTTTGGGGTGAAACATGTGTGCTTAATTGTTATTTTCATGATTTCAAAGTATAAATTGATTATACATGCTAGTACTTATCTTTTGACAAATTGATTGATTATCTACTGTTTAAACATTAATTTTTCAAAGGTTATAAAACAAATTGTTGGATTGTACTTATTTTTTTACATTCACCAAACCGATTGGTAGTATGATATAGCGCTATAGGACTAGACACCCCATTCCTGTTGTATGGAATGTCAGAAACCAAATTTTATCCAAATAGAGATTGCCTTTGTGGTATTTCTATAGTCTCTAAGGTGTAGTTTGATACACTAAGGTTTGAATGAATTCAAAATCACATTTTCTTTGGTATATTTTGCTATACTTCCAAAGTATAGTTTGATATGCTCCTAAATGTGATATTGTTTACCAAAGTATAATTTGATATACTATGTACAAAACCAACATATATTTTGTTAATTACTAAGGCCTAGTTGATATGTTATTTATAAAACCAAAGCATAGTTTTGATATGTTATATGTAAAACCAAAGCATAGTTTTGATATGTTATTTACAAAACCAAAGTATACTATGATATACTACTGGAAAACTATTATTTTAACAACTAAAGTATATTTGATATACTATATGTTTAACTGTTTTGAAACTAAAATATATTTTAATATATTACTTATCCGACTTTCTTAAAACCAAGGTATATTTTTATATATACTACAAACCTTTTTATCAAAACATTGTTTTACAAACAACATATTTTATACAAACTCATTTTACTTGGTTATTTATTTATCTATGCATTATTCTTTTATATCATCTGGTTTCTTATAAATATTCGCATGATTTATAAAGAAAACATTTTATGTTCATGACTACTTTTTGTTAAACATTATTTTAAACTTACAAGTCATGAATCCTGCATTAATAAAACCTATGTATCTCACAGGCATTTTTATGCTGACGTACCTATTTTTACACATGTTTCAGGTGCTGCTATGTGATGATTGTTGATGCATGATATACATAGGATGGACTCATGCCTTAGCGACTTAAAAACTTGAAAGACAATATTTGTGTTTATCTGATTTGTAATAAACAATTAGTTCAATAATTCAATAAAACGAAATTATTTAATCCTTGGTTGTGAAACAATGATTCTGTTACGACACTCCCCGGCATTTCCGCCATGATATGTTGTTTTACGTGGTTGGGTTGTGACAGAAAAGTTGGTATTAGAGCCAATGGTTATAGGGAATTAGGTTATTAGTAATGCTTTGACCTAGACTATAACCATCCTAGGACCCTAACATAAGTTATCTTGTGTTTAGTCTTAAAACAATATTGTCGCCTATCTTTAGGTGACAACCAAAACAAGAACACAAATTTCGAATCCGCTTTGAAAACCAATCATCTGTTCTAGGATGATTTATTATAAGGTTTTGAACCCTCTAAGTTTTCAAAATCTCGTCAAAGTTTGGGTCTTATAGTGTTAACACGTGCAATCTGGAAGGGTGGATGCCTGTATCCTGAGTTTTCTGTCTAAGGCTAGAGTGTTCGTACAAACCCATATAATCGGACCAGTCACTCTTATCTGGGAATTCTTGGGATGAGTGTCCACTTATAGGCTAAAGCAGGTCTTCGCGATACATTATAATGACCCATTTACTTTGATTAGTCACTGCGAGCCATTTGTTTGTTCAAGGTAACGAACGAATGATCGCCTTCCTTGTGTTTTGTCGATGTTTTCAATACCCCATTTGTTTTTCCAATTGTCAACCTCACTTGTTTCTCATGTTTCCTTGTTCTTTTTAGACAATGCCTCCTCGACGAGATGCACAACCCCTGACTAATGAAGAAGTCACAGCCCTTGTCGCTCAACAAATGGCTGCAGTGCTTCCGAACGTAGTAACCCAGATCCATCAGTTATACAACAACAATAACAACAATAATGCTCAGTGTAATTTCAAAACCTTCAATTCGGCTAAACCGTTACAGTTTTCTGGGTCTCAAGGAGCAACCACGCTCCAGCAATGGTTCGAAAGTTTGGAAAGCACATTCAGACATGTGCAGTGTCTGAATGAACGTAAGGTTGAGTTTGCATCCAGTGTGTTCGAGAAGCGTGTGCAGTCGGTTTCCATCCTACATTGAGGGCAATGTAGAGTTTAAGTGTGAGGATGAGAAACTATCGTTTAGTGTCGTTAGTATAGTTAGTCGAGTCATAAAAAGTCGAAAAATAAAAAAAAATTTAAAAATTTTAAAAATCCAAAAAAATTAGAAAATGTCTTTTGAAAATAAGAAGTTTGCAAAATAAAAGACGGAAAATGATAGAAAAGTCGTATTTTTGTTCGGGTTCAAATAATGATAATATGAGATAATATAATTGAGCTTGTGTCTAGTTTGGGATGTGCGGGAAGGCTCGGTTCGGTTCTAGTTTTCTTTGATCTTAAATATACCTAATTGTCGGTCTACTAGTGGGTTCTCATCTAGGGAAAGTGGAGAAATTGAAACCGCCAATAATAGTATAAGGGATGCCGTTATAAGCTAAGATCGTTAGAGTTTTTGGTCATTATCTCGTTGAAAAGAAAAAAAAAGAAATAAACGAGCTAGAAACTAAATGAAAGTAGCCATATCTATGTAGTCTGGGTTGGGGATAGCGACTCTACAGCCAGATTACCGCTAGGGTGTGAGAAATCGACCTTGCAAAGAAAAAAAAAAAAAAAAAAGTACCGAAGCCTAAGTAATCCGAGGTGGGGATAGCGACTCTACAGCCGGAATGCCTCTGGGTTACGGAAAGCAACGTCTACGCTCGAAAAAAAAAGTAATGAAAAAAAATGGAAAGAAAAAGAAAAAAAATAAGATTAGATTTGATTCTAAACTCTCTTGATCTTCGTATAAAACGGTTAGGAAATAACCTAGTGGTTGTTCCTTTTGTCCTATAAGCTTGAGGGGGGATTAGGTGGACTTGCAATTCTTAGCGTGAGACCCTAGGTAGATTGACCGTACTTGACCTAAATTGCATGATAAGGGCTTGGAACCGAGTTTGGGTTTAAGAGGACACGTATACTTGCAATCGTGGCTAACACAAGTTTCGATTTTAATAAGTAATCTAAGTTTTTGTTCCCGAATAATTATTCCGTCTATGATTCCGTTATGCATAATTCTTTTTCGAGAACGAAAAAATGTTAAGTGTGGGGATATTTGATGTGGGGTAAAATACACATATTTGTCCCGTGTAAATTGTATAATTATTGTACATGTTTTATTTATTTTTATTTAGTTTTAGTGTTATATTATATTATATTGTGTTTTAGCAGGTCCTGGTGTAAATGGAGCGAAAAATAGTAATAAACAAATAACCAGCCAGTTGAGTAGAGAGGACCGCCAGTGACTGAAGTAAAATTGCCACTATTTTCTGTGAGTGGGCCGAGTCCACCATCTCTATTCTATAACTTGGATGACCAAATTGAATAATGTTGAGGGTTGTTTAAAAAATAGTGCATGAAACTCGAGGGACCAAATGTAGCAAATTTCTTAAAGTTGCAATTAATTGTCATTCACTATAAGACAAAACGAAAGAAAAAAATATGCAGATCTTATAATACCCTTTGAAGTTTGACCGAGTGAATATATTATGGACTATTATGGACTTTTCATAATAGTCTTGTTGGGCCAGTATGTGCTCCAATTCGTCTAAGGATCCATGTGAAGCAATTATATCCTACAACAATTAGGATGAAGATATTGACGGCATGGCAGGAGGATATAACATAAAAACAAGTGGGCTGGCCCTCGAATGGAAATTAACACTAAGGCTGTGTTCCAGATATCCACTTAACAGGAGGAGGGGAGGGGAGGGGAGGGGAGGGAAAATGGGGTTTTTTTTTGCCTGAAAATAGTCTTTCCAATTTGGAAAGACATGGAGGGGAGGGGAGAAATTTTTAACTCGGGAACACACCGTAAAAGGGTTTGGGGGAAAATAATTGTTACCGGTGGACGGCTATAAATTGGACGCACGAAGACAATTCTGAGGAGGAGATAACACACAAGATCAAGGACGCACGAACAGAACCAACTGGGACTATTTTGAGTAGATAATTTGCAAAGGGTTCGAAGCTACGAAATCATCGGGTCGAGCGGGAAGCTTAGAGGACAAGGAATTACCGGGTTTTACCTTAAGATTTCTTTTACTTTCTAGTTTTCTTGTTTTTATATCGATGAATTCTTGTTTAAGACTTAGCTTTATTATTCTTGAGACCATGTTTCTTGGCTAGATTTTCTTAAACTACCTAGGTGTGACAATGGTTTACATAAAGTTTGGATTTTTATTCAGTTTTTGTGTGGTTTATGGATTTTCTTGTATTGTAACGGCTATGGAATTTTAACTTGGTGTATATGCATGCTTGATATTGTTTTATTACTGTTTATTGCTTCGTATAATCCTTGGTGACGGTCTATATCACATTATAGGGTTATGCTAGGGTTCTTGATTTAGGTGAGTGTCTATATCACGTAATAGATCATTAATCCTTTAGGGTGAAAATTGCATAAGTAACCTTAGAAGTAATATTTGGTAATTTAATAAAATCAAGTGTTCTGCTAATCTTGTCGCTGTGAGGCTCGAGGTTATTAATAGGTCTCGGTTTGGTTTATAGCTAGGTCTAAGAAATTGGTCTAGTCCTTAAACATTCTCTTGTCTATTAAACCAAGATTAAAACCCATAGTTGCCTTAGACTTTCGCGCTGTGAGGTAGATCGTCTTATTTAGGCACTTTCAAGAAGTTAGAGGACTGTGAGGAAATCTAAAAACCGGTAATCATAACAGCCTAGGTAGTGCCACAAGAATCACCTTGAGAGGGATTGAGGGGCTTAGTTGGTATCTTAATAGGTTTAGCATTTAAAGATCCCGGTTCCATACCACAAAACTATCGAATAGAAATCCATCCTGAGTTTAACCTGCGTCTAGCCTAGGTAGTCTTCATCGCCACTGGTTCTAGTCTTCGTCCAAGTTCGTGTCTAGTTATTTAGCATTATTTTAATATTTTATTTAGGATTTTTAGAAACCCCCTCATCAAATAAACAAATTAGTTAAGTCGTGTCTAAATAGAGTCTTAGCGTAATAATTAGAGTCTCGTGGGTTCGATACTCGGATTTACTTTAGCTATACTACATTGATCGGTACACTTGCCGGTTGTGTGGTTTTAGTTTTAGATCGAGTCTAAGTTTATAAATTTAAAGCTTAGAGTGTCTAGATTAGGGTTAATTTTAGTTGTTTTTATTAAACCACTTTTAGCACATCAAGTTTTTGGCGCCGTTGCCGGGGATTCTTTGGCGATTGCGTTAATTACTTTATTTGGACTTGTTTGACATATTACGTGCTCTTTGTTCATTTGTTGGAGTCGTAGGAGTCTAATTGTCCGTGTCTTTTATTTTTCTTGAGTCTTGTAAATATGTGTGAAATTTGTGGAGGACCTCATTTTACTGTTAATTGCCCACAATATGAGGGGTCCTCTGCACAATGTTATGCTAACCCTTTTGTGCAGCCGCATCCATATTTTTCACAGGGGTATTCTTTGCATTTTTATGATGATCGGCCATATTATGATGATCCGTATCAGCAGCCACAACATAACCAGGGTCAGACTAGCGATAGAGGTTTAGAGGGTAGTTTGAGTAGGATGGAGGAGATGTTCGCCCAGATGATGGCGCATAATCAGACGACCCAGAAAACCCTAGCTGAAATTGAGCAGATAAATAAAAATCAAGAGCTTTATATTAAAAATCAACAATCTACACTCTTAGATTTTCAGCGACAAGTAGGTGCTATAGATAAACAGTTACAAGAATACCCTCCTGGTCAGTTTTCGGGTAACACTCACACAAACCTGGCTAACCATTCAGCTAAGGCTATCACTACCTGTAGTGGAAAGAGTTTAGGAGAGGTAGTTAGAGAGAGTGTTGAGGTGGAGGAAGAAATTGTAGAGGTAGAAATTAAGTCGTCTGGGAAGGATGAGTTTTTAGAGTTAGAATTAGTCTATGAAGAGGTAGGAGTGTTGGACCCTGATGGGGACATAGCATACTTTGATGCCCCACTTGAAGGTGAACTGACAGAGGTAATCAAACCTACCCCAGACGAAGAGACTAAGTGTGGGGATCATCCTTTGAAAGTGGTGGAAGAAGAAGAACACCACAGCTGGCCCATGGTTTTAGTGATAGGTGAAACTGAAAAATCAGAAAAGCCACGGTAGAAGGCGAGGAAAGAGAAAAGAAAAGATCGAAAACGGAAGATGACCGAAGGGTTATACAGGGTGAAGAAGAAGGAGGAGCCTTTGAATTTCAAACACGATCAGTCTTCTCGCTACATGTCATGCATTCGGTTTCTTCCAAGTAAGTTTAAATTTTGGTGGTTTGACCCGTTAAACTTTTTTAAAATATTTTATAATTCCACCAATAAATTTTTAAATATTTTTGAGGATCGGGTGGAATTAAACGGGTTAGATAAGGTCCCACTCAAGGAAAAACCTCCTGATTAAATTCAAGTGTGGGGAGGTTTTGTAGAGTTTTGTATAGAGTCGTAGTTTTTGTATAATGAGTCTTTGCTAGTAGTTTTGAGTCAGTTTTTGTTTAGAGTCGGTACTGCTTTGCTTTTTGCTTGTTTCTGTTTATGCAGGTTTGAATATGTACCACCCGTACTCAATCTCCATTCGGGTGATTTTGGAGCTGCTTATCAAATTCCAGGCATTTATCGAGCGTACTAGTCAGAGTCAAAGCCGATCGCGAATGAAATGCTATACGATCGAGCTGGATTGGACGAGAGTTTAGGAGCTTGCGCATTATTCAACCAGCTAAGTCATTTCCAATTTTGCCCTTAGTTTTTTTTATTTCTTATTTATTTTTAGTTTTTTTTAGTCGGTTTCCATCCTACATTGAGGGCAATGTAGAGTTTAAGTGTGAGGATGGGAAACTATCGTTTAGTGTCGTTAGTATAGTTAGTCGAGTCATAAAAAGTCGAAAAATAAAAAAAAAATTAAAAATTTTAAAAATCCAAAAAAATTTAAAAATTAGAAAATGTCTTTTGAAAATAAGAAGTTTGCAAAATAAAAGACGGAAAATTATAGAAAAGTCGGATTTTTGTTCGGGTTCAAATAATGATAATATGAGATAATATAATTGAGCTTGTGTCTAGTTTGGGATGTGCGGGTGGGCTCGGTTCGGTTCTAGTTTCCTTTGATCTTAAATATACCTAATTGTCGGTCTACTAGTGGGTTCTCATCTAGGGAAAGTGGGGAAATTGAAACCGCCAATAATAGTATAAGGGATGTCGTTATAAGCTAAGATCGTTAGAGTTTTTGGTCATTATCTCGTTTAAAAAAAAATAAAAAATAAACGAGCTAGAAACTAAATGAAAGCAGCCATTTCTATGTAGTCTGGGTTGGGGATAGCGACTCTACAGCCGGATTACCGCTAGGGTGTGTGAAATCGACCTTGCAAAGAAAAAAAAAGAAAATAAAAAGTACCGAAGCCTAAGTAATCCGAGTTGGGGATAGCGACTCTACAGCCGGAATGCCTCTGGGTTAGGGAAAGCAACGTCTACGCTCGAAAAAAAAGTGATGAAAAAAAATGGAAAGAAAAAGAAAAAAAATAAGATTAGATTTGATTATAAACTCTCTTGATCTTGGTATAAAACGGTTAGGAAATAACCTAGTGGTTGTTCCTTTTGTCCTATAAGCTTGAGGGGGGATTAGGTGGACTTGCAATTCTTAGCGTGAGACCCTAGGTAGATTGACCGTACTTGACCTAAATTGCATGATAAGGGCTTGGAACCGAGTTTGGGTTTAAGAGGACACGTATACTTGCAATCGCGGCTAACACAAGTTTCGATTTTAATAAGTAATCTAAGTTTTTGTTCCCGAATAATTATTCCGTCTATGATTCGGTTATGCATAATTCTTTTTTGAGGACGAAAAAATGTTAAGTGTGGGATATTTGATGTGGGGTAAAATACACATATTTGTCTCGTGTAAATTGTATAATTATTGTACAGGTTTTATTTATTTTTATTTAGTTTTAGTGTTATATTATATTATATTGTGTTTTGGCAGGTCCTGGTGCAAATGGAGCGAAAAATAGTAATAAACAAATAACCAGCCAGTTGAGTAGAGAGTACCGCCAGTGACTGAAGTAAAATTGCCACTATTTTCTGTTAGTGGGCCGAGTCCACCATCTCTATTCTATAAGTTGGATGACCAAATTGAATAATGTTGAGGGTTGTTTAAAAATAAGTGCATGAAACTCGAGGGACCAAATGTAGCAAATTTCTTAAAGTTGCAATTAATTATCATTCACTATAAGACAAAACGAAAGAAAAAAATATGTAGATCTTATAATACCCTTTGAAGTTTGACCGAGTGAATATATTATGGACTATTATGGACTTTTCATAATAGTCTTGTTGGGCCAGTATGTGCTCCAATTTGTCTAAGGATCCATGTGAAGAAATTATATCCTACAACAATTAGGATGAAGATATTGACGGCATGGCAGGAGGATATAACATAAAAACATGGGGGCTGGCCCTCGAATGGAAATTAACACTAAAAGGGTTTGGGGAAAAATAATTGTTACCGGTGGACGGCTATAAATTGGACGCACGAAGACAATTCTGAGGAGGAGATAACACACAAGATCAAGGACGCACGAACAGAACCAACTGGGACGATTTTGAGAAGATAATTTGCAAAGGGTTCGAAGCTACGAAATCATCGGGTCAAGCGGGAAGCTTGGAGGACAAGGAATTACCGGGTTTTACCTTACGATTTCTTTTACTTTCTAGTTTTCTTGTTTTTATATCGATGAATTCTTGTTTAAGACTTAGCTTTATTATTCTTGAGACCATGTTTCTTGGCTAGATTTTCTTAAACTACCTAGGTGTGACAATGGTTTAAATAAAGTTTGGATTTTTATTCAGTTTTTGAGTGGTTTATGGATTTTCTTGTATTGTAACGGCTATGGAATTTTAACTTGGTGTATATGCATGCTTGATATTGTTTTATTACTGTTTATTGCTTCGTATAATCCTTGGTGACGGTCTATATCACATTATAGGGTTATGCTAGGGTTCTTGATTTAGGTGAGTGTCTATATCACGTAATAGATCATTAATCCTTTAGGGTGAAAATTGCATAAGTAACCTTAGAAGTAATATTTGGTAATTTAATAAAATCAAGTGTTCTGCTAATCTTGTTGCTGTGAGGCTCGAGGTTATTAATAGGTCTCGGTTTGGTTTATAGCTAGGTCTAAGAAATTGGTCTAGTCCTTAAACATTCTCTTGTCTATTAAACCAAGATTAAAACCCATAGTTGCCTTAGACTTTCGCGCTGTGAGGTAGATCGTCTTATTTAGGCACTTTCAAGAAGTTAGAGGACTGTAAGGAAATCTAAAAACCGGTAATCATAACCGCCTAGGTAGTGTCACAAGAATCACCTTGAGAGGGACTGAGGGGCTTAGTTGGTATCTTAATAGGTTTAGCATTTAAAGATCCCGGTTCCATACCACAAAACTATCGAATAGAAATCCATCCTGAGTTTAACCTGCGTCTAGCCTAGGTAGTCTTCATCGCCACTGGTTCTAGTCTTCGTCCAAGTTCGTGTCTAGTTATTTAGCATTATTTTAATATTTTATTTAGGATTTTTAGAAACCCCCTCATCAAATAAACAAATTAGTTAAGTCGTGTCTGAATAGAGTCTTAGCGTAATCATTAGAGTCTCGTGGGTTCGATACTCGGACTTGCTTTAGCTATACTACATTGATCGGTACACTTGCCGGTTGTGTGGTTTTAGTTTTAGATCGAGTCTAAGTTTATAAATTTAAAGCTTAGAGTGTCTAGATTAGGGTTAATTTTAGTTGTTTTTATTAAACCACGTTTAGCACATCATGTAGTGTCACAAATGTACCCACTGTGGGCGATTGGGACATTTGATCAATACCTGCCATTATGCTAACCAAGCTGCTGCAAATCCTGCTGTTGTTCAAGCGCAGTTTCCACCTGGGTCGTGTTATAACCGTGGTGACCTTGCTCACTACCGAAAAAATTGCCCAAGACTTGTTAACGCAAATCCAACGCGTGGACGAGTGTTTAACATAAACGAGGCAAACGCGGACGACAATGCAGCAGTGAACAATTAGTCATTTGTATTTCTTTGTTTGTTATCCTCTGACGTTTGGAACAATTCAGCAGTTATATAAATAAAATTGGTTGTTTCAAGTTTATTTTACGAAACTGATACAATCGTGTGATTATGTGCTTATGTGATTTCTTTTATGTCTTGTGTTTTTGTGTGATCCGAATATTCATTACCCAAATCCTCATAGAATCTTCCGTATCTCCATATGAGGGATTCATAGTAGGATATCCAAAGGTACTACCTTAAATCCTTAATGGGCTTCTACGTTATAGTTAAGTCCCTTGGATTATGAAGTACTATTCTATAATTGGACCCCTTGAGTGGTCTAGTTTAATAGATTGATTCAAAAATTTGGTTAGGAATATCATGTGATGATATAGCTGAAAAGATCCCTTAAGTGATCTATTTAAGGAGATCGTACGACGGTCTAGTTAAGGAGATCATGTGTGATCTAGTTAAAAAGATCGTTCGTTGATCTAGTTAAAAAGATCTTTTGGTGGTCTAGTCAAGTCACTTCATGATTATTCGATTGATTTTCCCTATGCATTATGAAATGAACTGTGCGGACTGTGCAAGGAATTATGTAATTATGGATGCATACATAATTATGGAATTCAGGGCACAGAAACCACATCAAGTTTTGTCATGTGTTAAGACCTATAGTGATGAGAATAACGAAACGAGAACAATGTAGAAAGGGGCATGCTGGATACGCCGCACCTTTGTGCAACAAATGCAACCGTCATCATCTGGAGCAAGTGCAGTGTCAGAAATGTACCCACTGTGGGCGATTGGGACATTTGATTAATACCTGTCGTTATGCTAACCAAGCTGCTGCAAATCCTGCTGCTGTTCAAGCACAGTTTCCACCTGGGTTGTGTTATAACTGTGGTGAGCTTACTCACTACCGAAACAATTGCCCAAGACTTGTTAACGCAAATCCAGCGCGTGGACAAGTGTTTAACATAAACGAGGCAAACGCGGAAGACAATGCAGCAGTGAACAATTAGTCTTTTGTATTTCTTTGTTTGTTATCCTCTGATGTTTGGACGACAATTCAGCAGTGAACAAGCACAGTTTCCACCTGGGTCGTGTTATAACTATGGTGCCGATCCGAAATCAGAACCTAACTAGTGAACTAGAACTGCGAGCCCGAGACGCACGGTAGTGCCAAAATCGGCACGGCAGTGCAACATCGATTACCAGCAACATTTATTCAGTGATCTCGGAACGACACGGTAGTGCGGTTGAACCGCACGACCGTGCGAGTGCTGAAACGACGACAGAACGTCATAAAGGGCCTATTCCGGTGGCAGCACTTAAAATTTTTTATTTTGCTCTTATTTTGTTGTATTCCTGTATGCAGATGAACCACTGATTCCTCAAGTTCGACCAAAACAAAACGAAAGACCGTCCATGTATTTCCAGATCGGAGGCCTTATGGAATCGACGAGGGAAAATCGGCAAACCAAGTAGGATAAATTAGACCACCCTGACAGCCCTAAACCAAGACGAGAGACTATCCAACGTGATTTCATATCCGATGTCTAGGTTGTTAAACATTGAACGACCCGTGTATCTCAAGCTTACATTGGAATTTTTCGCTTCATACTCTTATGACAAAACAAGAAGCGAAAATCCAGACTTTAAGAATAAAGAGACGATACAATTCAGGTTGGGTAGAAAATGGCATAAATGGTCAGCCGCTAAATTGGAGAGATATGGGTCTAGTAGTGGATACAGACAATGGCCCGAGACTGAGGGGTCTAAATGGAGAGATATGGGATCCACTACCACCACAGGACGAAGACATCGAAATGCACGAACATCAGGTACTAGAACCACCACCGCAACACAACCAGTCGCCGCACGATCAGCCACAGCACGAACATCCCCAGCATCAGTATGAATATCTGCCACAACAGAACTGGCCTCCAGGTATCCCTTCCTATCCCGAGCTATACCAGCAATTCCAACACATGCAGGTGACTCAGGATACTATGCAAGCGACTCAGGACACCATGAGCGAGGAAATGTATGCAGGTTTTTCCTACATCTTCAGGGGGCTACAGAGCGTCTATCCTAGCCACTTCAGAGAGTTGATCTGAAACCCAGGTAATTACAGGGTGGGTTCATCTGGAACACGTCACCATGATAATGATGATGATGATGATGATGAGTAGGAGGAGGAGGTGGAGCGGAACGTTCAGAAAAACTGGTGTTTTATCGTAGTTTATTTTATTTTTATTTAGTACTTTATTTTATTTGGTATTTTTAAAACTTTATGTATGTTTTTAAGCTGTTTAAGTAGTGTGTTTGTTTTGTTTGAATAATGGATTTGGTTTGGTTATCTAACATTTTAATCAATGGTAATGTTGGCTGTTTTAGCAAGTAACATACTTGGAAGATTTGTAAAGAATGCACAACAAAGTTGAGAAGACTTCAATTAAAGTCTACTCGAACGAGTCAACTTCAACTCTGAGGGAGTACCTCTTTCCCTTTTCACATTATTAGTTTAGCTCTTCATAATTGTTTAACTAATATGTATTTCACATTGGGGACAATGTGAAGTTCAAGTGTGGGGAGGGGTTTAAAGGTTTCAACTTTGTTTGTCTTTAGTTGTCCTCATTTTTGTACATATTTATTTTCAGAAAAGAAAACAAAAATGGTCACTTATGTTCTTTAAAAAGCATCAAATTTGATAAAAACTCGACAAGCCAAATTGATTTCTGAAAAAGATAACTAAAAGCGTGATAAAACAAGAAGAAAGACTTGCATGTTTATCTTTATATTTATACCCATTTCTTCCGTTTACGTGAGCATATTTTTGAGCCTTTACTGCCACTTTCAAATATCCATTCCATACCCTTAACCATAGCCTATCATTAAAACCCATCAAAGACCTCTTGATTTATGTTTTTCACATATTAATTGATGGAGATTAGATCTTTTGACAAGCCTATGATAGTGCATGATTCTTTGACTAGGCATCGAGTGTTTTACATACACATTATATGTACGATTTAGAAATATAACCGAGTGTGAGTGAACATTGTGAGAAATATAGAGATTTGCATGCTAAGTTATTCAGACGTAGAATTATTGCTTTATGGTTATCATTTCATACATCCAACAAAGCTTGTTTGTTTTAAATCCTTGATGATGACTTTTTGAAAACCAATTTAACCACCAAACAAATTAATAACTTCGTAAATATTTAGATTTGTTTCCTTGCTTTATTTTAAGTTTGCTTGAGAACTAGCAAAGTTCAAGTGTGGGGATGTTTAATATGCGTTAAATTATACATGTTTTTATTCCCCAAAACACTTTCGTTTTAAGCGTTTTTGACCGAAACCACGACATTTAGGTACCGAATCCGGTACTTTTATATTTTTAGGTCTTAAACGAAGCACAAAAGAAAAATCTGATAAAAACGGACAAACTCTGATGCAATTCTGATGAAATGGACAAAAATCTGATACTGCCAAGTGTTGCACGACCGTGCGACCTGGCCGCACTACCGTGTGAGTCATCCGACCTCGGAAGCACTGCCAGTGCGACTGATGGTGCCGATGTTCTCCCGGACCGCACTACCGTATGACCCACCGCATGACTGTGCACCAGCTGGACCAAGTTTTCTGATCAAGTTTCTAACAGCATCACACTACCGTGCAACCAGTGGCATGACCGTGCGAAATTAGTGACCGAGATAACTTGTCCACTTGTCTGACCCCGAATCGGAGAAATAACGTCACCCGATAAGACCCGTCGCACGACCGTGCGACCCATCGGCATGACCGTGCCAAACTCAATTTTGCCTATAAATAGAGCCATTCGCTACTGGTTTGAGTTTTGGGTTTTTCTCCATGTTTCTGGGCGATTTCTGGGTTCCAAAGCAGTCCTGATCAGACCACTTTGAAGCTTCAAGACCGAATGGAAGCATAACCGATCCAACCCATCAATTCCTTGCTTGTTTATGGTTTGATTCCTTGTTCTTATACATGTATTCTGATCATTATTCAAGTATTGAGCTGATGTTAGTTTATGTTTAATGTATTATTGTGTAATAGTAGTAATGAGCTTGTTTATTGAATAATTTTTATTTTGTAATCTTGTTTGTATGAAGCTTTAGTACTTTTTCATGTTAAATCTTCATGATTATATAATGAATGTTTCATTGATGTTGAGTCCCTGATTATGTTTGATTGTCTTGGATAATGATTCTGTGGTTAGTGGGAAGGTAACTATTTCTTGATTAATCACTTATTTGTAAACTTGTTTACACCATGGGACTCGAGAGGGGTATTGGTTTTATCTAAGGTATATCGAATTTTGATTGAGAATGCTTTCTTACACATAAAGGTTCTAACGAATTATATGGTGTTGATTACATGTTCTTGAACGCGGTTTATGATCCTTGTTTAGTAGTTTTGGTCTGAAATTGCTGACATCGTATATTTGTGCTCAAGACTTGTAAAGGTGAAATACTTTGTTATATGATCTACTTAAATGCTTATCCTCGTGGCTGTATTGTGACCATCGATATTGCTTTCTTTGATAAGTGAGGTTAGAAAACTCCTAGCGGATGACTAATCTATCTTTAAAGGTTTACATGAATGAATATCAATAGCTCGCTAAAGAATGAGTTTAGGTGGTTAACGTGTGTTTATCGTGTTAACTTTCCAAAGAATCATCATGTTAGAAAACTCCTAGTGGATGACTAACTGTCTTGAAAGTGGAAAATTGATTAAGTGCTTTTGTGACATATGTGATGCAGATAACATGTTTAGGATGTTTGTGAAACAAGATAATAATAAATTTATGTTTTAGATATAATTTAGATAACTTAGTTAAACAACCATTCACCTATCCTTTTATCTGGTAATCTAATGACAAAGATTTAGTACTTAATAACGACCGTGTTCCATGGATCGATATCTGGCTCTTACCAATTCTTTGCTACATATATGACGGGATACACTTGTCCTTTGTTGTGTGTGTTTTAATGTTAAGGTATAAACCATTTTTATAAATAAATAAAACACAAGTTACGTCGGGTGCGATTGTAAATACTGTAAATAAATGTGTATAGTCGCGCCCATGTCAATAACATAAACTCACCTTGTAGAGGAGGAACTGTAAACCCTAAGGATTAAATAAAGATGGATCGCCTTAGCCAGAAGACAGCAGTGCAGTTAAAATCAAATAAAATAGAATGATAAATCGATGAGCAGAAGCCTACCATCTGATTTGCTTAACTGATTGGAATAACGACGATGGAGGCTGGAAGATTAGGGTTTCTGAATGTTTGAAATGTATTGTGTACTCATTTGTTAATCGGGTGATGTAGTCATATGGATATCCATAAATGAAAAAGCGGACCCGAATTTTGGGCAGGAAAAGTAAAAAGAGATGAAATATAAAGGTGACACGTTGTTGGTGCATATTTCATATGTCTGCCACTGTGCGAATAGGCTAGATAGAGCGTGTGTTGAATATTGTATAGAATAGTGTGAAAACGGACAAGGTTTTGTGATGAAAATGCACATTCGCACGGATGGAGTCCATCCGTGCGAATGGACATCAGATCCATCCGTAAAAGCCCATTCGTCCCTAAGGTTCATTGGATGGACAATGCCTATATATAGGGATGGGGGTTTCTCACTTGGATAAGCTTTGGTTCCCAGAGGGGAGATGTTGTCCAACTTGTTTCACGGATATGTAACTTCAAATCATTGAATAGGAACCAGTCTATATTAACCTGTTCGGTGTTGATTCTTCTTCTACTCATTTCTTATCAATAATTTTCCACCGGATAGGTTATCTCGGGGCCAAAACTCTGTCAAACCTGCCGGATCCTGGACTCTCAATTGGTATCAAAGCTACGGTACCGATTCAATTGATCTAACAGTTGATTGAATCACCCACGCTCATGAATTTTGGATTTTTTGGAGGTTTTGACTAGAAACATCGAATAATCAACAAACTAAAGGTCAATTCACGAATGAAATTTGAAATTGAAGACATAATTATGTTCGTGATTGAATTTTGCATAATCCTGTGAAGTTTCATAATGAAATTCGAAGAAATAAAGATTTTGGATCAAAAAATGAGATTGGGAATATTCTTGAGATAGTCGGAAATTTTCGAGCGGATGTGCAGGTTTACACGGATGGGGATATGTCAAAACTTATGAATGTGGACGTGTACATTTGCACGGAGCAGGGTTCTTGATTCGCACGAATGGACATTCGGTATAAAAAGTCAATTAGTTCCAAAATCAGCACAGTCGCACGGATGGACCTACTCCATTCGTACGAATGAGCAAATGCCTAAAAAAGGCATTTTTTGATCGCAATAACGAGCTGAGTCTCTAGAAAAAATTTGGTGATTGAAATTTTTTTCGAGTTTTTAACGGCCAAGCTGGGTTGTTCGGGGATACCGTCTGGCACTTCAGAGAACAGATATAATGATGCGATCACAGATTGTGGAAATTAGTGGGGTAGTCATGATACTAGTGCAGAATGATTATCATCTGGGTTATCTGACTACTAATGGGCCCTAACAAAAAATCCGCAATGATGAAAAACTGACGTTTCGGGGCAAAAATGTCATATTTTTGGTATACTCAAGTTTTTCAGAGATAAGAGAGGACTGAATTGCTCAATTTGAGGGGGAATTCAGTGATAAGACGTTAGAATTAGCAAAAATAAGGGGGAATAAAAATTTCATAGAATATATTGAAATTTCGACCGACATTTTTGAAATTCGTGACAATGCAACAGCATTTGGGTGGTTCCAACTTCAGATTGTCTGGAGATGCATAGGATCTGGATTTGTGAATTCGTGATCATAGGAAGTTCATACTCTACAGATCAGGGTCAAATTTGTTGGTGCATTCATCTGTCGACTTCATCTTATATCGAGTTTTGGTTTCGTGGCAGATCAGAACAAGAATGATGTCATCATTCTTGATGATGACATCATATTAGTGACATCAAATCCTACATCAGCACATGAAACAGAATGTTACATCATATGAAGACAAAATGGATTTCAAGATTTTATGTTTGATTATTGTTGAGTCCGCTTGAAGACAAAGTAGAAGGTTTCGCTTGAAAGACAAAGTAGGTGGTCCGCTTGAACTTGTGTGTCGGCTTGAACATGTTTGTGTAGATTCAAGCGGACTAGCTAGGACTATATATATGTATCATGCTTCTCATTTGAAGAGAGACTAGAAAAAACTGTACCGAAGTGCTGCCGGTGTTTTACAAGGTGATACAGCTCATTTGAGACAAGAAAGTTTGTATTTCGTGAACTTTGAAAATCCGAAACATGGACGAGGATTTTTACAACGCATTCGCTACCCCAGTAACCCCGATTACTCTTGCACAGAATACGATGTTGGAAAATGAAACGGGTACGATGCAAAAGCCGCCTAAGCTCATGAACGTCGAGGAGTATAAGGGTTGGGAAGGACGGTTCAAAAACTGGGTGCAAAGATGCTTGGGAATGTGTCGAGACAAAATACATTAGACCGACAAATGATGATGAAGAGGTTATTGCGATAAAAGATCAAAGTGTCGATGCTAGAAAGAAATACAAAGATGAGAAAATGATGTTGAGTTTATTGCAACAAGCTGTAAAGGAAGATATCTTGGTTCTATTGCAACACAATGGAACTTCGTACTCAATCTGGAAAGCATTAAGATCGAAGTTTCATGGTAGTCAAGAGATGGTTAAGAACAAGAAGTCGCTTTTAAAGAAAGAATTTGATTTGTTTCGTGGGTTAAAAAATGAAAGCACAAGGAAAATTATTGAAAGATATTGCAATCTGCTAGCAAACATGAAGAGATTGAGCATTGAGAAAGATAATGAAGAGTTGATTGAGAAGCTTGCTGATGCTTTGCCACACGAGACTTGGGGCACATATCTCATGATGCTTAGAAACAAGAAAGGGTTTAGTAGTCTGACATTGAGCAAATTCATTGAAAAGATTGAGGCTCAGGAGATGGAACAGAGAAAGGTTATAAGAATGAAAGATTTTGACGGTGAACAAGACATCGGGCTTTACTACAAAGGTGGAATCAGTGATAAATCCACCAACTTGTCACCAAAGGTTCAAACAACTTTCAATGCAAAGAATTCATCTGAAAGTTCATCCAAAGGATCAAGCAGCAACACAAGAATTTCATCATATTCATCATTTGATCCGAACATTTCAACAACAAAGAATGGCAAGAAGCTTCAGCGCAACATTGTACTGAATCTGGAGAATGATGAAGACTATTCAGCAGAAATTGCTAAAAGTCACATGTCTTTGTTGGGAACTGTGTTGGAATCATATGGTAGTTTTGTTGCAGGTCGGATCGGGAATCCAATGCTTACAAAAGAGGATTACGATCAGATTGACGCAGAAGAGATGGAACTAATGGACATAAAGTGGTGTTTGGCAAGTGTGTTACGACGAGCTGAGAAATTTAAGCAGATCACAGGAAGAGATGATTTACGTGAAGCTAATATTTCTACTTTGGGTTTTGATAAATCTAAAGTCACTTGTTTTCGTTGAAGGGAAAAAGGACACTTCAAGAGGGAGTGCAAAAACCGTGAAGCAAGTGGAGCTCAAAATCCGTTTAACAACAACAATCATTACTACCGGAAGGCTATCTATCATCAAGTTGCTCAACAACAACAAGAACCACAAGTGGCTCATGGAAGAAAAGTGATTGAAGAATCTTCAAAGAGAGCTTGCATGGTGAATCAGGATGATCAAAAGCCAACAGAAGGTTTCAATTGGGACAATTATATCTCAGCTGATAACAAAGCATGCCTGATAAATCAAGATGATGAAAAATTTCCTGAAGGTTTTAGCTGGGCAAATTTCAATTGGGATGATTATGACCCTAACAAAGATTCAATTCACAAAGCGTATGCTACTCGTATTGAAGAGGATAGTGATGATGATCGTGAGTATTGGTCAAGAAAAATGGCAGATCATTTGAAAATGATGGCTGAAAGTGATAGTGAAGATGAAAAAGTTAAAAAGAAAAAGAAAAAGATCAAAACACCAGCGAGTAGTGATGATGAAAATGTTCCAGTGATCAGAAAGCAAAAGATGAAAGAAGTTCAAAAATTCAAAGTTGATGAAGAAGTTGATGCTAAAAAGATTCCTGTGAAGTGTGATGCTTGTGAAGCTATAAAGAAGCATAACAGCACATTGATTTATAACTTGAACAGTTTGAAGGAATCTTATGATGTCCTGAACAAAGCTATGAATCAATACAATCATACAAGTGAAGAACAAGCAACAGCTATGAAGACACTTCAGGGAGCGTTTATGATAAAGCAAAAAGTTGTGAACAACTACCTCGAGAAGTGTGCTATGCTAGAACAGAAACTTGAGACACAAAGAATTGAAACTGAAAGAGTTAATCGTTTGTTGAAAAGTTACTCATGTACTTCTTATGTCATTGACAGGATTTATCCAACTGTTGAGGGCATGAAGGCATTTGAAGATGATAAAG
Source organism: Helianthus tuberosus (assembly GCA_030545235.1). NCBI lineage: Eukaryota > Viridiplantae > Streptophyta > Magnoliopsida > Asterales > Asteraceae > Helianthus > Helianthus tuberosus. The sequence continues at coordinate 167,785,738 of CM060355.1, forward strand.
TAACTGAAGAACAGAAAGTTTCTGAAGAAAAGACTCCTGTGAAGAAAGAAAAGAAGAAGGATTCTAAAATGAATGATTCTGGTAAGAAACAAAGTTTTGGGTACAACAAGTGTCCACCCCCGCTTGAAAATGGATATTCTCCAAGAAATCCAAATTCAGAAAGAGTCAAAAAGGCTACAAATTTACAGTGGGAGTCGGAGTCTTCGGTTAACTTGCCAGAAAATATTGATGTTACGTTTACATCATCTGACACTGATCATGAGTCCGAGTTAATAAAGAAAGTTGTCGATCAGGTATTGGATAAAGATGAAACTGAGGAGTCAAAGTTGGAGTCAAAGTTGGAGTCAAACTCAGAGTCAAAGTCAGAGTCAGAGTCAAAGACTGGTTCTGAAAGTTCGAGTTCGACAGTCAACAGTCTAAAATCTTCGGATAAAAGGGTTTACAACAAAGAATTCCTGTTATCAAAATCTAATTTGAATGAAGAAACGTTTAAAGTCGCATATACTTTGAATGATTCTGACAAATTATATTTTGATGAGGAATTTCCAATAAGAGGTGTCAAAACTGAATTGATCTAAAGGGTTTTCAAACTAACAGAAATTAATATTTCTGAAATAAAAGATGTAAATCTTAACGATAAACCTAAAAAATACATCTCAAGAGTTCAATAAAGAGAAAACAAGAAAAAAGGTTATAGTTCTGGTTCTGGTTTTCGAAAGAAACCAAACCATAATGGAAATTTCAAAAAGAAAGGATTGGGTTTTATTCCATCTGAAAAACAGAAAAATGAAAAATATGTTCGAGATTTTAAATCAAAAATGATATTTGTTTCAGGTACATCTACTGAAGAAGAGAAAGAAAATATGTTCAGGAACCAATCGAACAGAGAATTCCTTGCAAAGAAGCAAGAAGAAATGAAGAATGCTGATCAGAAGAAAGAAACTCGAACTTGTTTCAAATGCAACACTGTTGGACATATTGCCAAAGATTGTTCCAAGGCAATAAAATCAACACAGGGAGTTTCTAAACTGAAAGAGAAAGAAGTTGAGTTTGAACCACTAATTGATAGAACTAAACTTTTCAAAAATTCGAATTTTGATATTGGTGAATGTTCAAACAGATTTTATAAGAAAAGAGGAAACCTTGACAACCAGAAATGGGTTGTTAAGAAGTCTGTTGATAGTTCTAGCAATGATTCTGATTCTTCAAAATCAGAGGAGCTATCTTTTGGCGATGAATCTGATTCCACAAAGTCAGAGGAGCCACAGGTTGAGGTAAAAGGTGAAAAATCAGTGCCGACTGTGGATGATGTGAATTTTCCACCACTTCGGCCTGAAAATTTTAAGAAAAAAGTTGGAAAAGTTGAGATCTCAAATCAATTCTTTTCTGAAAAGGAAGAATTTGATGTTGAGAGAGCTTTTAATTCCAAAGTTCATCATATTTTTGGAAAAATGGTTGATAGGAAGGTCAAAGGAGTAAAGGAGTTTTACGAGAAAAAGACGAAGAAAGATAAAGTTGAACCATCCCTGGTTTGTGACTGGGATGGTACATATTACGAACAGTAAGTCTGTGGACTTGCCGGAGCTCCCAAGTTGGTAATCGCGGAGCATGAATCGACATCTTTCTTATGTTTTTGAAAAATTGAAAATTAGTCACAAGTATGACTTGCCGGAACTCCCAGGTTGGTAAGTGAGGAGTAGGTATCGGCATTTTGAGAATTCAACTTACATGTGGTATTGATTGGTAAGCCATGTGGTTGAAAAAGGATTTATGATACAAGTGGTAAAATCAAGGTCATTAGGTTGAACTTGATTGAACTATTCTTACAAGTGGTAAATCAGGGACATTAAGTTGTATCTGATTTCCTACAAGTGGTTGAGAAACAAAATGATGAGTTTATCCTCTAACCTACAAATGATTAAAATCAATCAACAAAACTAATTTTCCGGAAAAATCATTTGATTAAAACAAACTTAAGTGTTTTGAAATCACAATGGGAAAATAGTTTGTTGTGAGGGGGAGTTCTGATTGTTTATGCAAAGTGGATGGCGAATTGAAGCGATTTGATATTGGTTGTCAATTTTTTTAAGAAAACAAACTGTACAGGTAGAGTATCAAAATTTGTTTTCAAATTTTCTTGAAATGCGTTTGCATTTTAGGGGGAGTAAAAATTTCAGAAAATCCAAAAACATTTGAAAATTTGAAAAATCCAAAAACATGATAAAATGAAAAATGAGTTTTTGTGTCAAAGAAGAGGAAATGATAGTACATCAGTGAACTATCACAACATGCTAAAGAAATGGAAATTAGAAATGTGATAAACGGTCTCACTGATGATGTGCCAGTAGGTTTTTGCACATTTAGTAGATTGTGACGAGATATAAACCTAAATTTCAAACTTGCTTATATCGTGGGGAACATCTCTCGGATATATGGGTAACCCCCGAAATCTTGTTTGAAAGGTCCCTCTTTCTGAGATACTAGGTCTTTATGCTCAGTGATATCTGGGGTATTATCCCGGGACTTCTGATTTTGCGGAAGCAATGGCCTAGTCCCGGGGAATACTTTCCGCTTGCTTGAAAAATAGCGCCGCCCTCAGCAAAAATGATGAAACAATAAAATTGATAATCATTGCTGTTGTAAAAAAGATCCTCTAAAGGGAACCCACCCAAGTCGAACCGTCATCTCTCTGCTGAACGGAAGTTCTGACCTGAGCTCTCACGGTTTCGTACTGATTCATAATTTATTCCCTTACAGATATCATCTGTGGTATACTCACCTGTAAGACTGAATATTGGGATCTGGATACGGGAGTATATTCTGAGGTGGGACACATGATTAAGTTTAAGTGCTTAAGACATTAACATCGTATCTCGAAGCAATTGAACTTTGTGTGAAAATTTAAGTGGATCGGTATACTGAAAATCTAATTGAATCGTTTAGAACTTAAAATGTATAAAGCTTAATGGTGTTGGTGATTTGTCTCAGAAACTGATATGATCCTCTTACACAAACTCACAAAAATAGTGTCTGTAAATATTTCTTTGCTGCATTTCATTTAAATCAAAAATCCAAAAAGATTTTTAGTGTGTTTTAGCATAAATTTTGAAAAATCCAAAAAGATTTTCGAGAACTGGTATTGGAGAGCTGATTTTCAAAATTCTAAGTGCTAAACATGATGACAATTGGTTTGGGAGAGTGTGTTTAAATGAGAAAAGTTTTTGAATTTGTGTATAAGTGGTCATCTGAGGTTTTTATCAACGATAAATCATTTTGGATAAATTTGAGAGGGAATCTGAAATTATAAATTTGTCAAATGTTAAAATTTGTGAAATTTATTTCTGGGTTAAGGATGTGCAGGATAGCCTGGTTTCTGACCCTGAGCAGACAGAGAGCCAGATCATGATTCTGATCCTGTGAAAGCCAGACTATGATCCCAGTACAAGTTGAGGGGGAGTCTGCTAGAGAGAAGGATGTTAGAGTGAGACAAGAGACAGATAGAGTTTCTGGAAAGAACCCAGAGACTGATAAAGACTGAAGATTGTGAAGACTCGACACTTAAGACTCGTCAACATCTGAGGGGGAGTCTGTTGGTGCATTCATCTGTCGACTTCATCTTATATCGAGTTTTGGTTTCGTGGCAGATCAGAACAAGAATGATGTCATCATTCTATATGATGGCATCATATTAGTGACATCAAATCCTACATCAGCACATGAAACAGAATGTTACATCATATGAAGACAATATGGATTTCAAGATTTTATGTTTGATTATTGTTGAGTCTGCTTGAAGACAAAGTAGAAGGTTTCGCTTGAAAGACAAAGTAGGTAGTCCGCTTGAACTTGTGTGTCCGCTTGAACATGTTTGTGTAGATTTAAGCGGACAAGCTAGGACTATATATATGTATCATGCTTCTCATTTAAAGAGAGACTAGAAAAAACTGTATCGAAGTGCTGCCGGTATTTCTTATGACTGTAATCTCTGTTAAATCAATATACAAGAAGATTAAAGTGATATTCTAGCTGTTTCAAGCCTATACGTTTATTTCCGCCTTTCGTATAGTCTAAGATCTCTTCTGAACGGCTCATTTGGGTCTCAAATCGATCCTACAAAATTGACGTCTTAGGGTTTGAGTCTCGTCTTCTTCAAGCTGGTTAGCAGGAATAGCATCAGGAGATGCATCTGTATTGTGGATACTTATAAGATATCACAGACGTGTGATAGTCTAAAGTGTTAGAATGGTTAATCTTCAAGCAGATAAATTGTTTTTCGGACTAACCGCCGGGGAATGATGATGTTAGTTGGTTAAGATGCTACCGGAACTATCGGAGAAGACTATACATCTGTTATCGTGACTGAAGAGAAAGAAGGTGAATTTGATCGTGGATGAATGTTTCTGAGATCTGAATGTGTTACCAGATGATGTGTTATCCGATGAAGATTTGCTGATTGTGGAGAATACCGTTTACACGGATCAATCATTCAGAAAGGTTCTTAAAGGTGATCATGGAAAACGGGAGTTCAGATTTTCGTGGGTAATCACAGATTTAACGTTAACCAGTGTGGTATTCGAAGTTTCTATCAATTGCCGGTTGGGTTTTTGAACATTAAAAGAACAAGCAGGCGGAATGCGCGATCGATGGTGCTGAAATACTTAAAAAAACGAACGCGGATGTGGTTAAAGCTGAAACAGAGAAGCTGCATTAATTAGTTTCAAGTTGGTGATTATTCGTGAAGATTTCCGTTTAGCAAATCAGAGGAGGAGTCGTGAACTATTCAAACAAAGACCTAAGATTCATTTCAGGGGGAATTTGTGCATAAAGAAGATAATGCAGCCCGAATCATCAATCAAGGGCGAATCAATCAAAGATTTCAAGATGCCTAATTGAAGTTGCAGTATATTCAAAATACGGCTCTGAGTTTTCAAAGACACGATTCGACAGTGACGGCCAAGGAGGAATCTATTGGTGCATATTTTCTATGTCCGCCACTGTGCGAATAGGCTAGATAGAGCGTGTGTTGAATATTGTATAGAATAGTGTGAAAATGGACAAGGTTTTGTGATGAAAATGTACATTCGTACGGATGGAGTCCATCCGTGCGAATGGACATCAGATTCGTCCCGTAAAAGCCCATTCGTTCCTAAGGTTCATTCGTTGTTAAAGTCCATCCGCACGAACCTGTAATCGCGGATGGACAATGCCTATATATAGGGATGATGTAGGTCCCTCGGAGGTTGAGGTTCAACCTAATCCTTGTTATGACTAACACACTAGCAAGTGCGGAATCCAAGCTAGCATGCAAACCGAGATAGAACAAGCACAAACACAACACACAATCTTCACCGATTAACACCACATGTATTAATACGTATGAAAGGTTCGGTTACAAGCTCAATGTTTACAAATGTGTTTTGCAAACTCTCTAAAACACTCGTGTGTGTGTTCTCTCAACAGAATGCTCTCACTTCTGTCTCTCTTTCGTGTCTTATGTCTTCAAATGAAGTGAACACACTACATGAGTATATATACCCATTTCAGCTCGTATGGTCGAAGGATCAGATAGACTGATCGAAGGATCATCTATCGATCTGAAACCTATCGAAGGATCCACATATACTTCGAAGGATAATATCCTTCGAAGTCCGACAACATCCATCGAAGGTTATCTTTCGAGCTCATCGAAGGATCTAAACAATCCTTCGATGACTCATCCTTCGACACACACCTTACAAAACATGTGTTAACTGTTTGGCCAAGTCAAACCAGGAGGATGGTTGACTTGGTCAAACTTACATCGAACACACATAATAACAAACCTAAGACGTAACCCAGACTAACACAAGACATCGTTTTGTATCATGACAAAATACAGACAAAGTACAGACACAAGTGCACCAACAAACTCCCCCTTGGTTGTAGCTTTGTCTCGATCTTAATTCTTGTAGGTCCCTTGTGTCTTCAAGTCTTTGACGTCCTTTCAAGTCTTCAATGTCGGAGGATCTTTAAAGTCTTCACGTCTTGAAAGCAGAAAGTGTACCAACAAACTCCCCGTTTCATGTAGGAAGTGTGTTGACAAACTCCCCCTTAACATAAGCTCCCCCTTGAGTTATGCTCGTGAAATACTTGTTCTTTATGAATTGAGATCCTTGTGGTGTTGATGATGGTCAGCGGCAACTCGATCATCTTCATCACTTGAGCGCCTTCACGTCGTGTCTTCATTCCGAAGCATGTCATCGACCATGTTCTCCTTGCCTTTAGAATCTGCACATGCAAGAAATCTAAACGCGTAATGAGAACAACTGCCTGGAATATCATAAGCAAACGACACACATGTGACCATTGTTCAAACAAACACCGTCCGACAGTTTGAAAGTTTAATAAATTTATCAATTTTAGTTTTAACTTTCAACACTTTGCAAATTTCGACCGTTTATGAAGATATAGTCGTTTCGGTTTTCAATCAGGTTTCAGGTAACGAAGACTCGAGATCCAACATCGTACGATCGAAAATAAAATAGAAATAAAATCTTTTTGGCTTTTATAAAGTTTATATTAAAACACACCTAAAATCTTTTTGGTATTTTTTGAATATATCAAATTTAAAGACTGAAAGCAGTAAATAAATATATACAAAGGTGCAGAAACTGAAAGCATTAAATAAATATTTACAGACATTCTTTTTGCGAGTTTCGAGGGTAAGAGAATCATATCAGTGTACGGTCATGCCAAAACGCTCTTGTTGTTCAATTAGTTAACATTAAGATAAGCATCCTATAACAATTATCGGTATTGTTGTCCACTTAAGCTCAACTTATCAGATGTAATCATGGCGAGGGGATACGTTAAGGTATGATTTATACTTACCGACCGGTGTTCATCCACATCACGACACATTCCCGTATGAAGGTATGCACGAGAGTTCATCTTACCGGTGAGTATACCGATTATCATCTGTTTGACCGTATATAATGTGAGATTCTCACTTATTTTGTTTTGAAAACAAGCCCTATGTGATAGAATCACTTATTGATGAGGAACTTGATTTTCGATGCATGAGGGCACAGGAGCAAGTCCGTGAACAGGTCAGTACTTTCGTACAGCAGAGAGACGAACTTGACTCCCGGATAAATGTGATATTTTATCACTTATTTGTTTGGACATGTGATTGTTGATCACTTATTGAGGTCGAATGCAATATGTACACGTATGTATAGTATCATGGAAGATCTAGACTTGCGTCCCCGTTATTTTTCGGTAAAAGATACAACCATGATACCCAGATGATAAGCAGCATAAAGACCGAATATCTCAGAACCTCGGCAATCTCTCAAACGAAATTTCGGTACTAAGACCATATGCCAATGAATGGTTCCCACCTGGTCTTCAGTCGATTTAAGTTTATATCACCCTGCACACTTTAAAATGATTGTGAGCCTACCGATACATCTTATATAGAGCTGCTTATCGCTTCTTCATTTTAGGTTTAAAGAGGTTTAGACAGACCACTGATGTACTATCATATTCTCTTTTGCTCGCCAGGAAACTCATTTTTGCTTTTCTATTGTTTTTGTGTTTTTGAAATTTTTCGATGTTTTTGGATTTTCAAATTTTTGGATTTACTCCCCCTAAAATCAACAAACTAAGATAAATTTAAAACACAAAGGTATTTACAAAAAAATGATTTTCCGATGTTGGTTAACTCATGTTTTACCTCAATGCCGTTTACCAAAATTAAGTTTTAATCAGAAATGAGTTAGCGAATTTTGGAAAAAATCAGTTGGCATGTCGGTAAGCGGTGCGGACCATGACAACATTGTCTGGTCAAAGAGTGCTGAACGAGATAATAATTCACAAAGCAGCTTAAATATCGACAAGTATAGGAGAGATTAGAAATTTAATACCGTATCCTGCAACTGCATCGTGCATTGCAAGGAATCTGAGTGCTCTCCCAAACTGGATATCCACCCGGTGTGGATTTCAAGGTCAATTTTGTAGCTACTTAGAGATCTCTTCACAGCAACAAGATCATAAACCTTTGGGTCCGGCTGGTCTTCCACATTGCACCAGCGAAGGTCTTTGTCTTTCTCTTTCAGAAGTAGTGTGCGGTTGTTCAACTCATGCCAAGGCATCCGCACACCCGGTTGGTTTGTTCAACAAACACATTTTCTTCAATCACACCGTAGAGAAATGTACACTGCACGTTCATCTTGTGGACTTTGAACTTCTTGTGGAAGAAAAATCCATGAATCTTCGAAAAGCTTCAGACATGCTACAGGCGCGTACTTTTCATTGAAATCTTTCCTTAGGACCCGATCAAAAACCATAACAACCAATTTTGGCACATATCTCATCTTGTCGAATTTTTTTTTTAACTTCATTCAACCAAATTCTTTCACCATCATTCCTTCATCCGAATGTTTGTCTTCTTATCTTTTTCCTTTTCTTTCCTCTCTCTCCATCAATGGCAACAACTCCTAGATATAATGATGTTTCAGAGTCTTATCTCGCCGATCTTGTGCATGGACGCTCCACTATCAACAATCTTACGACTATCGAAAGTTCCTCCTGGAATATCCTACACACTCACTCAGAGATTAGTTGGAGAGGGGGACCCAAGCCTTTGTGGACTTGGGTCGTCCTTGATCATCAAGGAAAGTGATTTCAATCACTTGATGATTAGGAAAAAGAACCTGTGGTGCTCCCCCTGATTGAATTACCTGCTTTTGCTTCCAAGCTGTTTGTCCTTTACCAGTATTTGAATTTATTGTTTTAGCATTTACTGGTTTTACAGTTTCAGATTTTGCTTGTACAGGTTTTTCTTCTTTGACCTCTGATTTTAAGGCCTTTTCAATTACCTTTTGATTCTTTTGCTTTAACTTCTTTTCCCTTTCTTTCAAGACACGTGGGTCTTGTTTCGGGGAAACTGATCGTTTTCGGTAATCGATTTCTTGGGGAGCACTCGTTTTTGACTTCAGCTTTTGCACGTGTGGGCAATATCTTACAATATGTCCAACTGTCCCACATTCAAAACATGTTCTCCGCTCAACAAACTTTGGAGAAACATGTTGATGACCAGACGGAGAACCAGACAATGAACTTTGTGATCTAGACGTGCTTGGACCTAAATCACATCCGTTGGTGTGTTGGGTGTAATTATTCTGATCATTTCGTTTTAAAATTCTAACTTGTTTTATAAAATCAATGTTAGATTTATCCTGAAATGTTTCAAGTTTGTCTGAACCCGTGGATCCAACAAAGTTCATTTTCGGTTCTCGTTTCTTAACCGGAGCTCTTTTGTTTTGCACCTTTTGTTGTTGAACCTTTGGTTGTTCAGTCTTAGGCTGCTGAACCTTAGGAGCTTGAACATTCTTGTTCTGAGCCTTCTTTCCCTGTACCTTACCCTTTCCGGAGTTGACTTGTTGTTTTCGCTCAATTGGTAGTTTTTGGTTTCCGAATTGTTTTCTAATTTTTTCACACGGAATTGGATCACATTGAGTGACGGTAACTTTGCCACTTTTGTTCCCCAAAAACTTATCAGTGCATCCTTCAAAAATTTGCTCAATTAAATCTTGATTTACATTTTTAATTGGAAAATCTTTGTTAGAGTAGATTTTGCTATCTCCTTTGAGCGTGTACAACAAGTTATTCTCTTCACTGCTAGATACAAGGGACTCCATTGCTTTTGACATTTCAGTCTTACTCGGTTTCACTGGTGGATCACACAGGATGTGATTCTCGATTGGAATATCTGTTGTAACCGAGTTAGACTGTTGTTTCACAATTTCTTCAGATTCATCATTCGAAGAATCAGCATCCTCAACAATGGGAGGACTCTGTTCCTTAACACACGATGAATCTGTCACATTCTCAGATTCTGATTGACCCGAGGATGATGTACCAGTTGTGAACCCGAGGCCTGCTGCAAAGTCATCTAGACCGAGTGGCACAGTAGGTTCAAAACGGGGCATATCCTCGTCATTAGGCAATTTGGAGTAATTGTGATTCATTGGGGGAGGACATGATTTGAATCCAATACATACTTTATCCCCCTTTTTCTTTTGAACGTCAATGATGTGATCCAATACAGAGCGGGAATTGGAATAGCTTTCCAGTTTCTGCTTAATTGTCTCACATTCACATCTAGCCGTTGCCAACTCTACCATTTGCTTTTCAATTGTGTCAATAAGATTATTGTTAGCATGTTGTTTTCGCAAAACAGCCTTTTGTAATTCTGAAACATCATGTCTTAATGACGCAATTGTTGCCTTAAATTCCTTTTCATTTCTGGTTAAAAACAAGTTAGCTTCAGTTGCTTTAGAAAGATCTACAATCAATTCTTGATTGTGTTTGTATGTGATTTCAAACTGACTTTCCTTTTCAGCATATTTAACATTTAAACTATCACATTTTTCACAACTAACTACAGTGGGTTCATCGACACATACCTGACTTGATGAACTGTCGACATTAGCCATAAAGGCTGAATGGAGAGAAGACGAAGAGTAAGCAGCTTGATCCACCAAAATAGATCTTCTTTCAGTTCCTGCTGCAGCTTCTTCCAAAAGCTCATCAATATCTGCATCAACTGACGCACTTGATGTCTCATCCACATGATCATTGCCTGAGGTGGAGGATTCTTCATCTGAGCTTCCACTATAACCAGAACTGTCTTCATCTTCAGAAGATACATCACTATTGGTGGAAGATTCTCCACCACTGGCGTGCTTTAAATCCTTTACGACTTCAGCAAAACATGCTGTTCCATCTGGAGCATCATTTCCAAACTGAAGCGACCAATCACAACCTTCATCTACTTGAACCACAAGTGCCTGGTTGGCATTTGATGGCCCTGCTTGGCTTTGGTTGTTGACAGGTATCAACGTACGAACATTGTTCCTATTCTGGTTCTGTTGGTTGCCTTGATTTCTGAAAGGATTTTGGTTTCCATGCTGAGCTGGTCTTGTGCATTCCCTTTTGAAATGACCCCGTTCACCACAGTTAAAGCACTTTACAGCTTGCTTGTCGAACCCATACTTGGTGTCTTTCTTGCTTTCCAAGTTGGTTCTCCCCGTCCTTTCCATAAACTCCTTTGCTCTTCGAATTGCACTAGCAAGAGCCCATTTGATATCCATCATTTCAAACTCTTCTTTATCCACTTGCTGATAATCTTCATTGGTTAGATTGATATTCCCAATCTGACCTGCGATCAATCCACAATAAGCACTAACCAAGGTGTTCAACATCTCCATATGCTCCTTGGCTATTTCGACACTGACTTTGGAGAAGTTGGAAGTGTCTAATCTGACTGTGTTCGGATTGGAAGTGGCTTGAAAGTTTGAAGAGCTTCCATAAAACCCTTGCTGTGGCGGTTGTTGCTGCTGAGCTGTCGGTTGCACATTCTGTTGTAGAGAAGCCGAATCTGGTCTTGAATACATCATCGTGTATGCTGAAGGATCAAACTGATTTGTTGTGGAAGGTCCGGTGTTTGAGATGAAGGCTGTTTGAAGCTTCGCATGTTGAGAGGCTGGTTTTTCTCCACTGATACCTCCTGCAATCCCATAGTACATCTCTGGATTTTGAGGAGTTAGTGTTCTTTTTGCCTTAAGCTTTTCTTCTACATCCTTGTTCTCCAATTTTTGAATTAACTCATAAACGGTGATTGTGTCTAGAACACCATTTTCTTTGAGAATTTCAAGATAACTGCTCCACTTTGCTGGTAAGCTATCAGCGAATCTCTTCACCATTTCTTGTGGAGAGGCAGTGACTTTAAAAGCAAACATCTCGCTCAACAAGTGATGGAACCTTGTAGATAACTCTGCCAAAGTCTCATTCTCCGTACACGTGAATCCTTCAAACTCTTTCTTCAGTAATTCTTGCTTGATCTTTCTAGATTGAGCATTTCCTTCACATCGTAACGTGAGCATATCCCACAAGCTTTTAGTAGTCGTGCAGTAAACAAACTGGTGGTAAATGTCTCTGTGAAGAGCTTGTGTGAGAATCATGAATGCTTTCTTTTCTAACTCAAATTTCTTCTTATCATCCTCAGACATAGTGCTGTAAGTTTGTGGATTAGATCCTGCAACTTCCAAATCATTGTCAAATGCGGTGAAGAAGCACATCCATAGATCTTGACCTTGCCCCTGAACATAAGTTCTCAGCCTTTCTTTCCACCATCCCCAATCATTGATGTGATTTAGCTTTGGCGGTTTTGTGCTTGTACCAGTTTCACTGTCGTTCTGCATCATAGTTTGAATGCTGCTGCTTTGATTTGTGACCAATGCCCATTGATTTGCAGTTATCATTGCAGCTTGAGGTGGGGCAATAGCCTGCATCCATGCAGTTTTGTTGAAATCTGGCGCAGATTGCGTAGCTGAAGATTGTGGAGTTAAAGTTGTTTGAGTCCACGCGGTTGGATCCCACCGATCGTGCGTAGCTGATGATTGTGGAGTCGAAGTTGTTTGAGTCCACGCGGTTGGATCCCACTGACCGTTTGTTCCCATTTTATAAAAATTAATATATTAAGTGAAAATTGATTTAAAATTTGAAAAACAAGTTTTCCCTTTTTAAAATTTAATTTTCACAAACTATGTTAATATCTCGAAGGATAACAACCAGTCGAAGGATTCTTGATCGTAAGACCTGAAAAACACAAACTTGTTAAACTCAAACAGGCAAGGATCGAAGGATCAAAACTTGTTCGAAGGATCAACAGTGTTCGAAAGATCACTGTTGAGTTTCGAACAATTGATTTCGAAAGACTCTCCAATCGTAGGATCCTTATCTTTCGAAAAAGAGCTGTAGATCGAACGATATATCTTTCGAAAAGATTCCTTGGATCGAAAGATAAGTCACAGACTTCGAAGGATGTTCGAAGGATGATTATCTATCGAACCTCCTTTGATCGAAAGATGCTCTTTCGACTTCGAAGGATATCCTTCGATCTGCACTGACACAGTTGACAAAAGTGACAAGTTGGTGAAAAAGGTGATGGGTTGGTGAAATCTTTCGGCAGAAAGTATGGTCAGACCATCATTTTTACCAAACCAAGATTTGAACCAATAAAATATTACTTTAAAAAGACGATTTTTATCCAGAAACCAGTCACCGGAGTAAGCCGGAATTTGGCCGGAAATGACCAAACTTCTTAAAAACAAGTTTTTAAGTTACCTAACCCTTTCTTTAACACACCGGTTAGTTTAGAACACGTTTTTATGACAAGATAAGCGAGAAAAACACTGAAAACGGGTGCTAAACCATGTGAGTTTTATCCAAACACTCCAAAATCTTGTATAAACTCGGTTTTTAACAAGGAAAAGAGCCACGGCTCTGATAGCACTTGTAGGTCCCTCGGAGGTTGAGGTTCAACCTAATCCTTGTTATGACTAACACACTAGCAAGTGCGGAATCCAAGCTAGCATGCAAACCGAGATAGAACAAGCACAAACACAACACACAATCTTCACCGATTAACACCACATGTATTAATACGTATGAAAGGTTCGGTTACAAGCTCAATGTTTACAAATGTGTTTTGCAAACTCTCTAAAACACTCGTGTGTGTGTTCTCTCAACAGAATGCTCTCACTTCTGTCTCTCTTTCGTGTCTTATGTCTTCAAATGAAGTGAACACACTACATGAGTATATATACCCATTTCAGCTCGTATGGTCGAAGGATCAGATAGACTGATCGAAGGATCATCTATCGATCTGAAACCTATCGAAGGATCCACATATACTTCGAAGGATAATATCCTTCGAAGTCCGACAACATCCATCGAAGGTTATCTTTCGAGCTCATCGAAGGATCTAAACAATCCTTCGATGACTCATCCTTCGACACACACCTTACAAAACATGTGTTAACTGTTTGGCCAAGTCAAACCAGGAGGATGGTTGACTTGGTCAAACTTACATCGAACACACATAATAACAAACCTAAGACGTAACCCAGACTAACACAAGACATCGTTTTGTATCATGACAAAATACAGACAAAGTACAGACACAAGTGCACCAACAGATGAGGGGTTTCTCATTTGGATAAGCTTTTGTTCCCAAAGGGGAGATGATGTCCAACTGGTTTCGCGGGTATGTAACTTCAAATCATTGAATAGAAACCGGTTTATATTAACCTGTTCGGTGTTGATTCTTCTTCTACTCATTTCATATCAATAATATTCCACCAAATCAGTTATCTCGGGGTCAAAACTCCGTCAAAACTGCCGGATCCTGAACTCTCACACGTGGTCCAAATTCTATTCATTTATTATATAATAGATTTACATATGAAAACACAAGGTTTAATATTTTATGCATCTATGATATATATTTATTTGAGTTGTTGGATATCAACGGGGTTTAGCCCAACTAAATTACACTCATCTACTTCAACAAATAATGGACATCTATAAACGAGGTATAAAACAAACAAATAATTAAATAAGTGATAGATATGATACATTGATACTCATACACCACACTTTTTATTTATTAAAGCATTCAGCCATCATATATTTCTTAGCCACGAAACAACACCACAAAGCTTGAACAACAATAGTCATAAAATATATAAGGAGTACACGCCATATATATTTATTTACAAAGTTTTGATATGACGATCATGCTTTATTCGCCAGCCTTTAGCTCAGTCAAGTAATGATAGGCGTTCGAATCACCACTCCCTTATCATTCACCCACACCCATACACGCTCGCACGAAAAATTCCTAGGGGTGGGAGTTCCATCCAATATCACGATAGCATTAACCAGTGGATTCTCTTTCTCAATTGTAGCCGCTGCCGCTTCTCCTTTTGCCCCAACAAGCTCGGGCCATGAATCCTTTCCTGTATGTATTAATCATCCAAGCACAAACTTTATTCATGAAATCATATAAAATAACTTAAAGAAGTTTGAAGAGAGCTATTAGATTACCTTTACAGCCTGATGATGACATTCTTGATTGTGCATTAAGAACATGGAGCATATGGGGTTATATAGAGTATAGGTTGTACATTGAGTAACGTATTGTGCTTTCAGCGTTGTGTTTTTTCAAATTTTCCCACTTGGGTTGGCAAAAGGATAACCTTCATTAGTGGAAAAACTCAAATTTGCTGTATAGTATGCTGTTTTTGTTGACTTTCAACATTTTCATAATATACACTCTAAAAATGTGGGTTTTAAGTCTAGCCGGCACCCAAAAGCAGGTGCTAAGCTTCCAAATGCATTGTCTTAGCTGGCACTTTCACCAAAAGTGCGCGCTTCGCCATTTCCGCCACCTCGCAAAAAAGTGTGGGCATTTAGCTGTCTCAACCGATTCACAAAAAGTGTAGACTAAATCTAGTCATCTCATCTCATCTCAACCATCTCGCCAAAAGTGGAGACTAAATACACGACGTTTCAGCCGACAAAGCTGATGCAACAGCTTTTGATATCTGTTGAAACGAGACTGACTACTTTGATGAAGGCTAAATTACATGTCTATATATGGGGAAAAAATCATGTCAATATGATTATTAGGGTAAATTTTCCTAAAACGTGGGACAAATTGGCTAACATTAGGTAGAAAAATGATCAGGGTACAAAAATACAACATACTCGAAATTTCACAGAGGAAGACCTTAGATTTTCCATAAGAACTTCTGTTTATGCATCATATGCCTTTGTGTATACCTAACATTCAAATTACGTACATTATAATTTAACTTTATTTGTTTTCTTTAAACTTATTTATAATATTATGAACTCTACATTATCTTACAATTTTGAATGAAAACTTTGACAATGTACCATTGTCACGAATATTGCCATGCAATTTTAGTTGTCAACATGCTACGTGTACACCGATTTGCATGCAATTTTCTTTGACCATCTGGGTGTGTAATGAATATCTGTAATTATCTTATTGTACAAAACATAAAATAGATAAACATTCAGCTGGTTTAAAAATAGAATAAATTATTATGTGGCTATCGCTCGTTATGGGAGGAGTGACCGAACTAACCCATATCCCAAAAAAATTTTTTACCGTGTAATCATACAAAATTAAAAAAAAAAAGACAATAAATAAATAAAGTAAACAAATACCTAATAGATTTGGCCTCTTATTTTTTTCACAGCTTGAAATCGTTTCATCAAATTGTTGTCTTTTACTTTATGAAAAAAAAATCATTTTCGACTGCACAAACATGGCATTGTTAAAAAATTCCGGGCCCATTCGTTTGCGTAAATCCATCTTGATAATCTTCAATTCGAAAAACATTTTTCAACGGTTGCGGTTACAACCGGTAAAACCAAAGCTAGCTTCACTATCCCATAATCCAAAGGACAAGAACTATGTGTTCTCATTTCAACCATAAGACGTGCAAGATCACTTATTCTATTATATGGGCTTTATTAGTTATTACAATTTGGGCTTAATTATTTAGGCTTTGTTACTAAACAGGTTTTGGGTTTAATGAATAATATCAAGTTTTATAATTTTCTCTTAGGAGTATCCTCGTATATGTTTTTGGGTATGCTATGTATAATACTGAAAAAGAAAATTACACTGCGAATACAAATACGGGGTTGAGCCGTAGCCCGTGCTATAGCTCATTCTATATTGGTTCCGCGGCTGCCATCAAGCCCCCTTAATTCACCCTCCACACTTTCTAAAAGTAGATAAACATTTAGATATCTTACTTTACACATAATTTTACATTTTTTCATAAGTTTTAAGGTTGTTTCGTTCAGTTAAAAATCTAAAAGGTAGATAAACATTTAGATATCTTATTGTACGTAAAATTTTACATTTTTGCCTACTTTTTAAAGTTGTTTCGTTCAGTTAAAAAAAAATTATTTAACCCAATAATTGATGAGCTAGCCCTAACGACTCACTGATGGTCTCACCCGACTCAAACACTAACTAACGTCGTTAATCATAACTAATTAAAAGATTAAAAGTTCATAAAGAAAATTTAAAAGCTCATAGAGAAAATTAAAGAAGGTAAAAAATGATAAAAATAATATAAAAGTAACTATTCAAATGGCGTGTTACACATGTCATAATAGCTCACACCTATAGTGATTACTTATACGATGACATGATGGTTTTTTTTTTTTTTTTTAAAACTGTTAAAAGTGTTAATTTCACAGGTAGTGTCATCTTGAAAAAAATCATAAATAATGTGATTTCATTTGAAATGATGATTTATCAATTTGTTTTAGGGCTTGTAAGAGACTATGATTGAGAATACAAGGAAAAAGAGATCAATCTGAATTGCAATTTGTAACGAAAACTTATGACAAATCGTCATTACAAACGGCAACTTATGACTAGTCATTACAAACGACAACTTATGACAAATTGCCATTCAAAACAAGAAATTCTGAAACAATTTCTGACGAGATGAGATCACATATAGTGATTATTTAAATTATTGGTATATTAATTGATATATTATTTGAGAACATACATTCTTATGTTTAATATAATTCGATTATTTTGAAAATCCAACTAAAATATCGAACAAAGTTTTATGAATCGCCTTTAAAAACGAAGTTCTATGAATTACCTTTCAAAAAAAATGAATTATATGAATTTTCTTTTAAAAAACAAAGTTTTATGAATTGTCTTTAAAAAAGAAATTATATGAATTGCCTTTATATAAAAAACGAAGTTATATGAATTGTCTTTCAAAAAACGAAGTTAAAGATTTCGATTTTCGACAACTAGAAATACAGAGATTACTAGAATTGAAACTTTAGAAAAAATTGTTTGTATTTCAAAATAAAAATATTTTAAGTAGTTCGTCTTCAGTTTTAGACACATATTTAACTTGTTCATCCATATGTGAAGCTATTTATCCAATCGAATTATAGCCAATCCTAAATACATGAAAATATGGACGAACAAGTTGAATCTGTGTCTAAAATTGTAAACGAACAGCTTGAAACATCCCTATATTGAAACGTAAACAATTAAAACTTATATAAATTAGCAAACTTTTTGTGCATAAGGACTTGTAAGTTGTGCTTTGGGTGTTTTCCAAAAAAAACTTGATTTTTTAGTTTTAACCCAAAGGTTTGTACCTTTTTCAATTTTAACCCTACATAATTTGTTTTTTTAACTTTAACACAAAACTTTTCATTATTTGCAATTTAAATTCACAACTTTTGTCACTTATACTTTTCATCTTTCGCAAATTTTCGTTTTACGTATAGTTCTAAATTTTTCGAGTTAATACGACGCAACGTGCATGTGTGGTTCAACGTTTTTACCTCTATTTTTCCATGTTTGACAGGTTCGTCGCAATACGCATATTATAGGTCGAGTCAGTGTTGGTTGTCAATGACGTTTGTGTGACATTAGTACTATTTGACACCGTTTTACGCCCCGCCGCAACACGGGGTGTGCTTTGGAGATTTTTCAAAGAAAAAATTGTTATGCATATGGTTGTCGTAACGTTGGCTTTGGGGGTTTTCCAAAAAAAAAAATTGATTTTTTTTACTTTTCACCCAAAAGTATTTCATAAATTACTTTTAACCCAAAACAATTGGTTTTTTACTTTTAACCCAAAACTTTTTATCTTTTACAATCTATCCTCATAACTTTTTTTCTTTCAACTTTGTTCCTTTATAGTTTTCATTTTACGCAAATTTTGTGCTCTGTGCTTGGTTCTAAATTTTGTGACTTAAGACATCACAGCGTGCGTCTTTGGCTTAACGTTTTTACGTTTCGTTCTAAATTTTGCGAGTTAACACGACGGAACGTGCGTGTGTGGGTGAACGTTTTTACATCGTCTATTTTTACCCCGTTTGACAGGTTTAACATAACGTGTGGGTCGTAGATCGACTTAGTTATAAATAAAGAATCCCTGCCGCATTGCGGCGGGTCGTAATCCTAGTTTTTTTTTAAGTTTCAAATCTGGTAATCTCTGCATTTCTAGTTGTAGAAAATAGAAATCGTTAACTTTGTTTTTTGAAAGACAATTCATATAACTTCATTTTTATTAAAGGCAATTCATATAAGTTCGAATTTTTTTAAGGCAATTCATAAAACTTCGGTTTTTAAGGCAACTCGTATAATTTCGTTTTTTTTTTCAAAGGCAATTCATATAACTTCGTTTTTTAAGACATTACATAAAACTTGGTTTGATATTTTAGCTAGATTTTTAAAATGATCGGATTATAGTAAACATAAGAATGTGAGAATGTATGTTCTCATATAATATGTTAATTAATATACCAATAATTTAAATAATCACTATGTGTCATCACGTCAGAGATTGTGTCTTTAATATACCAGGAGAGCTGGAAGAATGGTGGACAACTGACTGGCAATTTCAAAATCTCTTGAATAACCCTAACACCTTTTTCCCCTAGTTTGATCCTGAGCCTGCACCAAATACGACTAGAGGGAACGTCGTTTTTGAAAACTTGGCTGAACTCCGTCACTACGGCGAGGAACTGGTGGACACAGGGAATCGAATCCGGGAAGTAGGAGAACAGATCTCCTGTAAATACGACTAGAGGGAACGTCGTTTTTGAAAAGCCAGCTGACGATGGGGTGATGGTGTGGTTGTATGTTTGTATAATAATAATAATAAAATAATAATAAATAATAAAAATATAATCATGTAAAATAACTAAAAATAAAAATTTTATAACATATCTGGTGTGTACGGATGCATACTAAAAAATATAAAATATGAAAGTAGCAAAGTCGACAATTTTGGCTATACGTGTTGACGTGATTATGTACGATTGCTTTTTTATGTTTGATTGATATTTATTTATGCCAATAACTTATATATATATTGTTAATTATCAGATGGAACCTGCTGTTAATGAACCAGTTAATGAAGTTAACCAATCTGAGCAAAACAATGAGGATCACTTTCTTAATAGGCAAGATATAGAAAACATCGTTGCTCAGGGAATAGCCAATGCTATCCCGACAATCGTCGCTGCTGTTAAAAGTCCTGTTGAACCTTCCCAAGCCAACCCTAGTAAATGTACGCGCGACGATAATTCCAGTAACAGTGTTAACGGAGACGGCAATAACGACAACTTGATTCAGGCCCCAATACTTAAGAAAATGAAAGTTGCACCACCTGGTTGCACCTATAAGGAATTTCTTGCCTGTAAACCTGTCGAATTTGCAGGCAATGAAGGGGCAACTGCCTCGCTACGTTGGTTCGAGAAAACCGAGGCAGTAATCAAAATAAGTAAATGTGCCGAGGAGGATAAGGTTATGTATGCTTCTCACCTTTTCAAGGAAGAAGCATTAGAATGGTGGAATACGGTGTTACAAGCCAAGGGAAGTGACATGGCCTATGCCATGAATTGGTAAGAGTTTAAGCATTTGGTGGAAAGGAAATTCTGCCCTGAATATGAAAAGGAACAAATGGCGAATAAGTTCCTGAGCCATCAAATGGTGGAGGTTGATTGTCGAGGGTGTACTTCGAAATTCTTCGAATACACCAGAATTGTGCCCACTCTGGCCTCGCCAGAACCTGTACTTATCTCTCACTATATTTGGGGTTTAATTAGCGAGATTCGTGATATCGTCAAAGCTGCGAGACCCCGCACCATTGACCATGCGGTGGAGTTAGCCAATACTTTGACCGACGGGCTGGTACGTACGTGGGAAGAAAACAGGAAAAAGGAATTAGCCCAAAACATTACCCAAGGATTTCGTGTGGGTAATAATATTAACTTCAAGAGGAAGGGAACTGGGTCCTCTTCCACCCCGCCATTTTGCGGGAATTGCAAAAAGAAACATTTTGGAAAATGTAGAGAAAATTGTAATTTCTACAAAATTCCGGGCCATCGGGAAGAGGAATGCAAAAAGAAAGCAAAGATCTGCTACAACTGTGGAGAATCTGGGCATTTCAGACCAGAATACCCTAAATTGGTCAAACCAGCGGATAACAAAGGCAAACCTGCTGAAGGAACTAATAAAAAGAATGCAAGAGCCTTCCAATTGACCACGCAGGAAGCCGAACTGATTCCCGACGTAATAGCTGGTACGTTTCTGGTACACAATGTTTATGCGAAAGTATTATTCGACTCTGGTGCAAACCAATGTTTTATAAATACTTCTTTCTGTCAAGCTCTTATGCTACCCTTAACCAAACTTAGGCAGATTTATACAGTAGAAATGGCAGACGGAAATTCTGTTAACATAGATACGGTTTTGCAAAAAGAAAATATAGAACTTTCAGGTCATAAATTTTCTGCAAACCTATTACCCATGAATTTAGCTGGATTCGATGTTGTATTAGGAATGGATTGGTTAGTAGCCAACCATGCTCGAATCCTTTGTGATAAGAATTCCATAGAAATTCATACACCATAAGGAGAAATAATCGTGGTTACAGGAGATAAGCCACGTAAATCAATGAAATTCATTTCTATAATGAAAGTTGCTAGTTATGAACGAAAGCAAGGAATAGTGTATATGATTTCGGTAATCATTAGCACTAAGGGTAAGGAACTTAAGGAAATTCTTGTAGTATCAGAATACTCGGATGTATTCCCAGAAGGATTACCAGGATTACCACCAGATAGGGAGGTAGAATTTAGAATTCATCTGATTCCTGGAATTTCACCCATAGCTAAAGCACCCTACCGGTTAGCACCCACTGAAATGTTAGAACTGAAAAAGCAATTAGATGAATTACTCAGTAAAGGATTCATCCAACCTAGTTCATCCCATTGGGGAGCACCAGTGTTGTTTGTAAAGAAGAAAGACGGTTCAATGCGAATGTGTATCGATTATATGGAATTGAATAAGGTTACAATTAAGAAACGATACCCATTGCCTAGGATTGATGATCTTTTCGATCAACTTCAGGGAGCTAGATATTTTTCTAAGATAGATTTACGCTCCGGATACCATCAGTTGAAGGTACAAGAAGAAGACATACCTAAAACGGCTTTCAGAACTAGGTATGGTCATTACGAGTTTACAGTCATGCCCTTTGGACTAACAAATGCTCCTGCCACATTCATGGACATGATGAATAGAATTTGTAAGCCGTACTTAGATAAATTTGTGATTGTCTTCATCGACGATATACTTATTTATTCCAAAAATCAGGAAGAGCATTGTGAGCACCTGCATGCACTCTTAACTTTGTTAAGAAAAGAGAAGCTTTATGCTAAATTCTCAAAGTGTGAATTTTGCCTACAGGAGGTGCAATTATTAGGTCACATGGTGAATCATGAAGGTATTCACGTAGATCCATCCAAGATCGAAGCAATCACCAAATGGAAGGTCCCGCAATCAGCTATGGAAGTTAGAAGTTTTCTAGGGTTAGCTGGATATTATAGACGATTCATTAAAGATTTTTCTAAGATAGTTGTGCCATTAACTAAGCTAACCTGTAAATCAGTTAAGTTTGAATGGGGACCTAAGCAAGAAGAATCCTTTAGGATTTTAAAACAAAGGTTAACAAACACCCCGATTCTTGCCTTACCCGAAGGGACAGAAGATTTTGATGTTTATTGTGACGCTTCTAAGCTAGGATTAGGATGTGTGCTAATGCAACGCAAAAAGGTAATTGCGTATGCCTCAAGGCAATTGAAAAAGCACGAGGAAAACTATACGACACATGATTTAGAATTAGGATCGATAATTTTTGCCCTTAAGATTTGGAGGCACTATCTGTATGGCAGTAAGTTTACAGTCTATATGGATCACAAGAGTTTAAGGTACATATTTGGGCAAAAAGAATTAAACATGAGGCAAAGAAGATGAATGGAAATTCTAAGTGACTACGATTGTGATATTCAATATCACAAAGGAAAAGCAAATGTAGTTGCAGATGCCCTAAGTTGTAAGTATCATGAAAAGAAAAAACGAGTCCGTGCTCTTAGATTAAATCTACAATTAGATTTAATGGAACAACTGAAGGACGTTCAAGTAACAGCGATTGAGAACGATGCTGAAGGAATGAAGGGAAGAATAAAGGAATTAGATAAAGGAGCTGATGGAATTTGGAGATTTCACAAAAGAAGGATTTGGGTACCTAAGCAAGGAAATTTAAGAAACAAGATTTTAGAGGAAGCCCATAAATCTAGGTATACCATGCATCCTGGTAATAATAAGATGTACCAAGATTTAAGAAATAATTTCTGGTGGATAGGAATGAAAAAGGACATAACTAGATATGTATCTAAATGTTTAACTTGTTCGCAAGTTAAAGCAGAACACCAGAAACCTTCAGGGTTACTCCAACAATTAGAAATTCTTGTTTGGAAATGGGAACTAATAACCATGGATTTTGTTACTAAGTTGCCCAAAACCAGAAAAGGTAACGACGCAATTTGGATAATTGTGGATCGATTAACCAAATCAGCTCATTTCCTACCCATGAAGGAAACTTTCAGTATGGAAAGATTAGCCAAATTATACGTAGACGAGGTAGTATCCCTACATGGAGTCCCACTCTCTATTGTATCAGATAGAGATAGTCGTTTCACTTCACATTTCTGGACGAGTTTCCAAGAAGCAATGGGGACACGATTAAATTTAAGTACTGCATACCATCCCCAAACAGACGGACAAAGTGAAAGGACGATTCAAACCCTGGAAGACATGCTCAGGGCATGTGTAATAGATTTTAGTGGAAACTGGGATAATCACCTTCCCTTAATTGAATTCTCCTATAATAATAGTTACCATTCAAGCATCGAAGCTGCCCCGTTCGAAGCACTGTATGGACGAAAGTGTAGAACTCCAGTTTGTTGGGCAGAAATAGGAGAAAGTCAATTATCAGGTCCCGAAATCGTTCAAGAAACCACCTACAAGATAACTCAAATCAAGGAAAGACTAAAGACCGCTCAAGATCGTCAGAAGAGTTATGCATACAATAGACGCAAACCGCTGGAATTTCAAGTCGGAGATAAGGTACTCTTGAAGGTTTCTTCTTGGAAAGCAGTAGTTCGATTCGGAAAGAAAGGAAAGTTAAGTCCAAGGTACATAGGATCATTCCCAATAATCCAACGCATAGGACTAGTCGCCTATCGCCTATAATTACCAGAAGAACTGGCTGGGGTACATGACGTATTTCATGTATCCAACCTTAAGAAATGTTTATCTGACGAATCCCTGGTAGTACCTCTTCAAGATATAGAGGTAAATGAGAAGTTAAAATTTGTGGAGAAACCACTGCATATAGAAGACAAAAAGGTGAAGTTTCTCAAGCACAAAGGACTAGTGCTGGTCAAAGTCAAGTGGGATTCAAAGAGAGGACCGGAGTACACTTGGGAGCTAGAAGCCTAGAATCAGAAATGAAGCGAAAGTATCCTCACTTATTTCAGTAAATCTCGAGGACCAGATTTTTAAATAAGGTGGGGATGATGTAAGGACCTGCAAAAATGTCCCAAAATGACCCGTAAGTAGTATCCCGGACCCTTAAAACCCTAATCCATAACAAAAATCAAGAAAAATCAGATTTTTGGTTTTCACGTGGGCCGCGTAAGCCATAAGGTAAGGCTACGCAGGCCGCGACAACTTATAAAATCTCCGGATAAGCGTTTAAGCCACGTGTCGCACACGTGGCAAACCTACCTGTAACACGCTAGCCCTACACGTAGACTAGGGGGCCCTTGCGGGCCGCGCAAGACCTTGTTAAGGTTTACGCGGGCCGCGTAAAACATGAAAAGTTGCTATAAATTGCCTGGCCATGGGACTTGCTTCTGTGTTCGAAAGTTTTGATCAAAAACGAAGTATACTGCCTAAATTCGAAGTTTTAAGTAGGGAAACGCTGCTACAAGTACAGGGTATTAACTCGATCACTGCTACGATACAATGTCCGATTGATTCAAACCAATCCGATGGATGTTTAAGTGCTGACCGAATACGGGCTATACTTTGTCATTCGTCGTGAAGGTTTTGATTTCGTGAGCTTATCGTAAATGTTGTATTAAGTTACTGACCTAGTTTCGTGTGCATTGTTATTTACCTAGGTTACAAGAATAAATCAATAGGCAAGGTTCTGTCCAGTTAAATTTGCAATGTGAGTCATTCTCTTTTTATCAAATTGTCTTACAAAACCCTAAATGTTTTTCAGTTATATTTTGCAGTGATTAGGTCTTTGCTAATCTTTAATTACTGGCAGTATGTGGGGGTTTTGTGCACATTACTACTAACGATTTATCACTTTAGGTGGGTGAGCCTAATTAGTGATATGTCCACAGTCATAGATTCGGTCGAGTGACAGCTGAACCGGATAATTATATGATAGGGGCAAATATAAAAACCCTTAATGCTGTAAATTTATAACAATGTGTCTTTTATACAAATTGAATGACTCGCCAGTATTTCCCCGCTGATAAAATCTTTTTAAACATGTTTCAGGTGATCTGCGGTGACCCAGGAAAAGTGCCATGTAGCACTACAAGCTTGGGAAAGTGGCTCAATAAAATAAATAAATATGTTTTGTAAAACAGAGAAATTCCTCGTGAAATTTCCTTTATTGTAAATTATGGGGTTTGTCCCAAATTGTAAAATAAAATAATTGGACATTTTCAATTTTAAACGATCCTGTTAATATTTCCGCTGCCAAACTAAATACAAATACCACGGGTTTTCTGTCCCACGGCTTCTGGACCAGGTCACACCGGGCCGGGGGCCGTGACAGATGGCCATCCGATCGGATGGTCATCCGGACGGATTGACCATTCGATCGAATGGTCCTTCGATCAGATGGTTTGGTGGGATGGTTTTCCAATGTTTTGTTTCGTGCATTGAGCGTTGCGGTGCGTTGCGAGTAAGCGATGCGATAGTATTAAACAATCATAACTCCTAATAATCATAAAAGTAAACCTCGAATTTCGAGTTTGCGATGAGATTGCGTTGCGATAGGGTTGCGATTGCGTTTTTGATTAACATCACTTCAAACAATATAAACATGCACAAGTAACACATAATAGCACACACACGTAAAACAATATCCATAACCTGTAATTCGAGTTGCGATGTGATAGCGATGAGATAGCGTTAAATAGATTATCGATTAATAGCGATTATTGCTTTTACTTCACATAATACAACTAAAGTAACATAAACTAAAAGTATCAGTTATCAAGTCTAAGAGTACAAGTGATAATTAAACAAGGAATGACAGATCGAATTAGCAATCTTTTCTTCCTTTGACTTTGACTTGTACTTTGACTTCAAAAAGTCGGGTTGTTACAGCCGGAACATCCATTGCGCTCTCACCATTACCAAATCTCCGTCCAGGTTTAAACCTCCAAATACGCTCGAGCTGACATCCTGGTGGCTTTGAGATTCATGGTTGTCAAATGAATCCAATTAGCTCTACCCGATTCAGCTAGCCAAGTCTTTACTACTTGGAAGTTGGTTCAGTTCTTCCAGCGATACAAAAACCCGTACCATCCCAAAGTCTTCCATTAAATTCACCAGTACTTCACTACAATGGGTAACATGAAATGAAGCATACCGGGATCTCGAACACAAGAGTCTTCACTGCCTTCCACTGAGTCCCAATGCATCAACCTTGACACATTCTCAAAAGCATATATTCTAAAAGCTGTCCACGCCTCAACGCATCCCCACCAAGTCCACTATGCCCAACTCCCATTGTCCCTGTTATCCTAACCCATGCCAAAACAACATTCCATGAGGCGCATCTCCACTCGTACTTCCCCAACGAAAAACCTTCACACGGTGCCAGTACAAAGATGGTCACAATGTCAAACCACTGATCACCACTGAACAAGAATAGCTTCGCAGTTCCAGACCAGCTAAATGATGATCGGTATCACAACAGCCGAGCTTTCAATGGAAAGCAAGTGGTACTAGGGCTGTCCAAAAATCTCGCGGCTTGGAGCTCGCTCGGATTTAGCTCGAAAAAATCTCGCTCGATATGGCTCGGTTTGAAAGTGAGCCGAGCCGGCTAGGCTCGGTTAGAAAGTGAACCTAGCTCGATCGGCTCGTAACGAGCCAAATTGGCTCGGTTTGGCTCGCTTGGTAGCTCAGCTCGGCTTAGCTCGAATTATTTTACTTATAATATATTTTATTTTTATATCCATATAATATATTACAAAAAATGATTATTATTTACATGTATTTAGGTTTGTAGTTTGATATCTATGACATATTTAAAGGTTGATTGCCGTGCTAATGAACAAATATTGTATATACTTTAAATATAAAGCTTATTTTGCGTTGTTGAACTTGATTTTGGCTTGTAATGTATTAGGTTGAACTTATTTTAGAATACTGAATTTTGAGAGCTATATATTAATTTTTATTTTTAAAATCAAGCCAAACCAAGCCGAGCTGAGCCAGCTCGGTTTAAAACCAAGCCGAGCCTGAGCTTAGATTTTCAGCTCGGTTTCAAATTCGAGCCGAGCCGAGCCAGCTCGGTTTATAATCAAGCCGAGCCCGAGCTTGCCCTAGCTCGGCTCGGCTCGGCTCATGAACAGCCCTAAGCAGTACCAAGAGATCTATGACCATACACACGATCAGCTAACGCAAATCCTAACCGAAAGATCATCCAAACGGGAAATAGCTCACATGACCTGCCCTAACTTTTTTTCAATTATGCCGTCACCAACACAGCATCTGGTTCTACTTTCTCAGGTTCAACCATCGTCAAGTACCACATCCAAGTTTCTTTGACAAACTAATCAACTAAACCCCATAACCATCGAACATTCCAATTAAAACCATCTCGTCTTCCATTATAACAATAACAAATGAGACAAATCAAAAACAGTGAACATACAAAGCAATTGCACAGACTTGAACTTGCCTGCTCTTCTACTAAACATTATCAAACAAACCGATTTGTTCCTTCAAAACGAATAAATCAAGTAATAGTACATAAACTGTAAACAGTTACCTCAGACTGATCTTCTGCAGACAAATCCAACCCAAAACGCTGAAATATCACAACCCTGGTTCCTCAAAAAAAAATCGGTTGATAATAAACATCAAAACCCGAACTCAGAAAACAAATCCTACTTAGCCTGCAACCCAAGCTCGATCAACAACTGAATAAACCTCATTAGCGGCTCCAATCAATTTAAAATATAAACTAGCAGCTTAAGGATTTTAATCAATGGTACTAACCTTGATCAAACAAATAAAAACGTACCTTTTCTTTTTTCCGTCGCACATCAGATAACAAAGCCCCCAAAACTAAAAAAGAACCTTT
Source organism: Helianthus tuberosus (assembly GCA_030545235.1). Classification (NCBI taxonomy): domain Eukaryota; kingdom Viridiplantae; phylum Streptophyta; class Magnoliopsida; order Asterales; family Asteraceae; genus Helianthus; species Helianthus tuberosus. Next base: position 167,813,919 of record CM060355.1, read on the forward strand.
TATTAATTTTCCCTTGGCTTCCTTCATGTCCACGTAAACTCCAAAAAAAGGATGTTATCCTTTCTTTATTTCTTTCTTGATAATAGGTGATAATAGTAAAGAGAAGATAATACTTTCTTTTGTGAAAAACGACGATGATAACACAACCCTCTGGCTCGTCAGCAATCAAGAAATAACCCCAGCGACTCAAGATTTCTCATCGGCTATGATTTTACTGACTAAACCTAATCGCAATTCCTTTCTAACCAAGCAATACCGGTTATCGACTCGGCCACAGCAAATCAAAAAACCCTGGCTTAAAGGGATTCTTAGTCAGCTATAGCTACTGATTATCACCAAAATCCCTACCCGATCTCGACTTCAAGCTTCTGAACAACAATACCAACGTTTCTACGAATAATTTCTGTCACACCCTGATTTCCTGGTGGGCCCGGACTTGAGATATATGCGTGACGATTGGTACCAGTAATCACAATGCACAGTGGAAGATGGGAATTTAAAATAAATTATACAAAGTACAAACTTGAAAGTCAAAAGTTTAAAATAATATACAGATGGTTCATATTAAAAAGATCCACAGGCGAACCGAATGAAATAAAATATGACTTGAGACTAATAGGGTCTTTTTTCATGGAGTCGCAAATTCCAATATATAAAGACCGAGCAGCTCTAGCATATTATCATACTTGCTATATAACATGCGCTTAGTCTTTTGAAAATACATCAGTTTTCACTGGTAAATACAATTAACCGACTCTTTTGAAAATATTTCTTGTTACCAGTTTTACATGCTTGTCAATACATATGGGGACCGGAACTAAACGTCGGTACATGATTAATCGACACACCACATTTTCAATATCATTTAAATATAGCATTAGCGCCTGTCAGGTGTTACGTACACCCCGCGCTTAGGTCGGGATATCCAGGACACGGTCATATTAACCCTCAATGTTTAAGTTATCAAGCAAAACGGATTAAAATGGTTTTTTTAAATTTTGGACATCATTCGTCAATGATTCAATACCCGACCAAGCGGCTTGAGCCATATCCCAAGCCCTTATAAAGGAAAATAGGCTAAGAGTATTTACATGTGCTAGTCTTTACAAATCAAAGGTGTTAAGCACAGCCGTTAATCAAAACAACTAAAACAGGGGCAATTCACTGGAGGCTCCTACTCTGGAATGAACGGAACTATGATCCATTAGAATGTTAACGGGTCTTAAATAAGTCATTAGACTTTGACTGGTTAACTTAAATGATACGTACCGTTCACTAGATTAAGCGCTGACCGGATAGAATGTGGTTTATACCCTTCTAAGTACGAGGACTCGTATAATATGGGTTAAATAACGGTACATTCTGATTAGAACTGAATCGGAAAGGTTTTGACCAGATTCAGCTAGTTTATATATTATATTTTATTTCATTTAAAGTAACTGTACACACATATGCGGTATCGGGTGGTCGAATAGATCTATAACAAGTCCAAAATGCCAAAACATGTTTCATATGGTTGTAATATCAGTATCAAACTCAGATTACATGTTTGATTGGTTTCAAAACCCATTTTATGCCATAAGGGCGTTTTGGGTATTTTTAAAGCATATTATGCCGACTTATCAAATAACCTATCAAATGATATAATCAAATGGTATCACGCCATAGGGTTATTCTATACAATATTATGATCGTATATGAAATCTTAATTCACGCATTAAACTTGACCAAAACGGGTCTGAATCGAAAGTCAAAGTAGAAGTCATTATTACAGTCACATTCAATTTCATCCAACAACAAAGGATCGAGATGAGGAAAAATATCCAAGACGCATACGATAAAAAAAACATCTCTAAAAGAAAAGCGCGAAGGTATGAAATTTTTCGTCATGCCCGTCGATCAACTTAGCCATCCAGAATTGGAATTGACATTGCAAATGAAACAAGAAATCTTGAAAAAATATGATATGGATAAATCATGAACTTTTTAATCTTTTTTTTATTTTATGTAGTTTTTTTTTCTTAATTTCATTTGTAGTTTTTAAAAAATTATATGTAATCTTCTATTTTAGTTAAATTAAATTTTAATTAGTTAAAAAAAAAACTAACAAATTACACATGGCTGGCCACGCCATCCGAAGCCACGCCAACCCACACCCAAGCCCCACCATGCCACGCCACACCTTGTGAATCCCCCAGCTGCCACTTATCGATCAATGCCCCTAACCCAAACCCCCCACACCCCATAGTGTTAGTTTTCAACCCACCACATGTTTGGTTCACATGTTTAATGTTGTTATGAAAACATTACAAATCACTTTTGTATCAATATATATCTGTTGTTGTCTGAATGTCTGTGAGGACTGTCATGATTCGCCACCATACACTTGTACCACCTCACAAACAAATATACTTCACGTTTTTGTTACTAGCAAACATGCTAACACCATCCAAATTTGAACTTCTGAAAAGAAACGGTTATTGGAGCAACCCGGTGACTAAAAACGGATTTAATTAACTCATTATTTTTAAGCATACTAAGATTAGATGAATAATGGGTTGCTGGTTCTTGTAGCCTACTTTAGTTAACTAATATACGTTACATACAGGCTTTCACCGATAGTGGAGGGTTCAAATGAGAAGAAATTCTTTGTAAGAAGAAAAAAGAAGAAATTTCAAACAATATGAATGTTTCATTAGACTTCATTTAATATTTGTACTTAATGTAACTATAAGGGTATATTAGTAAACTTACATACATCATTAATTTGTAGTTTCATCTTTAATAACTAACTATATTAAATTTGTAACTTATTTTTAAGATATATATTTTTCACAAAAAATAAAAATAAAAAATAATTTAAAGTGTAGGATAAATACGAGGCGTGTAGGATAAATTACGAGTTGTGTAGGATAAATTTCAATATGTATAGGATAAATTTCGAAATGTGTAGGATAACTTTTGATGTGTGTAGGCAAAAATATTTAGTGTGGAGGATTATAGTCTTAATGACTAATTAATTAGTCAAACATAATAATAAATGAGATGAGAAAAAAAAACTATTTAATGTTTTACAATTATACCCTTTTATTCTTTTTCTTCTAAATAAATTTTCTTCTCAAATGAACCTTCCCCTTCACCGATAACTATTCGTCTCTTTACTTGGGGTTGGGGGCTTGGGCGTACCTATTCTTAAATGGTAGCATTTTGATATGGTCCTTTTATAATAAATGGAAAATGTATATATATTTATTACATTTTGTTTTATTGTTAACTGTTTTCCATAGAAAGAATCATCTTCTAGGATACAAGGAATAGGTGAAGAAGACCCATCTCATCCAAATAAGTTGGATCTCATCAAACTTCAAAATAGTTATATATGAATTAAAATCCAAATAAGTTGGATCTCATCAAACTTCAAAATAGTTATATATGAATTAAAAAGTTTACAGGATGTTTTAATTGGTTAAATAATCCCCACAACAATTCTAATGAGCATTATAGTATAGAATTAGTCACAAAAGTCATAAGTTTTGCATCTAATAAATTGTAGGATAGATAAACAAATAAAAAAAATTGCATTTTATCAAATATTTGATGTTCATATCAACATCCATTTCAAGATAAGTTGAAGTATTAGAGTCTATCACCAAATGCAAATTTATAAAGATACGTGCATTGTTGTCATGTAACTTCACATAAACCAAAATTAGTAACATTCCAAATTATGTTGAAGTTTTTGAAAGCCACATACCTAAAAATATCATATAAATTAACGTTGTTGAATATTTAATCGCCTTTAATTAGCCAAGCTAAATTACACTCTCATTTGAGTTATTTGTTATTACACCGGTTAACATCTGAAAACGCAAATCATAAAAGAAGCGAATTATTAAATAAGTGATAGATATACTCATATACATGCTACACATGTATTTTATTTACTAAAACAATATTCTAACAACATACAAGTTCTTACCGAACAATATTATTTAAAACAACAATCCTAAGATACAACAAGTAGGCATCGTTTATTTATAAAATTTTGATACTACAAAAGCACACCTAATAAACTAGCCAATGAAGGGTGTTTTAATCACCAATCCCTCAGCATTCACCATAACCCACACACAGTTGGACACAAGGTTCAAAATCATGGGAGAATTTTCAGATATTAGATATTATGATAGCATTGACCAGTGGATTTTCTTTCTCGATTATCATCGCTTTTGCCACTTCTCCTTTTTTCCCCTACAAGCTCTGGCCATGAATTCTTTCCTGGTACAAAGAAATCAGGTACACTTTTGTCGGATATGACATCGGGCTTACCTTCCACGGAACATCTCACTTTCCCCATCTTGCTCATCGATAGCAATCCTGATCATGATTAACAACTTTCGTTAAAATATGTGTAACTACATGTATATATATTTGACTCATCATATGTATGATTTGTTTATTTGAAACATACGAAGAACTGGAGAACCGCGAGTAGTGATCGTTGGCTTTTGGAGCAGAGACAAGGAGGGTGATGAGATAGGAAGGGAGGTGGAGATGGATGCCATCTTCTTCTTCACTAGAGTTGCAAGAACTTGAAGCTTTAAAAATAGAGATTGTAGTCGAAAGTAAAGGGGTTCGGATTGTGCTTATATAGAGACTTGAATGGTTTGTTAAAATTATTATATTTTATTTATTCAACGTAAATACACCAAAAGTTTGATAAATGTTGGATGCTGCTGAAGTTTCAACATTGAAGGACTAATCTTGTAGGTATGTGAAAGTGTCACAAGTTTGGACAAGGGTTCTTATACATGTCCAAATTTGTGGTTTTTACTAAGTCAATACTTGTAGCTTTTCTTATATGGTCCACATTTGTAGGTTTAGTAAGGGGTCTATACTTATTTGTTAAGTACGGACTAGGGTTTCATTGTAAGGGTCCATACTTAGGTGTGTATATAAACTAAGTGTCTTGTACGCATCAGTGACCAATGAATTCAATGAAACAGTGAAATTTTTGGAGAAAACTTCTTGTGCAAACAAACCCTTGATTTGTGTGTTCTTTATTCAATATGTGTGATTGTTGATTGTGAATACTCTGTATATTGACGGTTATCTCATCTTCTACACCTTCTGTACGAGCTCTACGTTGCGGTTGGAGGCACGCGGTCGTTTCCGCACATCGTGTGTGTGTTCGATCGGTCCGGTTCGTGTGTTCGTTGAAGGAAGACGACCTTATAAGTGGTATCAGAGCAGACTCTATACAAAGTGTTCTTACCACTGTAGACTTCATGTTGGAGGTTAGATTTCATTTGGTTTTGTTCATTCTAGTGGGTTTTCAAGTTTCTAGGGTTTTTTCTCTCACACTTTTCTCATGATTTTCATGGATTCATCATGTGTTTATTGATTTTTCATCATGGATGGTGATTAGGGTTTAGTTGTGAGTGTTTGTGCTTGATTTGATTGTTGAAATTTTGTTCAGATTGCGTCAGATCTATAGATTTCTTCAAATTCTCTGGGTTTCTAATTCTTTGAAGTTATTGATGATCTTGTGTGCAGTCACACTTAGGAAATAAATTCAGAGTCAGTAGTTTTCTATACTTTTGGTTTTCACTAGTCCGCACTTGTGATAAAAGGGTTTGTGCGCACCTGTGAGCAATGTTGTAGAAGGCGCTAGGCGCTAGTCGGGCGGTGAGGTACCGCCTAGGGATTAATCGGATTGGACTTTTTAAGTATAATTTTACAAATTTTTTTATATATGTAGATAACTTTATACTTTTTATTAATAAATTTACAAGTTTAGGAGATAACTTTATACTTTTTATTAATAAATTTAAAAGTTTAGGAACCATATGTAAACTAGTGAAAGATAGAGGGGTTTAAATGTTAAAATACCTAAAAGTAAATGTTAAAATAGGTTTATAAGTAATATTTGGGCTGTAAAACAATGGGCCAGAATTAAAAATGGGTCAAATTTTGTGTTTAATGGGCTGTAAAACATGGACCGATTAGTCCGATTTTGACCGCCTAGGACCGATTTTGACCGCCTACGACCGATTTTAACCATATCCGCCTAATTGGACCGACTAGCTAAAAATTAGTCAGTAACTCACCGCCTAGCGCCTAGGCGCCGATTAATCGGCCGCCTAGGCCGATTTCTGCAACATTGCCTGTGAGTCTGCAACATCATCAGCACTTGTGAATTTCTTTTGTCCAAACTTTTGACATCAATACTTCTGCGCACATAAGTCTTCTAGGTCCGCACTTGTAGTTATTATTTGGTCATCCACACTTGTTTGATAATTGTTTGTTATTTGGTCATCCACACTTGTTATTTGGTCATCCACACTTGTGATTGATATTCATCATCCGCACTTGTAGTTGTCTTATTTGTTTATCCACACTTGTGTTATTCCACACTTGTTATCCACACTTATGTTATTCCACACTTAGCCACACTTGTGTTATTCCACACTTGTGTTATTCCACACTTATCCACACTTGTGTTATTCAACACTTATCCACACTTGTTATCCACACTTGTGTTATTCCACACTTATCCATACTTGTGTTATTCCACACTTATCTGCACTTGTTCCTTTTTCATCTGTACACACTTAGGTAATCAATTATGTCCACACTTGTTAATGATATCATTCACATCCACACTTAATGATTCCCTCATCTGTCCACACTTGTGAGAAATCATTGTCCACATTTGTTCAAGTTGTTCGTTCTTAACAAATTAATCTTTGTCAGTACTTGTGATATTGTTGAGTTTTCATCAGTAAGTTGATTGGAAAGTGTTAAACAATTGTTAAAACCAAGATCTCGTAAAGATGGCAAACAATTTGAACACCATTGTTCAAAGTATTCGACACAACAACAACGAAGGAGGAAGCAGTGATAAACCTCTCGTGTTGTTGAATGAGTTAGATTATCCGGAATGGAAGATACGATTTGAACGATACATCAAAGCGGAAGATTTAAAACTGTGGTTATGTATGACCTTAGGAATTGGAGGACAATCTGCTCGAACTTTGACAATTACCGGTTATCTTGTTTTAACTGATGATGAAAAAAGTATTACGATTGCGAAGAGAAAGCTATATCCTTGATTACGATGTCGTTACCACAATCGATCTTACACACTTTCGGTAACAAAAACTCGTCAAAGGAATTGTGGGATAGTTTGAGTGACAGATACGAAGGAAATGAGTTATTCAGGAAACGAAGACTCGATTGATTTCTTTAGTTCATCTAGAGAGTTGAAAACCTGTAACATCGACAATAATAACAATATTAACAACAACAACAACAACAACAATAATAATAATAATAATAATAATAATAATAATAATAATAATACAATTCAATAATAATAATAATAATAACAACAACAACAACAATTAATCTATCTAACATAACATAACAAAATAAAATTGATACCTTCTTTTTTAAGCACGGATTGTCCGGGATGGGGGTGCCTCACCACCATATCCACCATAACCTCCAACGTCCGGATAGTTTTGTTGAACGTAAGGACCGCTCGGGGAAATGAATTACTGATGACCACCGTCTCCTCCGTATCTATCAGGATAATGTTGTTGCACGTAAGAATATTCACACCCGTATCCATAATCCAGATACCCTTGTTGCGCCGGATAACTTGGTTAACCAGCATGGTATGAGTCATCTACAGGGGATGTTTCATCAACAGGGGGATGCGTGTTCAAATCTAGAAACGGACTGTTTTGTTTTCCTTGTACACTAGACACAACCTCCTCTTGCTCGTTAGAATCGGGAACGCTAGACTCCTCCAAAAAACGGTATCATCATTAGTAAATAATTAACTAAAACAGTTAAGCTAATAAATGTTACTGGAACATTTTCGGGCACCCATGCGTCGCTAGAATACTGCCCAAAGACATAGTTGTCGTCCCAGTATGATGACATTTCAACACATCACAGTGATAAGAACACGAATGCAAACAAGAAAATATATTTCAAAGAAATAGAAGAAACAAAAGGAATGCTCGGGTGGATGACGAATGCACTGTAAGTTCCTATTTATATGAAACAGATACGCCTCGTATAGCCCTAGACGCCCCATATTGCTTTATGTCGCATGCCAGACACATAGTCACATCTGTCTTCAAGATGCCTCGTATAGGGCTATACGAGGCGTCTTGGTCCCTTCGTATTGCTTCCTCGTATAGGCCTAGACGCCCCGTCTGATGTGACGTGGTACGAGGTTCAATGGTTGGTCGGATAAAGTAACCTTAGACGCCTCGTATAGGCCTATACGAGGCGTCTTGAATGGTGTGTGTAGGTCCGGCTAGGGGAGGATCTAGTCGCCTAATCCTTGTGTAGAAACCAACCCGGTTGTGCGGAATCCAACCGGAAATGGCAAACCGAGAACGAACACGACAAGAACACGAGATACAAGACCGAGACTCAACGATTAACACCAATGTATTAATACTTGAAAACAGTTACAAATCAATGTTTACAAAATAATCTTTGCAAACTCTCTATCAATTCTCTCGGGTGTGTGTTCTTTCACTTGTGCGCTGCCTCTTGTCCACTGTTTTGCACACACACACACCACCGAAAACCCTTGTTTTCGGTATATATATGAATTGTTCATGTTGTGCGGTTGGGCTTTGGGGTTCACTTGTGCGATTTGTTTGTGATCGGCCCAAGTGCAATGGCCCAACATGCATGGTTTCAATCCATGCATAAATGATCAGAATTCATATTTCATATATGCCAAAGTTAGTCAAAGCTATGACATTATCATGACATCATCATGATGATGTCATGATGATGTGGCGACGGGAATAGGTTGCGGCTCTCCGTGCTTCGCGTGTCGAACTCTGGGACGCACGACGGAGGAATGTCGTGACGTCGGGCTTGAGCCGAACCTAACCGGGTTGAACCGAAACAGATCGAACCGAGCCGAGTCGCGTCCACAAAATGTGTATCAACAAACTCCCCCTTGGACGCTACTCGTGAGGTTCAACTTCCATGTCTTCCATGTCGGAGGATCTTCAAAATCTTCACGCGTAGTAAGCAGAAAGTGTATCAACAAACTCCCCGTTTCATGTAGGAAGTGTGTTGACAAACTCCCCCTTAACATAAGCTCCCCCTTGAGTTATGCTCGTGAATGACTTGATCTTTACAACTTGAGATCCTTGTGGTGTTGATGATGGCCAGCGGCAACTCAATCATCTTCATCATTTGAGTGTCTTCACGTCGTGTCTTCATTCCGAAGCTTGTCATCGACCATGTTCTCCTTGCCTTTAGAATCTGCACATGCAAGAAATCTAAACGCGTAATGAGAACAACTGCTTGGAATATCGTAACATAAACAAACGACACACGTGTGACCATTGTTTAATCAAACACCGTCCGACAGTTTGAAAGTTTAACAAATTGTTCTATTTTAGCTTTTAACTTTCAAAACTTGCAAATTTCGACCGTTTATGAAGATTTAGTCGATTTTGGTTTTCGTTCAGGTTTCAGGCAACGAAGACTCGAGATCCAACATCGTACAATCGAAAATAAGATAGAAATAAAATCTTTTTGGCTTTTAGAAAGTTTATATTAAAACACACCTAAAATCTTTTTGGAATTTTTGAATATTTCAAACTTAAAGACTGAAAGCAGTAAATAAATATATACAAAGATGCAGAAACTGAAAGCATTAAATAAACATTTACAGACATTCTTTTTGCGAGTTTCGAGGGTAAGAGAATCATATCAGTGTACGGTCATGCCAAAACGCTCTTTTTGTTCAATTAGTTAACATTAAGATAAGCATCCTATAACGATTATCGGTATTGTTATCCACATAAGCTCAACTTATCATATGTAATCATGGCGAGGGGATACGTTAAGGTATGATTTATACTTACCGACCGGTGTTCATCCACATCACGACACATTCCCGTATCAAGGTATGCACGAGGGTTCATCTTACCGGTGAGTATACCGATTATCATCTGTTTGACCGTATATGATGTGAGATTCTCACTTATTTTGATTGAAAACAAGCCCTATGTGATAGAATCACTTATTGATGAGGAACTTGATTTTCGATGCATGAGGGCACAGGAGCAAGTCCGTGAACAGGTCAGTACTTTCGTACAGCAGAGAGACGAACTTGACTCCCGGAAAGAATTTGTGATATTTTATCACTTATTTTGAGGGACATGTGATTGTTTATCACTTATTGAGGACGTATGCAGTATGTACACGTATGTATAGTATCATGGAAGATCTAGACTTGCGTCCCCGTTATTTTTCGGTAAAAGATACAACCATGATACCCAGATGATAAGCAGCATAAAGACCGAATATCTCAGAACCTCGGCAATCTCTCAAACGAAATTTCGGTACTAAGACCATATGCCAATGAATGGTTCCCACCTGGTCTTCAGTCGATTTAAGTTTATATCACCCTGCACACTTTAAAATGATTGTGAGCCTACCGATACATCTTATATAGAGCTGCTTATCGCTTCTTCATTTAAGGTTTAAAGAGGTTTAGACAGACCACTGATGTACTATCATTTTCTCTTTAGCTCGCCAGGAAACTCATTTTTGTTTTTCTATTGTTTTTGAGTTTTTGAAATTTTTTGATGTTTTTGGATTTTCAAATTTTTGGATTTACTCCCCCTAAAATCAATAAACTAAGACAAATTTAAAACACAAAGGTATTTACAAAAATGATTTTCCGATGTTGGTTTTACTCTTGCTTGACCTTAATGCCGTTTACCAATAATAAATAGTCAAATCTTGATTTGTCAAATGCTTTGGTAAAAAGGTCGGCACGTTGGTCATCGGTGTGGACCATGGCAACATTGATGAGTTTCATAGTGAAACAATCACGTGTGAGGTGATATTCGAGATCAACGTGTCAAGTCAAGGAGTGCTACGAGAGGATAACAATTTATAAAGCAGCTTAAATATCGACAAGTATAGGAGAGATTAGAAATTTAAAAACCGTATCCCGCAACTGCTTCGTGCATTGCCAGGAATCTGAGCACTCTCCCAAACTGGATATCCACCCGGTGTGGATTTCAAAGTCGATTTTGTAGCTACTGAAATCCCTTCACAGCAACAAGATCATAAACCTCCGGGTCCGGCTGGTCTTCCACATTGTACCAGCAAAGGTCTTTGTCTTTCTCTTTGAGAAGTAGTGTGCGGTTGTTCAATCCACGCCAAGGCATCCGCAGTTTGATCAACCAACATATTTTCTTCAATCACACCGTAGAGAAAAGTACCCTACACGTTCATCTTGTGGACTTTGAACTTCTTGTGGAAGAAAAATCCATGAATCTTAGAAAAGCTTCAGACGTGCTACAGGCGCGTACTTTTCATTGGAATCTTTCCTGAGGACCCGATCAAAAACCATAACAACCAAATTTTGGTACATATCTCATCATGTCGAATTTTTCAACTTCATTCAACAACATTCTTTCATCAGACATTTTTGTCTTCTTTTCTCCTCTCTCCATCAATGGCAACAATATTCTCCTAAATGTAACAATATTTCGGAGCCTGGTGTCGCCGATCTTGTGCATGGACGCTCCACTATCAACAATCCTAAGACTATCAATAGTTCCTCCTGGAACATCCTGCACTCTCATTCAGAGATTAGTTGGAGAGGGGGACCCAAGCCTTCACAGACTTGGGTCGTCCGTCATCATCGAGAATTGTGACATCCATTTCCCGATGATTCGGAATTGATGTGGCTCCCCCTGAAACAATTTCCAATTTTGGTTTCCAAATCTGTTTTTGGTTTTCAAGTTTAACATTTGATTCAACAGATTTTGTTTGGACAACGTCCGGTTTTAAAACCTTTTCAACATTTTTCCGTTGTTTCTTTCTCTGTTTCACTTCTTGTTGTTTAACAACACGAGGGTCCTGTTTTGGTGAAACAAATCTCTTTCGGTAATTTCGTTCACGGGGATCATCTTCTTTGGCTTTTAATTTATGAAGATACGGACAATTTCGAATTATATGACCAATTGTCCCACAATCAAAACATGATCTTCGTTCAACAAACCCCGAAGTATCATGTGATCGTCTTGCCGATGATGATGAACTTTGTGATCTCGAGGTACTAGGTTTCGAACAGTTTGGTTCATTTCTTTTCAACACTGTTGCTTGTTTAACAAAATCTAAGTTAGATTTGTTTTCAAACGTTTCAATTTTGTCCGTTCCCTTTGATTTCACAAAGTTTACCTTCTTGTCCTTTTTCTTGTTTTGGCTCTGTTTGCCTTTTCCATTTCCTTGGGCAGCGTGATTTTGCTTTCGTTGATTGTTTTGTTTTTGCAATTTTTGATTCCCATATTTCTTTCTAACTTCGGATTTTGGGATAGGAGCACACTGAGTTACTACAACTCCTGGGCTCGACTTTCCCAAAAACTTACTGGTAGAATCTTCGAAAACTTTATCAATCAAAGATTGATTGACATTTTTGATAGGGAAGTCCTTGTCTGAATATATTTTATCAGATCCAATCAATGTGTAAAGCAAGTTCACGCTTTCACAGCTTCCAGACGAGGATTCAACAGACTTGGCTGTAGCAATCACAGACGGTTTTGCAGGTGGATCACAAAGAATGTGATTCTCAAGAGGTATGTCCTCTTCTTTGATCACCGCATCAGACTTTGCTGAATCAGTATCATCAGATTCATCATCAGAAGAATCAGCATCCTCAATCACAACTGGAGGATCCTGATTCAGTTCGGCAGAAGACACACATGTATCTGCTGACACATCTGAATCTGATGATACCTCTTTCTTGTATCCGAGTCCTGCTGCAAATTCATTAACATCTAGAGGAACAGATGGTTCAAAGAAAGTTCTATCCTCCTCGTCAGGCATGGCATCATAATTGTGTCTCACAGGTGGTGGACATTTCTTGTATCCAATGCATGTGACATCCCGTTTCTCTTTCTGTACGTCAATGATGAGATCCAACACATAGCTAGAGCTCAAATAACTGTCTAGCTTAAGTTGGATCGCCTCACTTTCAGTTTTGACACAAGCCATTTCTTTTTGCATTATCTCAAGACGTGTGATATACAAATTTATGTCAGTTTGTTTTCTGGAAACCATTTTTGTCAGCTCTGTTTTATCTTTCTTTAATGTTTCAATCATCGATTTAAATTCCTTTTCATGGTTTTCATAAAACATGTTGGCTTCTGTGCACTTAGAAAGATCCACGGTCAACTTTTGATTGTGGATGAATGTCACATCATATTTCTCTTGCAAAGCCTCGTGTTTGCTTTGCAATTCGCACCACTTATCATTCAACGAAACATGTTTGTCTTGCAAGTCAAACAAACTAGCTTGTAAAGCATCATGTTTGCCTTGCAACTCAGACATGTTTGCATCCAAATCAGCACATCTATCACTTAATCTAGCACAATGATCACAAATAGCAGCAGTGGGTTCATCGACACATACCTGACTTGATGAGCTGTCGACATTAGCCATAAAGGCTGAATGGAGAGAAGACGAAGAATAAGCAGCTTGATCCACCAAAATAGATCTTCTATCAGTTCCTGCTGCAGCTTCCTCCAAAAGCTCATCAATATTTGCATCGACTGACGCACTTGATGTCTCATCCACATGATCATTACCTGAAGTGGAGGATTCTTCATCTGAGCTTCCACTATAACCGGAAGAGTCTTCATCCTCAGAAGATTCTTCACCATTGGTGGAAGATTCTCCACCACTGGCGTGATTTAAAACCTTGACAACCTCAGCAAAACAAGCGATAACAGTAGATGGCCGATAGACTTGCTGTTGTGGAGCTGGCTGTAGAGGATTTCCATACAAGTCTGTTGTTTGAGCTGGCTTTGCTGGAACTTGTATCGGATTGCCATATAAATCTGTTGTCATAGGAGGCCTTTGGGTTTGCTGTTGAGGCACTGGTTGAAGCGGATTTCCGTACAGATCTGTTGGTCCGGTAGATCGAACAGGTAATGGATTTCCGAACATATCAGTTGCTCTGATAGATCGTTTCGGTGCGGGAGATTCGGCCCATGCAGGAGATAAACTGGTATTTGTATACTTTCCACTATCCGGAGACGGAGTACCAAAATACATCTCTGTATTTACCGGAGTACCCCATCTTGGATTCATTTTTGAATGCTTGATGATAAATACCTGATCAACACTTGAAACAAACAATTTAAAACACTTATACAAACCTTCGGTTTTTTTTTTTTTTTTTTTTTTAATATCTTGACAAAACAAAGTCCCACGAAACAAAGATCCGACGAAACAGGTCTTGTGATATAATACGATGAAACACACTTCTTGAAAGATAAGCGACGAACACGGTCTTGTGCGAGACAACAACTAATCTATTCTTGTGCGTTGACAAATCTTGTGCGAGCCCAAATTAAATCAGATTCTGATATATCAATGAAACAGAAGCCCAAAACAGAAGCCCAATGTTTGTACGAGTAATCAGGTCTTGTGCGACCAGAATATCTTGTGCGAATAAATAAGTCTTGTGTGAGCAGTCATCTTGTGCGACCCAACTAAACAAATATTGTCTGACCAATATCTTGTGAGACTGGATATCAAAAGCCCAAATATAATTTAAAAGATGGTCTGAAGGAATCAAAAGCCCAAATAGAAGCCCAGTTCACGTACGATCCAAATTGTTGTGCGACTGAAATCAGCTTGTTCGATCCAACTCTTGTGCGAACCCTTGTGTGACTAAACAAATTGACTTTCAAATCTTGTGCGACTATCAAATCTGTCTAACCTCCTGACACAAAAGACCCACTTTCTGCTCACTCTTCCCAAGTTTACCAACCAAATGATGATTTGCCAATATAATAATCCAATCACAATTTCCAAAACACTAACAACTTTCACAATCACTTGACAAGGATTAAAAAGGTGAAAACATGAAGAACACTATGAAGATGATATGAATGTGTGAAGAACAATCCAGCAAATATGAGTTTTCCGGTAAACTTATGAGTTTTCCGGTAAACCGACAAATTTCTGAAACACAATTTTTGCTTAAAACTTCACTAAAACCCCACTTTTAACATGTGAAAATGATAAACAACAAGGTTTTTATCAGAATTTTCAGCAAAACAACAGAATTTTCGAGGATATGAGCAGAATTTTCAGAGAAATATGAACTTCAAAAAAAACGAAAAACAACCCGAAAACACTCGGTTTTAACAAGGAGAAGAGCCAAGGCTCTGATACCACTTGTAGGTCCGGCCAGGGGAGGATCTAGTCGCCTAATCCTTGTGTAGAAACCAACCCGGTTGTGCGGAATCCAACCGGAAATGGCAAACCGAGAACGAACACGACAAGAACACGAGATACAAGACCGAGACTCAACGATTGTTGGTGCACTTGTGTCTGTACTTTGTCTGTATTTAGTCTTGATACAAAACGATGTCTTTGATGTAAGATTGATGTAAGTTTGACCAAGTCAACCATCCTCCGGTTTGACTTGGACAAACAGTTAGACAATGGTTGAAAGATGTTTGGGTCGAAGGATGTGTCATCGAAGGATAGTTTAGATCCTTCGATGAGCTCGAAAGATAACCTTCGAAGGATAGACCACGAAGGATATCATCCTTCGTGGTATATGTGATCCTTCGATGGGTTCCTGGTCGACAGATGATCTTACGATCAGTCTGTCTGATCCTTCGACCAGACAATCTGTGTTGGGTATAAATACCCATGTGTTGTGTTCACTTCACAGTTAGAAAGAAAAAGAGAGTTCGAAAGTCAGACACTAGAGACACTTAGACAGGAGAGAACACACACGAGAGAGAGAGTTTACAGAATCCATTTGTAAACATTGTGCTGTAACCGAACCTTTCATACGCATTAATACAAGTGGTGTTAATCGTTGAAGATTGTGTGTTGTGTTTTTCATTGTGCTTGTTCTATCTCGGTTTGCATGCTAGCTTGGATTCCGCACTCGCTAGTGTGTTAGACATAACAAGGAATAGGTTAAACCTCAACCTCCGAGGGACCTACAAGTGGTATTAGAGCCGTGGCTCTTTTCCTTGTTAAAAACCGGGTTTACACAAGGCTTTGGAGTGTTTGGATAAAACTCACGTAGTTTGGCAGCCGTTTTTACTGTTTTTCTCGCTTTTCTTGTCATAAAAACGTGTCTAAACTTACCGGGTGTGTTAAAAGACGGGTTGGGTAACTTGAAAACTTGTTTTTAAGTTGTTTGGTCATTTCCGGCCAAATTCCGGCTTACTCCGGTGACCGGTTTCTGGATAAGAAATAATATTTTATTGTTTCAAAATCTGTATTTTATTGTTTCAAAATCTGGTTTTGGTAGAAAATCATGGTCTGACCATACTTTCTGCCGAAAGATTTCACCAACCCATCACCTTTTTCACCAACCTGTCACACTTTGTCAACTGTGTCAGAGAAGATCGAAGGATATCCTTCGAAGTCGAAAGATCATCTTTTGATCATAGGAGGTTCGATAGATAATCATCCTTCGAACATCCTTCGAAGTCTGTGACTTATCTTTCGATCCAAGGAATCTTTTCGAAGCATACATCTTTCGGTCTACAGTTCTTTTTTTCGAAAGATAAGGATCCTTCGTTTGGAGAATCTTTCGAAAACATTGTTCGAAACTCAACAGTGATCTTTCGAACACTGTTGATCCTTCGAACAAGTCTTGATCTTTCGATCCTTAGTCTGTTTATTCTTAACAAGTTTGTGATTTTCAGGTATTATTTTTCTTGATCAAAAATGAATTCAATGTGGGGTGTTCCGATAAATACAGAGATGTATTTTGGTACTCCGGCTCCGGATTCGGGTTCGCAAGCTAATGCTACATCTACCGGTCAATGGGCATTCGTATCAAATCAAGCTCCAAGTATTCAAAGCATTTTGCTAAGCGAAAGTGAAACGGGAAGTTTGAATAAGCCTCCAAAGTTGATGCACTTAAGTGAATATCCGGGATGGTTTGATAGATTTCATACATACGTCCTTGGTCAAAATACAGAATTGTGGTTGCGCTTCATCACAGATTTTGATCAAACAATAGAGGTTGCTGCTTCATCTGCTGTTACGTTTGCCGATCTTACGGAAGATCAGAAGAAGGTGTATGACTTAGAAAAGAAAGCGTATGCCATTCTTACTCAGGCGTTAAGCAAAGATATTTATCATCAATTTGTCAGTTTCAAGACAACGAAGCAGTTGTGGGACGCATTGAAGATAAGGGGCGTAGGAAATGAAGCGACACGTCAGTTGAGAAAAGATCTGCTAAAGAAAGAGTTTGATGGTTTTACTTGTATGCAGAATGAATCTTTAGGAGATTTGACAAGTCGATTTAATCATCTGCTGACTGAATTGGCAAATATTGGGGTTGTAACAACTTCAGCAGAGATAGTGAAGAAGTTTGCAGATGCACTGCCACCTCAATGGAACACTTTCTTAGAAATCATGAAGTACAATGGCACTTTAGCTACAACAAACTTCAATGACTTTGCTCAACTCCTGGAAAACAAGAATCAGGAAGAAACTCTCAAGGCAAAAAGGGTTCCAGTGCCACAAAATCCTGAAATGTATTATGGAACTTCTAGCACTTCTACAAAACCTTCTTCACATGCTCCAATTCAAACAGCGTTTGTGACTAGCACTGACATGTATGGCAATACTATCCAAGTTCCGGTCCCTCCAAAGACAGACATGTATGGAAATCTGCTGGAACCAGTCCCTCAATCAGTACCACAACAACAAAGCCAACGACCTATCAGACCAACTGATATGTTCGGAAATCCATTACCAGTTCGATCTCCCGGAACAACAGACATGTATGGGAATCCACTTTCCCCTCCTCAACAGCAAGCGTGTTATGGAAGCACATCATCTGCTGGTCAACAATCAAAGCCAAATACAGTACGGCTCGACACCTCAAGCTTTTCAAAAGTTAGTGTGGAAGTAGCAAAGGAACACATGGAGCTGCTAAACACTTTGGTGAGCGCATACTGTGGATTAGTGGAAGGTCAGATTGGTAATATTAATCTGACACAAGAAGACTATCAGCAGATTGATAAAGAGGAGATGGAGATGATGGACATCAAGTGGGCCTTTGCCAGTGCTGTTAGGCGAGCAAAGGATTTCATGGAGAGAACTGGGAGAACCAGCTTGGAGAGCAAGAAAGACACCAAGTATGGGTTTGATAAGCAGGCTGTCAAGTGTTTCAATTGTGGTGAACGTGGTCATTTCAAACGTGAATGCACGAGGCCATCTCAACATGGAAACCAAAATCCTTTCAGAGGTCAAGGCAACAGGGCAAATCAGAACCAAGTAAGGAACAATGAGCGCACATTGGTGCCTGTCAACAACCAGAGTCAAGCAGGACCATCTAATGCCAACCAGGCACTTGTGGTTCAAGTAGATGAAGGCTGTGATTGGTCACTCCAGTTGGGAAATGATGCTCCAGATGGAACAGCTTGTTTTGCTGAAGTTGTCAAGGATCTTAAACACACCAGTGGTGGAGAATCTTCCACCAATGGTAGTGAATCTTCTGAAGATGAAGACAGCTCCGGTTACAGTGGAAGTTCAGATGAAGAGTCCTCGAGTTCAGGGAATGATCAGGAAGATGACACATCAACTGCGTCAGTTAATGCAGATATTGATGAACTATTGGAAGAAGCTACAGCAGGAATTCAAAGAAGATCTATTTTGGTGGATCAAGCTGCCTATTCCTCGTCTTCTCTCCATTCAGCCTTTATGGCTAATGTCGACAGTTCATCAAGTCAGGTATGTGTCGATGAACCCACTGTTGATATCTGTGATAATTGTGATAGATTGCATGTTAAATGTGCTGATTTGGATGCAAACATGTCTGAGTTGCAAGGCAAACATGATGCTTTACAAGCTAGTTTGTTTGACTTGCAAGACAAACATGTTTCTTTGAATGATAAGTGGTGTGAATTGCAAAGCAAACACGAGGCTTTGCAAGAGAAATATGATGTGACATTCATCCACAATCAAAAGTTGACCGTTGATCTTTCCAAGTGCACAGAAGCCAACATGTTTTATGAAAACCATGAAAAGGAATTTAAGTCAATGATTGAAACGTTAAAGAAAGATAAAACAGAGCTGACAAAAATGGTTTCCAGAAAACAAACTGACATTAACCTTTATATAACTCGTCTGGAGGTAATGCAAAAGGAAATGGCTTGTGTTAAAACAGAAAGTGAGGCGATCCGACTCAAGTTAGACAGTTATTTGAGCTCTAGCTATGTGTTGGATCACATCATTGATGTTCAGAAAGAGAAACGGGATGTCACATGCATAGGTTACAAGAAATGTCCACCACCCGTGAGAAACAATTATGATGCCATGCCTGATGAGGAGTATAGAACTCACTTTGAACCATCTGTTCCTCTAGATGTTAATGAATTTGCAGCAGGGCTCGGATACCAGAAAGAAGTATCATCAGATTCAGATGCGTCAGCAGATACTTTTGTAACTGCTGAACAGAATCAGGATCCTCCAGTTGTGATTGAGGATGTTGATTCTTCTGATGATGAGTCTGATGATACTGATTCAGCAAAGTCTGATACGGTGCTAAAAGAAGAGGACATACCTCTTGAGAATCATATTCTGTGTGATCCTCCTGCAAAGCCCGCTAAGACTGTTGCAATCGAGTCCGTGTCCGCACAAGAGTCGGAGAGCGTGGATTTGCTGTACACTCTTGTTGGTGATAATAAAATTTATTCTGACAAAGATTTTCCTATTAAGAATGTTAATCAATCATTAATCAGTAAAGTCTTTGAAAATTCAACAAGTAAGTTTTTGGGAAAGACAGGATCACGTGTTACAGTAACACAGTGTCCTCCTATACCAAAGGCTGAAGTTCGAAAACAATATGGAAATCAGAAATTACCAACAGTGCAAAAACAACAAAATCATACCAAGCCAAAAGGAAAATTACCGGCTCAAGGTCAAAGGAAGCCGAATCAGAAGAAGAAAAAGAATGTGAACTTTGTGAAATCCAAGGGAACGGACAAAATTGCAACATTTGAAAATCAATCTAACTTAGATTTTGTCAAAAAGGCAACAGTGATGAAAAGGAATGAACCAAGTAGTTCAAAACCTAGTACCTCGGGGTCACAAAGTTCATCATCATCGGCAAGACGATCACATGATTCTTCGGGGTTTGTTGAACGAAGATCATGTTTTGAATGTGGTACAATTGGGCACATTGTTAGAAATTGCCCGTATCTTCATAAATTAAAAGCCAAAGAAGATGATCCCCGTGAACACAATCACCAAAAGCGATCCGTTTCTGTAAAACAAGATCCCCGACTTGTAAGAGAAAGGGAAAAGAAACAGAAACGCCAACAAGTCAAGGTGGTTGAAAAGGCACTTAAAAATGAAGTGGTTCAAAAACAAACGGTTCCAGTTAAACCAGAAAGTTCAAAATTTTCAAAAACTTCAAACAATCACGAAGTTAAACTTTCAAACAATCAAACTGGTAAATTTCAACAGACATGGAAACCTAAAATAACCACAAATTCAGGGGGACCATCACAATTTTCGAATCATCAAAGAATAGAAGTTATTGTTGTTGATGAAAATGGAAGACCCAAGACCACGATGGCTTGGGTCCCCATCTCCAACTAATTATGTGAGTTCATGTGCAGGGTGTTCCAGGAGGAACTATCAGTAGTCATTGGATTGTTGATAGTGGGGCATCCAGGCACATGACAGGCGACATGAAGCTTCTCTACGACGTCAAATCTATTAGAGGAGGTTATGTTGCTTTTGCTGGAGATAAAGGCGGATATATTATGGGTGAAGGAATGATTTCCAACGGGGTTGTTAGCTTTGATAAGATCAACTTCGTACAACAACTTGATCACAATCTTCTTAGTGTTTCTCAAATTTGTGATAAGCAGTTTTCAGTACACTTTGATGCAAATGGATGTTATGTGCTGAAACCCGGCTTCAAAATTCCAAAAGAATGTATTCTCTTATCTGCTCCAAGGATAAATGATTTGTATGTCCTTGATATGAGCCAAGCTATCACAACGTCTGCACAAGCAACTTGTTTCGTTTCCAAAGCCACAGAAAAAGACACAATCTCTTGGCACAGGCGAATGGGTCACATTCACTTACGCAAAATGAATCATTTGGTGTCAAATGAATTAGTGAATGGTGTTCCTCTTAAAAACTTCCATCTTCAAGACGTCTGTGTCTCGTTCCAGAAAGGAAAACAAACGAAGAAGCCACACCCTACAAAGAAAATTAACACGGTGGCTGTTCCTCTTGAACGTTTGCACATGGATTTGTTCGGTCCTGTCAAGCACAAAAGCATTAGGAATGATCAATACTGCCTCGTGATAACTGATGATTATTCAAGATTTTCTTGGGTGGCGTTCATGGCACATAAGAGCGAAACCTTCGGTATTATCAAAAACTTGATCATTCAGATTGAGAATCTATATAATTTGAAGGTTAGGCGGATACGTAGCGACAATGGTACTGAATTCAAAAATCATGCCATGGCGGAGTTTTGCACTTCAAAAGGTATTCTTCACGAATTTAGTGCAGCTTATACTCCTCAACAGAATGGCGTCGCTGAACGTAAGAACCGCACATTGATCGAGACTGCTAGGACAATGTTGGTAGAGTCACAGTTACCTATTCCCTTCTGGACTGAAGCTGTGTCCTCTGCATGCTACACGTTGAATCGAGTCCTTACAGTCAAAAGGCACAACAAGACCTGCTTTGAGCTTATTAACAAACGGAAACCTGATTTGTCATATCTTGAACCGTTTGGAGCTCCATGCACAATAATCGATCCTAATGGAAAGTTTGGGGCAAGAGCCATTGAAGGATACTTTCTTGGGTATTCCACCCCGAACTTAAGAGTCTGGAATCTAGAGACTAAAAGGGTCGAGGAATGGTCTGAAGTCAGAGTACAAAGGCACACTTTGCCAGTTAGAAATCCTGGTCAGCCTTGGATGTTTGAGTACGATGACTTTTTCAATTCGATCAATGTTGAAGCAGTTGAAGAAAATGCTGCAGCAAGGATGTTTTTCGAGAGTGACAATGCTACAGATTCACCGTTGGTTCGCCCCATTATTGTCAATCAAGAACCATCTTCAGTGAACAATAATGCTCTCGACAATGAGGATTTTCACGATGCTACCGATTTGAACGAATCTTCAGAGGATGATGAATTTCTCGATGCAGATCAAGAAGCTCCAACAACAGCAGTACATGGTACTTCAGAGGGTACACCTCCAGTGGATGTCCCTAGAACAGCTGAAGCTACTGCATCATCCTCTTCGTCAATTCCGGGCCTTGAATTGATTGTTGATCTCAATCTCAACAATCTGGGTACAAATATTCCAGTTCAAAATAATCCAGAAACAAGGATTCACAATACCCATCCTCAACAAAACATCATCGGAAATGTACAAAGTGGCGTTCAAACAAGAAACATGTTGCGAAACAACAACAATGCAGGCTTGTATACGGCGATTAGAGAATCTGGTCAACAAAATGATTGGTCTTTCGCGTGTTATGTATCACAGGAAGAGCCAAGAACTTGGAAAGATGCTTTGAAAGATAGCTCTTGGGTTGAAGCAATGCAGGAAGAACTGCAACAATTCCAGAAGATTGGTGTCTGGAAACTAGTAGAGAAACCTGCTGGTTACAAGAAGATTGGTACCCGTTGGGTGTTTAAATGCAAAAAAGGATGACCGTGGAGTCGTTATTCGAAACAAAGCAAGGCTAGTCGTTCAAGGTTTTCGTCAGATTGAAGGGATCGACTACAACGAAGTGTATGCACCTGTTGCACGTCTAGAAGCAATTCGGATCTTTCTGGCTTATGCCTCATTCAAAGGTTTCAAGGTATACCAGATGGACGTCAAAAGTGCATTCTTACATGGTGTGGTGGAAGAAGAGGTGTACGTCGAACAGCCTCCAGGTTTTGAAGATCCTATCCATCCGGATCGGGTTTGGTTGCTCAACAAAGCTCTATATGGTCTACATCAAGCACCGCGAGCTTGGTACGCAACCTTATCTAATTATTTGCTGGAGAATGGATTTCGCAGAGGTCTTATCGATTGTACTCTTTTCATCAAAGAACAAGATGGAGATCTTCTACTGGTACAGGTATACGTTGATGATATCATATTTGGTTCTACTAATGATGTTTTGTGTAGGGATTTCGAGCGTGTAATGCAGGATAAATTCGAGATGAGTGCTATGGGGGAAATGACTTTCTTTTTGGGCCTACAAGTACAACAAACTGAGTCTGGGATATTTATCCATCAGACTAAATATGTTAGTGACATCTTGAGCCGGTTCCAGATGTCTGATGCAACGCCCATCGGTACCCCATTGCCGCAAAATCACGGAATTACTCCAGACTTGAAGGGTGAAGCTGTTAGCCCCTCGTACTACCGCGCGATGATCGGATCTCTTATGTACCTCACAGCATCAAGACCAGATATAATGTACCCAACGTGTCTGCTTGCCAGATATCAAGTCAACCCGAAGGCATCACATCTTGCAGCTGTAAAAAGGATTTTTCGTTATTTGAAGGGTTGCCCTGACACAGGTCTATGGTACCCTAGGGATAATAACTTTGACTTGATCGCATTCAGTGATTCTGATTTTGGCGGATGCAAAATCGACGGCAAATCCACAACGGCTGGATGTCAGTTTTTGGGAAATCGCCTAGTCACATGGCAGTGCAAGAAGCAGACGTGCGTCGCTACATCAACATGCGAAGCTGAATACATTGCTGCCTCAAGTTGTTGCTCCCAAGTCCTATGGATCCAACAACAAATGCGCGACTACGGTTTTGAATTCCTAACTACTCCTATTTACGTTGATAATTCTGCTGCCTTACAGATCACTAGAAATCCTGTGCAGCATTCAAAGACTAAGCACATCGAAATTAAGTATCATTTCATACGTGATTGCTTTGAGAAAAGGCTAATCGATGTTGCTTACGTCCACACCGATGACCAACGTGCCGACCTTTTTACCAAAGCATTTGACAAATCAAGATTTGATTATTTATTATTGGTACACGGCATTAAGGTCAAGCAAGAGTAAAACCAACATCGGAAAATCATTTTTGTAAATACCTTTGTGTTTTAAATTTTGTCTTAGTTTGTTGATTTTAGGGGGAGTAAATCCAAAATTTGAAAATCCAAAAACATCGAAAAATTTCAAAAACACAAAAACAATAGAAAAACAAAAATGAGTTTCCTGGCGAGCAAAAGAGAAAATGATAGTACATCAGTGGTCTGTCCAAACCTCTTTAAACCTTAAATGAAAAACGATAAGCAGCTCTATATAAGATGTATCGGTAGGCTCACAATCATTTTAAAGTGTGCAGGGTGATCTAAACTTAAATCGACTGAAGACCAGGTGGGAACCATTCATTGGCATATGGTCTTAGTACCGAAATTTCGTTTGAGAGATTGCCGAGGTTCTGAAATATTCGGTCTTTATGCTGCTTATCATCTGGGTATCATGGTTGTATCTTTTACCGAAAAATAACGGGGACGCAAGTCTAGATCTTCCATGATACTATACATACGTGTACATACTGCTTACGACCTCAATAAGTGATCAACAATCACATGTCCCTCAAAATAAGTGATAAAATATCACATTTATCCGGGAGTCAAGTTCGTCTCTCTGCTGTACGAAAGTACTGACCTGTTCACGGACTTGCTCCTGTGCCCTCATGCATCGAAAATCAAGTTCCTCATCAATAAGTGATTATATCACATAGGGCTTGTTTTCAATTCAAAATAAGTGAGAATCTCACATCATATACGGTCAAACAGATGATAATCGGTATACTCACCGGTAAGATGAACCCTCGTGCATACCTTGATACGGGAATGTGTCGTGATGTGGATGAACACCGGTCGGTAAGTATAAATCATACCTTAACATATCCCCTCGCC
This sequence comes from Helianthus tuberosus, assembly GCA_030545235.1. Classification (NCBI taxonomy): domain Eukaryota; kingdom Viridiplantae; phylum Streptophyta; class Magnoliopsida; order Asterales; family Asteraceae; genus Helianthus; species Helianthus tuberosus. The sequence continues at coordinate 167,838,908 of CM060355.1, forward strand.
ATGATTACATCTGATAAGTTGAGCTTAAGTGGACAACAATACCGATAATTGTTATAGGATGCTTATCTTAATGTTAACTAATTGAACAACAAGAGCGTTTTGGCATGACCGTACACTGATATGATTCTCTTACCCTCGAAACTCGCAAAAAGAATGTTTGTATATATTTATTTACTGCTTTCAGTCTTTACATTTGAAATATTCAAAAATACCAAAAAGATTTTAGGTGTGTTTTAATATAAACTTTCTAAAAACCAAAAAGATTTTATTTCTATTTTATTTTCGATCGTACGATGTTGGATCTCGAGTCTTCGTTACCTGAAACCTGAACGAAAACCGAAAATGACTAAATCTTCATAAACGGTCGAAATTTGCAAAGTGTTGAAAGTTAAAATTTGAAATGGATAAAGTATTTTAAACTTTCAAACTGTCGGAAGGTGTTTGTTTGAACAATGGTCACATGTGTGTCTTTTGCTTATGATATTCCAGGCAATTGTTCTCATTACGCGTTTAGATTTCTTGCATGTGCAGATTCTAAAGGCAAGGAGAACATGGTCGATGACAAGCTTCGGAATGAAGACACGACGTGAAGGCACTCAAATGATGAAGGTGATCGAGTTGCCACTGACCATCATCAACACCACAAGGATCTCAATTCATAAAGAACAAGTATTTCACGAGCATAACTCAAGGGGGAGCTTCTGTTAAGGGGGAGTTTGTCAACACACTTCCTACATGAAACGGAGAGTTTGTTGGTACACTTTCTGCATTCAAGACGTGAAGACTTTAAAGATTCTCCGACATTGAAGACTTGAAAGGACGTCAAAGATTTGAAGTCACGAAGATCGAGACAAAGATTGAGACAAAGCTACAGCCAGACAAAGCTACAGCCAAGGGGGAGTTTGTTGGTGCACTTGTGTCTGTACTTTGTCTGTATTTAGTCTTGATACAAAACGATGTCTTTGATGTAAGATTGATGTAAGTTTGACCAAGTCAACCATCCTCCGGTTTGACTTGGACAAACAGTTAGACAATGGTTGAAAGATGTTTGGGTCGAAGGATGTGTCATCGAAGGATAGTTTAGATCCTTCGATGAGCTCGAAAGATAACCTTCGAAGGATAGACCACGAAGGATATCATCCTTCGTGGTATATGTGATCCTTCGATGGGTTCCTGGTCGACAGATGATCTTACGATCAGTCTGTCTGATCCTTCGACCAGACAATCTGTGTTGGGTATAAATACCCATGTGTTGTGTTCACTTCACAGTTAGAAAGAAAAAGAGAGTTCGAAAGTCAGACACTAGAGACACTTAGACAGGAGAGAACACACACGAGAGAGAGAGAGTTTACAGAATCCATTTGTAAACATTGTGCTGTAACCGAACCTTTCATACGCATTAATACAAGTGGTGTTAATCGTTGAAGATTGTGTGTTGTGTTTTTCATTGTGCTTGTTCTATCTCGGTTTGCATGCTAGCTTGGATTCCGCACTCGCTAGTGTGTTAGACATAACAAGGAATAGGTTAAACCTCAACCTCCGAGGGACCTACAACGATTAACACCAATGTATTAATACTTGAAAACAGTTACAAATCAATGTTTACAAAATAATCTTTGCAAACTCTCTATCAATTCTCTCGGGTGTGTGTTCTTTCACTTGTGCGCTGCCTCTTGTCCACTGTTTTGCACACACACACACCACCGAAAACCCTTGTTTTCGGTATATATATGAATTGTTCATGTTGTGCGGTTGGGCTTTGGGGTTCACTTGTGCGATTTGTTTGTGATCGGCCCAAGTGCAATGGCCCAACATGCATGGTTTCAATCCATGCATAAATGATCAGAATTCATATTTCATATATGCCAAAGTTAGTCAAAGCTATGACATTATCATGACATCATCATGATGATGTCATGATGATGTGGCGACGGGAATAGGTTGCGGCTCTCCGTGCTTCGCGTGTCGAACTCTGGGACGCACGACGGAGGAATGTCGTGACGTCGGGCTTGAGCCGAACCTAACCGGGTTGAACCGAAACAGATCGAACCGAGCCGAGTCGCGTCCACAAAATGTGTATCAACAGTGTGGAAATAGGCAGTTGGGTGTGTGAATATGTTGACCCTTAAAGAAGTCTGCAACTTGGCAGATACGACTAAAATCTCGCCGGAGACATCTGAAATCTCATCAAACGCTTCAGAAATATAGCCGGACGCTTTAGCTTCTGAAATTTCTCCAAAAACGCATCCCATGCATAATGTATCACTCCAATACACACATATGGTTGGTTTTGTAATTTACCATATTTGAAAACAAGAATTGTTATTAAATCAAAAGAAAATAATGTTATCAAATACACAAATACATACCAAAACCAAAGGAAACATAAAACACAAAGTTATACGTGAAGCACACATATTTGAGATGTAAAACCGAAGAACACTTTGTATCAAAACCCCAAGTATAATATCTAAATCAATCGTTTATTCAAAAAAAAAATCAAAGAATCGTTGTCGGAAATCGTCCAGATTTTTTGTAATGAGAAGAGTGTAGATAAGAGAATTGTAATTGTTAGGCGGTTAGCATCACCCACGTTTAATGTTCTATTTTAGTTGTTAGTTTGTTTAAGGTCATGTTCATGGCCGGGTAGCAATTACATTCGTCATTAGGTCCACATTTCCATTTTGTTTAGTGCATGATCCACGTATTTCTTCTTATTTTGTTGCATGTTTGTATGCCTATTTAAAGGTTTTGCATTTTAGTAATGAAGGGCAATAAAAATTGGTATAAAAATGTCTTGTTCTTTACTTTGTTTCTTGGGAGTGTTCACCTACTAGAAAAGGCTTCTATCTTGGTGATTGGTTCATCTCGAATCGAATAGTAACACTAGCGACATTGGTTTGTTGCGTAGAGTAGGCAGCAAGGTGATGGTGATCTAGGGGAAACGAACATGATAAGGATAATTCTGATAATCAGGGTGGTAATGATCAAGAGTTTTAAGCTTTTCGTTATCATTTATTTTCAGTAATTGGATAACTTAAGACTTAGGTTTTCTGGTTGATTCCAGACTTTTGTTTCTTGGATTTTATCTTTTATTGGAACTTATTTGGTTTTTGATATCTGTAACAGTGACATACACCTCATGGCCTAAGTGACTAAAACGAATTATCAAACAACTGAATAGTTACATAAGTGATAGATAAGAAACTCATACCGTGCCACACATTTTACTTATTAAACCATTCAGAACATCATACATTTCGTAGCCACGAAACAACACCACAAAGCTTGAACAACAGTAGTCATAAAATATATAAGGAGTACACGCCATATATATTTATTTATAAAGTTTTGATATGACGATCATGCTTTATTCGCTAGCCTTTAGCTCAGTCAAGTAATGATAGGCGTTCGAGTCACCACTCCCTTATCATTCACCCACACCCACACACGGTCGCACCTGAAGTCCCTAGGTGTCGGGGTTCCTTCCAATATCACGATAGCATTGACCAGTGGATTCTCTTTCTCAATTGTAGCCGCTGCCGCTTCTCCTTTTGCCCCAACAAGCTCGGGCCATGAATCCTTTCCTGTATGTATTAATCATCCAAGCACAAACTTTATTCATGAAATCATATAAAATAACTTAAAGAAGTTAGAAGAGAGCAATTAGATTACCTTTACAGCCTGATGATGACATTCTTGATTGTGCATTGAAGAACGTGGAGCCTATGGGGTTATATAGAGTATAGGTTGTACATTGAGTAACGTATTGTGCTCTCAGCGTTGTGTTTTTTCAAATGTTCCCACTTGGGTTGGCAAAAGGATAACCTTCATTAGTTGAAAAAGTCAAATTTGCTGTATAGTGTGCTGTTTTTGTTGACTTTCAACATTTTCATAATATACACTCTAAAAATGTGGGTTTTAAGTCTAGCCGGCACCCAAAAGCGGGTGCTAAGCTTCCAAATGCATTGTCTTAGCTGGCACTTTCGCCAAAAGTGCACGCTTCGCCATTTCCGCCACCTCGCAAAAAAGTGTGGGCATTTAGCTGTCTCAACCGATTCACAAAAAGTGTAGACTAATCTAGTCATCTCATCTCAACCATCTCGCCAAAAGTGGAGACTAGATACACGACGTTTCAGCCGACAAAACTGATGCAACAACTTTTGATATCTCTTGAAACGAGACTGGCTACTTTGTTGAAGGCTAAATTACATGTCTGTATATCGGGAAAAAATCATGTCAATATGATTATTAGGGTAAATTTTCCTAAAACGTGGGACAAACGTGGGACCTTAGATTTTCCATAAGAACTTCCGTTTATGCATCATATGCCTTTGTGTATTTCGTTGTATTTTGACAATAGCCCGACACTATGATAGGGAGAACACACAATAAAAGCTAAATCAGTGCTATCTTTTAAAGAATAAACAAGTTATCGCAACATTTTTTGTAGTATAAACATTTGTAATAGATCATGAACAAGTTAACGGCTTTCCCAAGTTCTTGATGAAAAAAGTAGTGGTCAATTTAAGATCGAACAAGTTCTTTGCATCAAGATTTATAAACAAACTAACAATGTTCATCAACACAGATTTTTTAATTTGAATGCGTGATTGATCAGGATTTCTAGAGAACCTCAAATTTGAGGGGTATTAATTTCTAATAATGTCAAAACGACCTAAAGTTTTTAACACTTTATAAAGATATCAACATGTGAAAAATACATAAAGTTTCTAAGACTTTATAAATATATCAAGACCTTGGCTAAATACCTAACATTCAAATTACGTACATTATAATTTAACTTTATTTGTTTTCTTTAAACTTATTTATAATATTATGAACCCTATATTATTATTATCTTACAATTTTTAATGAAAACTTTGACAATGTACCATTGTCACGAATATTGGTGTTGAGTATAAGAGTTTTTCACTAAAAGGATGAAAATTCAAAAGCATATCTTAACCTTAACTAAAAAATCAAACGACCAAACTAAAAAAAATAAATAAATAAACAATTGAGTAGTCAATATCAGTGACGGAGCTAGCCCATTAATTTAAGAGGTCCTTGAGGATTTTTTTTTACCATGCAATCATAAAATAATAAAAAAACGATAATAAATAAAGTAAAACAAATAGTTAATAGATTATTGTTTGGGTTTTTGGCTAACTTTATCAATTATATTTAGGGCTTCCTTTCTATTCTATTATTGTTAAAATTTGGGCTTATTTTATCATCCAGGCTTAGTTATTTTACAAGTTTTCGGGTTGTAAAATGTTTGAGCTTGTAAAAAAATGGGATTTTACTAATATCAAGTATCTTATTTTTTTTAATTAGGGGTTTCCTCGTATTTTATTTAGATGTATCATTTGTATAAAACCGGAAAAAACAGTACAGAAACGGAATTGAGCCGTAACCCGTGCTACGGCTCTTAACATTATAGTTCCGTCTCTAATCAACATGCTACGTGTTTGCATACAATTTTAGTAGTCAACATGCTACGTGTACACCGATTTGCATGCAATTTTCTTTGACCATCTGGGTGTGTAATAAATATCTGTAATTATCTTATTGTATAAAACATAAAATAGATAAACATTCAACTGGTTTAAAAATAGAATAAACTAGTTTTTGCCCAGCCTGCGTTGCGGGGCAATAAGCCGAAAATCTCTCTTATAACATGTATGTCTGTGTTTCGGTAACTTGTACATACTATTCATAACACGATCTCAAAAAAAATTACATCGAGTCAACCAATTAAAACAAAAACACTACCATATTTTTACTAAAAAATAACTAAAACGATGGAAAGACTATAATTTTAAACTGTGAGCAAAGTTATAATTTTTCAGGACAAATGAGCATGTACCAGGCATGCCTGGACGAATAAAAATTACACCTATGCCCGCCCGCGTTGCGGGGCGTTAAATCAAATACTTCTTAGTTTCATAACATTTATGCATGTATTTAGGTTACTTGTACATACTACTTATAACACGACCTAAAAAAAATATATCGAGATAACCAATTAAACGAATACAATACCATAGTTTTGCTAAAAAAAATTAAAACAATAACATGTGTGTAATTTTGAGCTTGGGGTAAAATACTAATTTGTCAGGATCAATGAGCGAGTGTTAGACAACTTCATGACACAATAAAAGTTACATTGAATCAACCAAGCAAAATAAAACAGTACTATAGTTTTGCACAAAAAAATAAAGTAAAATGATGGGAAGATCATAATTTTTAACTAGGGAGAAATCGTAATTTTAGAAATAGGAGCAAAATCATAATTTTGAACAGAGGTCAAAATCGTAAAAATATTTTGAACTGGGGCGAAATCATAATTTTAAAATGAGGGCAAAATCATAATTTTGAGCTATGGGGAAAAACATAATTTTATTTTGAACTGTGGGCAAAAACGTAAATTTGAGTTGGGGGGCAAAATCGTAATTTTGAGCTAGGAGCAAAAACATATTTTTATTTGAATGGGCGGCGAAAGCGTAATTTTAGACGTAGGGCGAAACCGTAAATTTAAACTGAGAATAGAATTAGAAATGAGTTTTTGAACTGAAGGCAAAAGCGAAAATTTTGAGTCAGGGCAAAAATATAATTTTATTTTGAATTAGGGGCGAAAACGTAATTTTAAACAAATGACGAAACTGTAATTTTAAGCTAGGAATAAAATTAAATTGAAAGTTGGTTGGTCCAATAGGGGAGTTGTCTGGCACTATTCCCTCAACTCCTTTTTGTATATGCTGAGGGTAAAATCATAATTTTGAGCTATGGAGAAAAGCATAATTTTATTTTGAACTGTGGGTAAAAACGTAAATTTGAGTTGGGGGGCAAAATCGTAATTTTGAGCTAGGGGCTGTAGGACCGTGTTTCGGGACCGAAACCGTGATTCGTGTGAGATTAGTTCAAGACGGGAGATATTAGAGATGGATAAACACAACTTCTTTGTATTAATCGGTAGTAAAACATTACAAATCGGCCCGATTACAAGATAACCGAAATAATAACAAAGGAGTATACATCCGCGGAGAGACCAAGTGGTGATCTCTCCCCCAAACCACAAAACACACTGAGAACTCTCACAAATGAGCTCCCTCACTCTAACTCTCTCTAATTTGCAAATGAACAAGGGGTTGGTATTTATACCCACAACCACTTGTCTAGCAAACACACACGGTCAAACACATAACACGCTCGTTTAACCACTTCAAACGAGCGGGTCAATACACATTCGTTTTACCGTTTCACTAACTATTACATATTCAGCAGAATATAAATCTAATCTATTCGACAAGCATCGGACACAAAATCTGCATCAACAAATTCCCCCTTGTCCGTTGCTGTCGAATGCTGAAAATGCAACTGCACTCGATCTTCAGTCAAGTATTTATCTTCTTTGTGTTAACAAATTCCCCCTTGACCGATGATCCAGGTAAGTAGTATATTGATGCTCATTGTATAATATTTCCCCCTTAAAGTACGTGTATCCGTGTTGGGTGTCGTGCAATTTCCTCACAAGGCTCAATTGACCGATCTTCCGCTGATCTTCCAATACTCCAACCGGCATTTGATAAGGGTTCCGTTCTTTAAGAACTGCATCAAGTCTTGATCTGTCATAAGAAATCTATTTCATTCAAGCATACTACATTGGTAGAGATTTCTGGTGAACTGCCTTCTGTAAACCGTCTTTGTGGAATCGACCAAGTAATGCACTTTAATCCTCAGCATCAATACTCAGGAAAGTCAGCTAGACCGAGTATATCCCTTGAAAGCTCAACCAAACAGCACGCTTAGTTGAACTACATCCAGATCTCATTGTCTCGCCTTTGTGAAGTTGACCACGTAATGCACTACGGATCTTTAGCATCAGTACTCAGGAAGTCAGCTTGACCAAGTACATCGTTTGCAAACTCAACGAATTGAGTTACCCCCAGATCCCTGTAAAATCCCAAAGAAACATCAAACCCAAAACCGAATCCTGCAGGTCTTCAGCTTTAAACTATCAACTTTCATAAAGATTCCCCCAGGTCTTCAGTGAACAACGCTTTGAAACTACTGTCGACTTTAGATACCTGTATTTTCTGTGCAAAACTCTTCATGCTGGCTGGAGAATTAATTAAAATCCTCAAATATGTGTCTGTGCAAAACATTCCACGAAGAACCTTTAGTAACACCAGAAAATCACAAACTCTACCACCTGTGATTGCGTTTAGAAATTTACCGAAGAAATTCAACATATGAAATTTTTTATCCCCCCATTTCTTTGGTAAGATCTCTAAACCTTAACAGATTCTCTCCACTTCAAAGAAACTGTCGTCAATTTCACAGAACAAATTCTCTCCACTGAGTGGAATTTATCTTCAAATGTTCACCAATTCCCTCCACTAAGTGGAACTGTCGTCAATCTTCACTGAATGTTCTCGGTTGTTCGAAAAATCACGAAAACGACTTTCTTTTTTGCATATTCTAGTTGAATAAGAAAGTCCCCTAGTACCCCGTAGGATCCGACTTGTATCCCTCCAAAGACTTTGTGAACTCGTTAGGACCGGTATTGACATTCCAGGTTCATTCATTCGTTACCAAATGCGAGAATATGACAATAAACAAAAAGCTTTCTTCTTTGCATATTCTAGTTGATAAAGAAATTTCGCCTAGTACCCCGTAGGATCCGACTTGTATCCCTCCAAAGCCTTTGTGAACTCGTTAGGACCGGTATTGACATTCCAGGTTCATACGTTCGTTTTCAAATTCGAGAATATGACAATAAACAAAATGCTTTCGAACATTTACGAATAACCGATAACAATCATAAACATTGACGTGCGGAAGTGAACATAACATTTTTGGTTTTTGGCCCATAGTAGTCAAGTCACCAAAATTTGGCGTTTTCATCGGTAACCGTGACTACCCCACATTTAACAAAAATCATGTTTTCATCATCTCTCATCATCCCAAACTGGTTTCGCGCGCTCTCGAACCGGTACGAATTTGACTTTAAAGCTTGATTCAAATAAACTTGACGAAAAACCGACCCCACTTTGCTTAATTTTAAAAGCACCTCATCAGCCTACCAGCAACCCAACAAAAATTTGTTCGACAAGTTGCATTCGCCACTATAAAATTCCAAATTCCAAATGAGAAGCACAATCAACTAGCAGCTGTTTCTTTTCTCTTCACTTTAGATACTGGATCCACTAGAGCCCATCTAAAAACTTGAGGGTCCATTAGAAATCCAAGACCCATAAGCCATGACCAACTGCCCAAATAAAAATTGTCAACAAACATTTAAGGCCCACTAAAAATTAAATCCATATCTCAATCCGTGTGCATAACCCCATACATATGTAATACTGCATTCCAAAAATAAGATCATCATATAATCATTTGGTGGGGGCCAAGCCTATGCATCTGCACCATTCTCTATTTTCTGGGACCAGACAACATAACACAAAGCCCAAAAACAAATCCAATAATTTAGTAGTCATCACAATCCAAAGAAATCATGCAGCCCATTAAAAGGAAATGACCAGTAACCATTCTTTAACAATCAGTGGCCCAAGAGAAATACCTAGGTGTATTCCAGCTTTTTCCGCCGACAAACATTACTTAGTGGATAAGACATCAAACCTCATCCAACATCATCTTCTCTTATCTCTTTCTCCTTTTCTGCGATACCACCTCTAACCCCTGTTCTCTTCTTCGATACATCTGGTACAGTCGCACATACCATCTTCACTTTCTGCGATTCCACCAGCAGCTTCCTTTCTTCGATACATAAACATCAAACCATCAAAACCCCAAAAAAAAAAAACAATTTTGAGCTGCTGTCTCCCAGTTGCTTCAGCCGCTGATTCATCTCTCTGCAATGAACCTCAGCCAAAATCTCTTCACCCTCTTCGATACACAACAACCAAAACCAGCCAATAGTTCCGGTAACGGAAGTTTTTCGTCGATTTGGGAGTGTGGCGAACCACACCTTGTTTCGTCACATTGGTGTTTCGTCGATGGGGGTTTCGTGGGGAGGTGTTTTTCGTCAGACCTGATATGAGGAAACCCAAAAGTTTCTTAACAGCCGCCACACCCTCTTCAAGAACATAGCCACTGTTCATTCCCATATTCGATGAAAATCACTTCAAAAGTGATATTTGATGATGAAAACTTGTTGAACTTGGGGTGAAACATAAAACCCAACACTCGTATATGTTCTGTTTCATCTAGACCCAAAGATTTCGGTCCAGATCTGGGTTTTTTTTTTTATTTTCACCCAACTTTACATCTTGAACAAAATTAATAAAAATCACAGATCTAGAGCACATGTGATTTAGCAAACGGTTAGATTTACTAAATCGGGTACCACGGCTCTGATACCAATTGTAGGACCGTGTTTCGGGACCGAAACCGTGATTCGTGTGAGATTAGTTCAAGAAGGGAGAGATTAGAGATGGATAAACACAACTTCTTTGTATTAATCGGTAGTAAAACATTACAAATCGGCCCGATTACAAGATAACCGAAATAATACCAAAGGAGTATACATCCGGGGAGAGACCAAGTGGTGATCTCTCCTCCAAACCACAAAACACACTGAGAACTCTCACAAATGAGCTCCCTCACTCTAACTCACTCTAATTTGCAAATGAACAAGGAGTTGGTATTTATGCCCACGCCCACTTGTCTAGCAAACACACACGGTCAAACACATAACCCTCTCGTTTGACCACTTCAAACGAGCGGGTCAATACACATTCGTTTGACCGTTTCACTAACTATTACATATTCAGCATAAAATAAATCTAATCTATTCGACAAGCATCGGACACAAAATCTGCATCAACAGGGGCAAAAACATATTTTTATTTTGAGGGGGGGGGGCAAAAGCGTAATTTTAGACGGAGGGTGAAACCGTAAATTTAAACTGGGAATAGAATTAGAAATGGGTTTTTTAACTTAGAGCAGAAGCGTAAATTTTGAGCCAGGGCAAAAATATAATTTTATTTTGAATTAGGGGCGAAAACGTAATTTTAAACAAAGGATGAAACCGTAATTTTAAGCTAGGAATAAAATTAAATTAAAAATTGGTTTGGTCCAATAGGGGAGTGCCAGGCAAGCTGCCTGGCACTATTCCCTCAACTTCTTTTTGTATATGTAGAATAATTACTATCGCTCGTTAAGACCACCATATTTCTCCTATCAAGCCAACGTGGTATGGGCATCGAGTCCCCTTAATTCACCCTCCACACTTTCTAAAAGTAGATAAACATTTAGATATGAGTTAAATACCTGGTTGGTCCCTGTGGTTTGCGAAAATTGCAAACTTGGTCCCAAGGGTTCACTAATTACACCCTTGGTCCCAGTGGTTGCAATTTTCGCACTCGGGTGGTCCTTAACACTAACATAAGTTATATTTCTCAGTTAAGTGTGTGTAAAATTACTTATTTACCCATAAACAATTTAAAAAAATTTAAATAAGATGGCCACACTCATATTCCCCATCTATCTCTCTCACTCCTACCATTACAACCACCATCCATCACCACCTCTACCACCATCAATCTCCACCACCGCCACCATACATCTCCACTTCCGCCACCATCAAAATCTCTAGCTACCACCGCCACTACTCAAACGTCACACCCAAATCACCAACACCATTAACCCCCGAAACCCCCTTCACCAACACCATGTAACCCACACTCACCACCTGCACCCTCACACCGTAACTCGACCACCGTGTCACCTGCAACTCTGAATTCAAGTTCATAACTGAAACCCTATTCAGTAATTAATCTGACCATCTAAGTGAATCTTTTTATAGTTTTCGATTGACCCATCACCCAATTTCAAAAACCCATAATGGAACCCAATTTCTCCACAAAGAATCATTAAAAGGTGTAACAACACATACCCATTAGCAGAAACATGAATTCCTTAATTCTAGGGCTTCCTTTCGAAACAGAGTATTTGTGTAACAACACATACCCATTAGCAGAAACATGAAATTGATCATGAGACATGGTTCCAATATTCATAAAATCGAATTTATAGAAATAAATATGTACTAAGTGAGTTCTTTTTTCTTCAATTTTGAATTTGTAATGTGAGGGTTTCGTGAAAACCCTAGCTGTATGATAAATTAGGGACAAATTGGGATCTGGGTTTAAGTTCTTTAACGACAAAGATTTGGTTGATGAGAGGGTTGAAGAGGACCCGTCGCCGGTGAACGGCCGAAGGTCGTGGTCAACCGCCGTGGAGGCGGTGGTGCCGCAGTCAATGAGGTGGTAATCGGCGGGGGGAGAAAGTAGAGAAAATGGCGGTTTAAATTGCGAGTGAAAGGAGAAGATGGAAGAAATTTGGGGTGTTCATTGTTAGGGTTTGATGATGAAACTGTATCAAGATTTCTGAAAGTGAGTTATTGTGTAGGTGGATGGGGAGATGAGTGTGGCCTTTTTTTTAATTTTCTAAATTGTTTAGGGGTAAATAAGTAATTTTACACACATTTAGCTGAGAAATTTAACTTAGGTTAGTGTTAAGGACCACCCGAGTGCGAAAATTGCAACCACGGGGACCAAGTGCGTAATTAGTGAACCCTTGGAACCATGTTTGCAATTTTCGCAAACCACAAGGACCAACCAGGTATTTAACTCTTTAGGGTGGGGGGTATGGTTAATCACTCTAGGCTGATTGAATGATTATCTACCCAATAATATTATATCATGTCAACTCCCCATTTTGCACTCAATCACTAGGTATGGTTAATCACCCTAGGGTGTTTGAGTTATATATTTTTGATTGGTTGTTCTCTCCTCTCTCCTCTCTCTCTCTCTCCTCCATCACTCTTCTCCACCTTCGGTGACTATTCACCGATTTCTCTCTCTCTCTCCTACTCAAACACCTTAACTCAATCACCACGGTGTGGTCACCGATCGGTGACACCCACTCACCGAATGACTCCCCGCACATCATACCGCCCACCCTTAGATATCTTACTTTACATAAAATTTTACATGTTTGCATAATTTTTAAGGTTGTTTCGTTCAGTTAAAAAATTTATTTAACCCAATAATTGATGAGCTAGCCCTAACGACTCACTGATGGTCTCCCCCGACTCAAAAACTAATTAACGTCCTTAATCATAACTAATTAAAAAATTAAAAGTTCATATAGAAAATTAAAAAGCTCATATAGAGAGAATTACATAAGATAAAAAAATAATAAAAATAATATAAAAATAACTATTATATTGGCGTGTTACACATCTATACATATAATAAAAGAAATCAACTGTGGGACGCATGGCACATTCTGAGAGCCTCTCTCTTTGGTTTTCCCGCCAATGGATAAGAAGGAATCGATAATAACAAATTTAATATTTTGATAATAAAAATATTATAATAATAGAATAAAAATTGATAATAAATTAACTTCAAACTTCGATCTACCATGTTATAATATTTTTAATACTTAAAAATTTAACAAGAAATTGAATTATCATTATGTTATAATATTTTTAAAATTTAAAAATTTAATAAGAAATTGAATTACCATTATATAACTATCTATCTAATTGAATCCCTAAAACTTTGCCACTTCGTTCTTTTCATCTTTTTAACGCCCGTTCTAACCTAAAGCCTAATTGCGATGCTTGGAAAATCACAATCAAATCCCAATTGATTGATCCTTCTTGTGGTTCAAGGTCTGTTTATCTTTGTCAATCATGTTTTTGATTTCATCTATTCAGTGATTCCATCAAAATCACTCTATTTTTTTGTGTTCAATTGGTTAATATGATTTTATATTAGCGTTTTGAAAGTTGCATTGAGTTATGTTCTACATTGAATATTATCTCAGACCTAATACATGTTTTATGCTCTAACCACGAGACGCATTTTGGTAAGATCATATCAACCAATTCTATGCCATATCAATGAAATTAGTTAGATAGTATTTGTTTGACTCTAACAAGTTACTATTATTTTAGGTTTTTATCCAAATGTACTATATGTTCGTTGTGGACAATCATTTATGCCGGAGCTTATATACAGTGGTAAGTAAACGAAGTATGTCAAAGCTTAGTGATGTTACTACTGACGTTAAATATTCAGTCATTTTAGTAAAATACTTCATTATTATTTTATAATTTTCACAAATGTGATGCGATGAAATCCCCCACATGCTAGAATGTTGTTAAAGTCACCTGTGATAATTGGTGCATTTTGCGGTTTAATATTAGGTGTTGTTGTTACAATTGTTTCCCGGTTATCACCTAAAGTATTCTCACTAGATCCTCATATTCTATACAAGATTAGGTCTACTTTTTTTTTATCACTAAATATTAGTATATTACTTACTCTGATGCTGCATTTTCTTATAGCCTTGAATGAACATTGTTGTTATGCATAATTTTAGCTTGGAGTTTAAGTTCTTGATGCTTGCTAACCTCTGTAGCCTTACAAATCACCAAATAGGAATTAGTATTTGTTTGACTCTAACAAGTTACCATTATTTTAGGTTCTTATCCAAATGTACTCTATGTTCGTTGTAGAGAATCATTTATGCCGGGGCTTATATACGGTGGTAAGTAAACAAAGTCTGTCAAAGCTTAGTGATGTTACTACTGACGTTAATTATGCAGTCATATTCGTATAATTCTTCATTATTATTTTATAATTTTCACAAATGTGATGCGATGACATCCCCCACATGCTAGAATGTTGTTAAAGTAACCTGTGATAATTGGTGCATTTTGCGGTTTAATATTAGGTGTTGCTGTTACAATTGTTCCCCGGTTATCACCTAAAGTATTTTCACTAGATCCTCATATTCTATACAAGGTTAGCTCTACTTTTTTTTTATCACTATATATTAGTATATTACTTACTCTGATGCTACATTTTCTTATAGCCTTGAATGAACATTGTTGTTATGCATAATTTTAGCTTGGAGTTTAAGTTCTTGATGCTTGCTAACCTCTGTAGCCTTACAAATCACCTAATAGGAATTTGTTTTATCATGTAAACTTTGCATTGATAATATTACATGTTATTTATATGGAACTTTTGGGTCTTATTTGGGTTGCAAAGTGAGAGGATCTATTATTATTATTATTGGTTATCTATTTTTTTTTTGAACGGCCAACAAAATCAATTCCGAGCACTCTCGGGGCACCCACTGGACAAACGGAGTATTCCGAGAGTAACCCGAGTCCACCACCAATTCCGGGGAAAACCCAGTAACCCACCCGCCCGTAGGCACGACGATGAAATTATCAGTAAAACTCGTTTGGCTCAAGGATCTAACCCAGGTTTCCCTGAGTCTCCTATCATTGCCCACCAGTGCCTCACTCTGCACCAATTCATCTATTAAAAGAACTACAAATGCTTATCAAAGTTGATTGTTGGCAAAGCATGAACTAAGTCATAATTTTATTTTTGCAGGGTGGTCGTGATTCAAGTTTTATTAGTGTATCAGTGACTACTCTCGTCGCTTTGGGTAGCCTTCTCATAGTAATTAGCACGAATGAAAACATAACTGGTTGGTTCATCTTACAGGCTAATAGCATTTTCTTTTCTTTTCTTTTCTTTTTTTATCACTAGAGGTAGCAAAATGGGTGGGTGGGTGGGTGTTGAAAATGCTTATGGAAACTATGTAATAATATGTATATTAAATAAAGCAATTTAAGAGGCATGCATGAAATTAATGTTTGTAATCAAATATACTATTATACTAAGGGCATACGGTGTGGGCGGCAAAGGGGTTCGCAAACCCAGTTTGCCGCTCAGGAACACCGCCGCCTACCCCCTTTGCCGTGCGGTTTCGTTGACAATCGGTGACCTGTTGCCGATCATGGTGTGTGTCTCCAACAGCTATATAGCCGTTACAATATTAAAAAAAAAACATTTTTTAACTTTATAAATTAAAACAAATCCATTTCCATTTTCACCAAACAAACCCAACCTCCATATTCACTACCATTCTCAATCAATTTTTCAAATCTTTTCAAAGAAATGGAAGGCTCAAACAAAGGTGAAGGCAAGAAAAAAAACGTAGGGTCCGGTTCGAAGGCGGGGGCTCAAGATAAAGGCGGTGGTTCGGGTGGTTCTAGTGTGCCGTTTCATCCCTAACTTGGCTTTGCTCATCAAACCCAACATCCATTTTTTTAACCAACCCATGCATCCAAATTTCGGTTATGATAGCCAACCCCACCAAAATTGGATGCTACACGGTCCGACGATGGTTCGACCCGGTGTTTATGATTACCCCCTAGACGCCCAAAATTCTTTTGACCCGTTTGCTTTTCAAACCCCACGCTCACAATCACCGTGAGACATACAAGATGACTCCAAGAAGAGTTCGTGCCGGATACCCAAGAGCAACATTATGATGAGGATGAAGATGTTGTCGTTCAAGAAAATCCCATGAACCAAAATGAAGCCGCACCGGAAAGAAGAGGAAAAGCGAAACGGGAAAATTGGACGTCTAAACAAGAAGAGGCGTTGGCAAAGGCTTATGTTCATTGCACTTTTAATAAAAAGAAAGGCAATCAACAAAAGGCGGATGGTTTTTGGAAGCAAGTTCTAAACCACTTCAATCAAACGGTTAGAGGAAGTTACCGAAGCCACCACCAAGTTCGATTAAAATGGCTCGCGAAGCAAACAAAATTGAACACATTTAACGGTTTATATCATCAAGCGGTAAACTTTATTATTTATATACGGTTTATTTTTTAATGAAGTATGTGGATTAAGTTGTTGATAATTTATTATTTTAGAATAGTTTACGTCCTAGCGGGTGTGACAATGCTTTTGTAATGAAGCAAGAGCTAAAGGATTACAAAAGCAAAGAAAAATATGACTTTCCTCATGTTACGGCGTGGGAGGTCGTTAGAACAAATCAAAAGTGGTCGCCGGTACCCTGTTGGGTGAAGAAAGCTCCGGCTCGAGTCAAAAAAGAAAGTCGTCAGATTCGGGAAATTATAAAGCGGATACACCGAATGCCGAAGTATCAAGCGGTCTTCCCGACAAAAACGAGGATCCCTCGCCAAGACGACAAAAGATAAAGGAGAAAAAGGACAAAGGGCCGTCTTTAAGAAACGAAGAACCAAGAGATATAACCCGTAGATTCGAAGAATACAAGGCAATGAAGAAAGAGTTGATGGATATTAAACGT
Source organism: Helianthus tuberosus (assembly GCA_030545235.1). NCBI lineage: Eukaryota > Viridiplantae > Streptophyta > Magnoliopsida > Asterales > Asteraceae > Helianthus > Helianthus tuberosus. The sequence continues at coordinate 167,856,095 of CM060355.1, forward strand.
TTATGACCTCGGCGGATGAGCAACAAGAGGCGTTGCGAAAAACTATGTTCGACAAGGACTTGGAGACGTTTAACCGGCCTCACGACAATGTTTAATAAATTTAACCCACTTCTCTACATCTTTACTTCTTCTATCTCTATATTTTTTTATAAATTTAACCCACTTAATCCTCTACACCGACTAGTTGGAAGAAATTGGGTTGAAAATGGACACATTCAATTTCATCCAACAACAAAGAATCGAGATTAGAAAAAATATCCAAGCCGCATACGATAAAAAAACATCTCTAAAAGAAAAATGTGAAGATATGAAATTTTTTGTCATGCCCACCGATCAACTTAGCCGCCCAGAATTGGAATTGACATTGCAAATAAAACAAGAAATCTTGAAAAAATATGACATGGATAAATCATGAACTTTTTAATCTTTTTTTTTTATTTTATGTAGTTTTTTTCTTAATTTCATTTGTAGTTTTTAAAAAGAGTAAACTGCCATTTTGGTCCCTGTGGTTTCGGCACATTTGTTATTTTAGTCCAAATCTCAAACTTTTTAAATCTGGGTCCCTGTGGTTTCACTTTTATTGCCATTTTAGTCCAAAAGTTAAATTTGGCCATATTCCCCAACTAAAATCCTGATATTTTGTCTTTATCCTCAGGGGTATTTTAGTCATTGTAGCTTTATTATAACTCAATATTGATTAAAAATAATAAAACCCAAAAATCTTTGACCACTCATCTCCCTCTTCACCTATTCCAAAACCCCAATCCAAACCCTAATCAGCCACCTCCATCACCCTAATCAGCACTCATCTTCCATATTAATTAGAAGTATGTAAAAAGTTGAATCTTTTATTAACAACACTTTTGGAATTACATACATAACTAACTAGTTAATATGGAACGATGGTCTCAAAACAGTTGACACCATCAAACTCCAGTGCGAACCGGGGCCTGATTCGCAGTTCCGGTGGTTTCTTGACACCTGAAGAAGATGAAGACGAAGACGAAGACGATGATGAATTCTGATGGCATTTGTTGGTCTTCAGAGTCTCTGTTGATGAAGAATGTTTAGGTGTGTTGGTGGCTGCAAAAGGAAGCTATCGGCCCATTGATTCGGCACAGAAAGCATTAATGAAGCTGAACATTCACATTAACATGGTCAAGTTATTGATGTTCGGGTGGAGGTAGTGGCTGATTAGGGTGATGGAGGTGGCTGATGAGGGTTTGGATTGGGGTTTTTGAACAGGTGAAGAGGGAGATGAGTGGTCAAAGATTTTTGGGTTTTATTATTTTTAATCAATATTGAGTTATAATAAATCTACAATGACTAAAATACCCCTAAGGATAAAGACAAAATATCAGGATTTTAGATGGGGAATCTGGCCAAATTTAACTTTTGGACTAAAATGACAATAAAAGTGAAAGCAAAGGAACCCAGTTTTAAAAAGAGATTTGGATTAAAATAGGAAAAGTGCCCAAACCACAGGGACCAAAATGGCAGTTTACTCTTTTAAAAATTTATATGTAATCTTCTATTTTAGTTAAATTAAATTTTAAATAGTTAAAAAAAAACTATGTAAGTACACATGGCTGGCCATGCCAACCCAAGCCCCACCACGCCACGCCATACCTTGTGGATCCCACAGCTGCCACTTGTCGATCAATGCCCCCAAACCAAGCCCCCCACACCCTACAATCTTAGTTTTCAACCCACCACATGTTTGGTTCACATGTTTAATATTGTTATGAAAACATTACAAATCACTTTCATATCAATATATATCTATTGTCTGAATGTTTGTGAGGACCGTCATGATTCGCCACCATACACTGTTGGGTTATTTTTGCCCATGAGAAAGCCCAACATATTTATCCTATATGGGTATTATTATTATTATAAAAAAAAAAGAAAAATATATATATGTGTGGACGTCAATAAGGGAACAACAAATATGAAAGTGGTGAATTAATATTGTTGGCTTTTGTTTTTGGGCCATGGGCTTGCTACTGTGAAGGTAGAACAAAAAGAAAAAGAATGGTAGTTTCTTGGTGAACAAAATTGACGCACGAAAATAAAATATACATTTTAGGGTTTTGTGCTTCTAGACAATATAATATCAGATGCAAGAAAACGTGTTTCTTGGTGTGCCTCTACCGTCGCAAGAGAAGAAAAAAGTGACTTCATTATTGGGTGTTTTGTGAAGATAAGAGACGTTCCAAAGATTGTTGTTTTCTCGTTGGTGATACCTCTTACTCGTTAACTTGATTCGTTTTTATTCCATATACTTGAAGTTAGTTTGTGCCAAGTATATGATGATTTTGTATGCCTCTAGTTTTATTTAGGGAAGACTTTGTATTGCTATTTTGGTGATAGTGGATTTTAAGCGGCTCTAGTAGTCCCGTGGTTTTTACTCTCCTTTTTGAGAGGTTTTCCACGCTAAAATTCAGTGTCCCTTTATTATTACTTTTATACCTATTTGTTTGCATCCTCACAGGTTCATTCGAGTTGGGAAAATATTTGGTCAAACGAAGTTTGCTTCCGCGTTTTAGTTTACCGTTTGTGACCGGGTTGCGCGTTTTTCCCATGAGAGTGTTATCAGAGCCATTGGCTCTTGTTATTGGGTTGAAACTTGTTTGAACGATGGAGGCTATTACAAGTAGGATTGTGAATTTAAATGGTTCTAATTATCATGTTCGGAGAGGCAAGATGGAAGATCTCCTTTATGTGAAAGATTATTATATGTCTGTGTTTAATACCGATAAACCTGAAGGTAAAACAGATGAAGAATGGAATATCTTACATAAAAAAGTTTGTGGCTACATTCGCCAGTGGGTTGATGATAATGTTTTGAACCATATTAGCGGGGAGACTCATGCCCGTACTCTGTGGAATAAGCTTGAGGAGTTGTATGCTCGAAAGACCGGGAACAATAAATTGTTCTTAATTAAACAGTTGATTAACTTGAAGTACAATGATGGACTCCTGTTACTAATCACTTGAATGTTTTTCAGGGTATTATTAATCAGCTTGCAGGAATGGGTATCAAGTTTGAAGACGAGGTACAAGGCTTATGGCTTCTTGGTACTTTACCGGATTCTTGGGAGACTTTTAGGACATCATTGTCCAACTCTGCAGCAAATGGTATTATTACTATGGAAATGGCTAAAGGCGGTATTTTAAATGAAGAGATGAGAAGAAAATCACAAGGTTCCTCTTCACAATCCGATGTCTTGGCCACAGAGAGCAGGGGGAGAGGTCAAAGTAGAGGTCCGAGTAACAAAGGGAAGCATCGTAGTAAGTCCAGAGGTAAGTTTGCTGATTATGAGTGTCATCATTGTGGTAAGAAAGGACGTACAATTAAATTTTGCAGACAACTGAAAAAGGAGAACAAGAAGGCTAATTACAACAATCAAAAGAACAATCATACGAAAGATGATGGCAGCAACGACACTGCGGAAGTTAATTCTGCTGCTGAAGAGTTCTTTATTTGTTGTGATTATGACATGGTGAACATTGCACATGATGATTCGAGTTGGGCTGTTGACAGTGGTGCTACATGCCATGTGACGTCACAAAGGGAATTTTATTCATCTTATACACCAGGTGACTTTGGGGTTGTTAAGATGGGTAATAACGGGCTATCAAAGATTGTAGGTGTTGGGGATGTTTGCTTGAAGTTTGACACTGGGATGGAGTTGGTTTTACACAATGTAAAACATGTTCCAGATATTAGACTTAATTAGATCTCCGCAGGTTTACTTAATGATGATGGTTACCATAGTACCTTTGGTGATGGTATTTGGAAACTCACTCGTGGTTCTTTGATCGTGGCAAGAGGTAAAAGAACTTCAAAATTAGACAGAACGCATCCGAAGATCTCTAAAGACTCCGTCAATTTGTTAGTGAATGATGATATGACTGACTTGTGGCATAGGAGACTTGCTCACATGAGCGAAAAGGGGATGTCTATTTTGTTGAAGAAGAATGCCTTGCCCGATTTGCATGATGTTCATTTGAAGAAGTGTTCTCATTGTCTTGCAGGTAAGCAAAGAAGAGTTTCTTTTAAGAGTTATCATCCTCATAGGAGAGACAATATACTTGATTTAATACATTCGGATGTTTGTGGTCCTATGAAGACTAGAACACTTGGGGGCTGCTTGTATTTTGTCACTTTTATCGATGATCATTCGAGAAAAGTTTGGGCTTATACTTTGAAGTCTAAAGATCAAGTATTAGATGTGTTTAAGCAGTTTCATGCCTTAGTTGAGAGACAAACTGAGAAGAGGCTCAAGTGTATTCGGACAGATAATGGAGGTGAATACATTGGTCCTTTTGATGCTTATTGTAGAGAGAAAGGTATTAGACACCAAAAGACTCCTCCAAAGACACCACAACTGAATGGTTTAGCAGAACGGATGAATAGAACATTGGTTGAAAGGGTTAGATGTTTGCTATCACATGCAGGGTTGCCTAATTCCTTTTGGGGTGAAGCTTTGAACACAGCAATAAATGTTATTAATCGTACTCCTTGTGTTCCTTTGTCTTTGATGTTCCTGACAGGGTTTGGAGTGGCAAAGAAGTTTCATACGATGATTTACGGGTCTTTGGATGCAAGGCTTTTGTGCATATTCCCAAAGATGAAAGAACAAAGCTTGATATAAAGACCAAACCATGTATATTCCTTGGTTATGGGGGAGATGAGTTTGGACACAGGTTTTATGATCCAATCTCGAAGAAACTCATAAGAATTTTCGATGCTGATTTTATTGAAGATCAAGGTTTGAAAGATATTGAGAAGACAAAGATAGTTCCTCAACATAGTGATGATCTTTTTGATTTAGATCTGGTCCCTCCTCAGCACATTGAGCCACATAATGAAGATGACATTCAAAATGATGAACAACAAGATACTGATAACCATGATATTCCAGAGCAGCACGAGTTGGATGAGGGTTCTCATCCAGAGTTACCAGTACCAGGTATGCCAACATTTGTCCCACTCAGGCGGTCTACAAGAGACCGTCATCCTTCTACCCGTTTTTCTGCTGATGAGTATGTCTTACTATCGGATGGGGGAGAGCCCGAGTGTTATACAGAGGCTATGGAAGATGAACATAAAAGAGAATGGTTTGAAGCTATGCAAGATGAGATGAATTCCTTGTATGAGAACAATACCTTTGAGTTGGTGAAGTTGCCTAAGGGCAAAAGAGCTTTGAAGAACAAGTGGGTCTACAAAGTGAAGACTGAAGATCATACCTCACGGCCTAGATACAAAGCTACATTGGTGGTCAAAGGGTTCAGTCAAAGAAAGGGTATTGATTTTGATGAGATTTTCTCTCCGGTCGTGAAGATGAGTTCCATTCGAGTGATTCTCGGTTTGGCTGCTAGTCTTGATCTTGAGATTGAGCAAATGGATGTCAAGACAGCTTTCCTTCATGGTGACTTGGACAAGGAAATCTATATGGAGCAACCTGAAGGTTTTTAGGTTAAAGGTAAAGAAGACTATGTCTGTAAGCTTCAGAAAAGTCTATATGGGTTGAAGCAAGCACCGAGACAGTGGTATAAGAAATTTGAGTCTGTTATGGGGAAGCAAGGCTACCGAAAGACTATTTCAGATCACTGTGTTTTCTTTCAGAGGTTTGGTGATGTTGATTTTATCATTTTATTACTCTATGTTGATGACATGTTGATTGTAGGCAAGAATGCAGAGAGAATTGTTCAGCTGAAGAAGGAATTGAGCAAGTCGTTTTCTATGAAAGACTTGGGGCCAGCAAAACAAATTCTTGGTATACGGATTACTAGAGATAGAGCTTCAAAGAAGTTACACATGTCACAAGAGCAATACATTGAGAAGGTGCTTTGCAGATTCAACATGGCTAAGGCCAAAGCGGTTAGTTCACCTCTTACTCCCAACTTTAAACTAACCGATAAAGATTGCCCTTCTTCTAAGAAGGAGATTGAAGAGATGGATAGAGTTCCATATGCGTTAGCGGTTGGAAGCCTGATGTATGCAATGGTGTGCACAAGGCCTGATATTGCCCATGCAGTAGGTGTTGTTAGTCGGTTTCTGTCAAATCCAGGTAAGAAGCATTAGGAAGCGGTTAAGTGGATCCATAGATATCTACGTGGTACTTCCAAATTGGGTATAACTTTTGGGATTGAAGAACCGATGCTTGTTGGTTATACGGATTCTGATATGGCAGGAAATAAGGACAACATGAAATCTACTTCTGGTTATTTGATGACTTTTGCAGAGGGAGTTGTATCTTGGCAGTCAAGACTGCAAAAGTGTGTTGCTTTGTCTACTACAGAGGCTGAGTATATGGCAGCAACAGAAGCATGCAAAGAACTATTATGGTTGAAGAGATTTACGCAAGAGCTTGGCTGTAACACCCCATAAATTGCAAAATAGAATGTTTTAATGTCTAAATGTTTTATATAATTAGATAAGTTTTAAAAATATCAAGAAAGTTTATAAAACTTGGAAAAAGGTTATTATGTGACAAAAATAGATAACATGGGGGTTGAATGTGTAAGATTTGATAAATAACAAAATAAAATTAAAAACCCAGTAGTTGGGTGCGTGTGGGTATCGCGACCAGAAGGGGGGAAGAAAGGGTGAAACCCTACTTGTTCAATCAAGGTCAAAATTCGGCAAATTAATGGTGGTTCTTGACACAAATCGAATGCATGTGCTTTATTACTCACTAATCTAAGTATTCTGATCATAAGGTAAGAAAGAATTTCATGTTTTAATGCATCTTGATGAAGTGGGTTTTACCAATCCGTGAATCACTATGAAATTGAGTTTATATATGAGTTAGAATCACTAGTTAGAATGTATATTATGCTTCAATTTGATTTGCTAAAGATTTGAGAGAAAACCCACTTATTCTAGTAGGATGATGTTTATGTCATTTGAATAAGTAGAGCAATTCTATGAATAATTGTGTGAACACTAGAACATTGATAGATTACTATGTGTAGGATGAATGATTTGTACAAGAATGGTTCATTATGTGAATTATAATGAAATTTCTAGTGAAATTGTGCATTGATTACTTGTACATTAGGCTTAGATGTTAGTACGCACACAAGGTGTATGATGAAATGTCTATGTGAAGTTAGAATGAGAGATATTTAGAAAAGATTTTGTGAAAACTAAATATGTCCAGAAAGTTACAGCCGAATGTAACTGGCTGTAACTGGGTCAAATCTTGTCAAAAACTGATGTTTATTGAGTTTGTGATGAACTTCCCGGAAATATCTTTAAAACCGCACTGGAATTGCATTTTTTCGACGAAAATTGAGCGTTTTATGACTTTTTCCGTATCGAAGGTCAAGCTGCGTTTTCTGGCAGAATTTGTAGCCCATTACAAATGTCATAACTCAATTTAGGAATTTAGTTATGATCTCAAATCAATCGAATAAACGAAGAATTTTAAATGAATTTTTCTCTAAGCTTCAGTCAGAAATGACGAATCTGATTGCAGCTTACTAAATGAATTTTTATAAATTTTTGGTAGAGAGTTAGACTCTAAAAATTTAACACAAGGATAATCCCTCCGAGGGGCACATCACATAAAAAGATTGTAATTTTTGCAAGCTCGAAAGTACAGTAAACGGCCGTTCCAAAACAGCCTATTTTCAGTAAATTGAGCTATACATGTTAGTGAATGATTGGTTAATAAAAGTAATGTGACTAAGTGGTTATATGTTTACCGGATTTGAAAGTGTGTATGATTGACAGTTGACTTTTTAGAAAGTCGACAAAGTATGAATAATAAGGTTAGACTTCCGAACACTATTGTGAGAATAAGGAGATCATGTGAATATTTGCTAGATTATTATATGACGTACACGACGGTAAGTTGAATTGGTTATGTTATGAATGATGTGATAATGGATCTGTGCCATATGTATGTTAGTATTTTCCCAATAAAAGTCAATGAGACATAGGAACGTAATGATTGATAAGATGAATGATCATGTATACTAACAATGTTGTAATAAAATGGAATGAAAGGATATGCATCGCGTTAGCAAGGAATCAAGCGAAGAAAGCTAACGAGTCAAGAGGAGACAAGGAAGTGAAAGCGAGAACGGACGCTCAAGGTAAGTGAATTTCGATTCACCTTTTAGTAGGTTTAATAAATTTAATACGTATGTTTATGAAATATCATGAAAGTGCATGTATTAATCAGGAGCATTAAGCTAATAATGCTTTAATAGGTTGAAGGTTGTTATTTAAGCCGAAAGAAAATTGGTAAGTTCAAACGGGTCGAATTTATGTGTATAAGTCGTGTAATGTAACATAATTCGTTATGGTTAGGACCCCCGGGTAAGGGTTTTTAGTGGTTATGCAAGGGAAACGTTTTACGGATAATTAGAAGCAAGCCTCAAGTGTTTCGGATATAAGTCGATCAAGATATGCTAGTTTTAGTAATTAAAATGGGTTTTGAGTTGGGCACTACCGTAGCTTACGGTGGAGTTGTCGCGCCCCGCGAAATAGTAGCCAAGGCTTACGCGGCCCGCGAGGGACCGTGCGGCTGGCATTTTGCTGAATTTTTTATATTCTGAGCATGGGACTTGACTAAAAAGGGTTTTCCAAGGCCTCATAACTTATGTTAAGAATGGATTCGAATTTAATTGATGTTAAAGGTCGTCGGTTAGTGACTGAACGGATTGTTTCGTGTTAGTGTTGGAAATTTTATAAGCATATATGTATAACAATCTAGAAGGCATGTAGGTCGATTTGTATATCGTCTATATTATGTAAAGTTATGAACATGTCATTTCGGCATAAACCTATATGTAAGAAGTGGTAAACATGAACTTGTGTATATATTCGTGAATAATTGTTTGTGCGTAGGAAGGGACATAGGCATGTATGAAGGTACGTATGTATAGATGCATATATGATAATAAGTGTGTAATTGTGAATGTATGTGTGAATGAATGTACAATGCTAGAGACATATGTATGAACGTTATCTAGGCGTTTGAGTATTTACGATTACTAATGATGTGCTTGAGTTGGAATGCAATGCAGGTATGAGATTGCCGGGTTCATGAAAGAATGAAACCGGGTTTGGATAAAGAGTATTTAAGAAAGCGCTTGGACAATTCCACGTTTACTTCATAGAATGCTTTACTAATTTCTATTATATGCTTTAATGTTGTATGGTGTGTTAATGACTAATGGTTGGGTTGTACGTGGTGTCCGCAGGTGTCGTTCGGGTTTCCTCTACCACTAGCGAAGTGAAGCAGACATAGATCGAGTCGAGAGCAAGGATTGTACGGGAAAGAAAGGTCACATAGTTTGTTTTAAATAGGTCATGAAGCCTTGATATAATGTAACATTGTGAATCCTTTCTAATGAATGAATTAAAAGTTGTAATTGGGTCTTCATGTAGTTAATATGATTTTTTAAGAACGAAATTTTTGGGCTCATATTTTCCGCTGTGTCGTATTTAGGTTTTTACATGTTGGTCATACAAGGAATTGTTCATAATACGAACGGGTCTTGCCCGAATTTTGTTAAATAATAGTATGATAATATTACTTTTCGGATTAGGAAATTTGGGCGTTATATGTTCGTATCGGAGCCCTGGTTTGAGGGAAATGAAGTATGAGGAGGCAAATACTTGAACTCAAACCTGTGTGCTCTTGTGACAAGGAACCCGTATAATCCAAGACTCGATCAAGATCTAAAGGTAAAAGCGAATGTAAGTATGAATTTAAGTATGTATATGAAGAAACTAACATTATGTTGTGTGTAAGATAAGCATAGTTGTTTGGATGAGGATGATCCGCGACTGCGGTCTCGGACCGACGCCAAGGCACGCAGTAAGATAAATTGGTTCCAGGTACGTAGATTCAATATATGTAAGTACATGTAATGGTGAAACCTATCAACAAAAGAAGAATTTCAAATGAAAGATAATAATGGGATAGTAATGAAGTTTTGAAATTGTTACACGTGCTGAAAACTAATTCTTCGGACATAAGGTGGCGATTACACGAAGACCCGAAACTAGTATGTGGATTGTGTACCTGGCCAGTACACAAGAAACTTATGACGTTTGTGAGACCGTGATAATTGTTACATGTATGTCCGTTAGAATTAGGGAGTAGGTGGACGTGAGGGTGTAGGGGAAATGTAAGACTCTCAAGAAATTGAAAGTACCAAATACGAAAGAGAAAGTATGAATGATATGATTGAATCCGTGAGACGGATTTAAAACAAAGAATTAATGGAAAATGTGAAGGATACGTTCGAATCCGCGAGACGGATTCGAAACATAGAAAGAATGAAGAATGTGAATGATATGTTCGAACCCGCGAGACGGATTCGAAATATAGAAGGAATGAAGAATGTGAATGATACGTTCGAATCCGCGAGACGGATTCGAAACATAAAAAGAAGGAAGGGTATGAATGATATGTTAGAAACCGCGAGACGGATTCGAAGCATAGAAGGGAATGAATTATAAGAATGAAAGGTTTAAATTCGTAAGTAATTACGTACCAAACAAGTAAATATTCTTTAAAAAGTGGGTATTACCCAAGTTATGTTTTAAACTTTTATCTATATAAATATTTCTGTGAATACGTTGTATACAAGGTGGTTGAAAGGACGAATGAGTTTATACGGGTCAAACGGAGATTGCCATTTGAACTCGGTATGAAATGTTTTGAATGGTCAAGGCATATACTTGTAGGTGAGCACAATTTATGGTCATGTAATGTCACAAACTGGAATGAAATAGTCAACGCAAGGCATGGATTTGACTCACGCCAGGTATGTATAAAGGTTATGCTGTTGATAAGAGCTTATAGCTCGACTAGAGGTGGGTGTGTTAGAATTGGGTAATTGGTGAATATAGATCAGAATGTAATTACAATTGGGCTTTCGAAAAGTCAAACTGAAAAAGATGGTGAGATAACCATTAAAATGAAAGGAACAGTATGTAAGAAATGGGATGTGTAATATGTTTTAAACATGTATGTAAGAAATTTGTGAAAGAGACTTAGGCGAACGAACTGTGACAACCCTCGAATTTACATGTAACCGTACAATTTATTAATAATAATTAATGTGCTTGACGACTGTGCGAAATCACTTAACTGCTTTCTGATATCTGTGTTATACTTACATGTACTTGTTAATATACTAATAGTGTACGGAAAGGTCACTAAATAGTCCGTTATATTTTCCTGAGTGTTGAAAATTAAAAAAAAAACGTTATTTTTCAAGTTTAAGCGCGTACCGTGTGTTTCTGCGCGACACAGTGCTTCTACAGCAAAACGCAGACAACGCAGTAAATCTAGGAATATGCCAGGAATATGCTTGGAATATGCCAGGAATATGCTTGGAATATGCTTGGAATATGCCAGGAATATGCTTGGAATATGCCAGGAATATGCCAGGAATATGCTTGGAATATGCCAGGAATATGCCAGGAATATGCCAGGAATATGCCAGGAATATGCCAGGAATATGCCAGGAATATGCCAGGAATATGCCAGGAATATGCTAGGAATATGCCTTATGGAAGACCTTATATAATCTACCACTCATCACTTCACTCAACCCTTTTTCTCTCCCTCACTTTCGGCTGCCATCATACCACCACCATACACCCACCATCAAGTCACTTTCTAGCCATTTTCCATCCATACAAAGGTGCAAGAAGGTGAACAACGAAGCTCCGTGCGTTCGGAAGTTGAAGGACCGCTCTCGTTTTCTTTTAACCACCACTTTTCCACACTTGAACTTCCCTAGCCTTGTGCTAGTAGTAAGTTTCTTAAATCTTCATATTGTTCATGTATTTTATGGTTAATAGATGATTAATGGTTAAAAACTTATGAAACTCTAAAAGAACTTGCAATAGTCTTGGATAAAAGATGAATAAAGAGAAGATAGGTGTGTAAATCATGTAGATCTTGTGTGATTATGATGATTGGGTGATTATATGATGCTTTACTGAATAATATTAGTATATGATGTTGTTGTGGTCACTAAACTCGTTAACGGAATCGATCGAACATGATTTAGAAGGTTAAACACTTGAAATCAGAATCTGTCTAACTTTTACAGCCCACTTCTGTTGGCTGTAAACAGGTCTTAACCTCAACGAAAAATCGATATTTTGAATCTAAAATATGTTATTATGAAATACGATTCTAATGGCACCGGAATCGTAATTTTTGGACTCCGTTTACTATTTTTAAAGTGTTAATTTGTAACAGCTACTTAAGCTGAATTTTTACAGCAACAAATGGGTGTCGTACTTTCAGTCATAACCTGAGTTTTATGATGAATCGGACCATGAAATTTGTACGGTAGATGATAACCGATGTATTTGTAATTACCCCACTGGAATTTCGTAAATCGGACACTCGACGAATTTTTAATAAATTGTTTCGTGGACTATGGTCAGAAATACATAAATCTGAGTTCAGTCCCGAATATGAATTTTTATAAAATATGGGTAATGAACCGGACCCCGATATTTTTACACAATAAAATATGGAATGTTTATGACGTTCTATAAAAATTTGGGAATTTTTGGAATAATCTAACTATTTTATTAAAATCCCCGAAAACAGCCGGTTTTGAATATTAATGCTGAAATAACATAAGTTGTGATTTGCGTGTCTAAATGTCGAGTATGCTATCTGTGAATGATTTGACATGTTATATGTGTTATATGCATTATTGTATGTTTGCTTATGAGTGGGGAATGGATGGGAAGTATATATGGGCGTAAATCGTTAAAGTGTGTGCCTGTTATGTGGTAGAAGTAATGTGCAAATAAACCGTACGTAGGATACGTGTTATGCATGAGAAACTGATTGTTATCCGTACCTTATTAGGACGCGATTGACCGACCTTGACTGTTAACTATATTGAGAATCTAACCGAGCAAACCGAGGTGAGTTCACACTTTCTAAGGCATGGGATTCCCGGTGGTTTGGGAATGGGTTAAAGAATTAAAACTAAATCTACATATCCTCCTTGGGTAGGATTTGTACGGCCATCCTCCGTAGAGTGGATGCCATTATTAAACCTACGAATTCTCCTGGTGCAGAATACGTACGTTCGTCCTCCTGGTGCTGGACAACAACCTTAAAACTAGCTAGACAAAACTCTATCATGAAGTCCCTCAATTTATATCGACTTAATCGCCGAGGCCAATGGCGAGCGGGTCATTAGTTAATAGCGCTATTAGGTTTAACAAACCTCACACCGTGCCAGTCGGACGGGCGTGTACTAATGGACTATGGCAGATTGTCAGTGATGATAGACACTGATATAGGGCACAACTTATTTGCGTAGCAGTCGATATCATTCCGTCTAGTAGTTCAAACGGGGAAAACCCCCACTGATCATGGTTATGGATTGGGTAAAGAAAAAGGAAATGGTTAAACATACTTTCAACTACGGGGTAACCCCCACGGCAATTACGCCAACGAAAGTCAAACCACGTTTTCAGAAACAACTTAAAACTAAACAACCAAACGTGAACTCACTCAACTTTGTTGTTGACTAGTTGTTACATGCCTTACAGGTCGCTAAATGTTTGGAGCTTGCACGAGGAAGGAGTCGTTGTGGTGTACGGACGGTTATGTCCAGTGTTTAATATTTAAAACATTATGAACTTATTAAACCTAAGTGTTGGACTTTAAACTTATGAACTGCGAACTTATACTTTTGAACTCACGTTTATGCTTCCGCTGTTTAAACCAAACAAGGTTAACTGGCTTTGGTCACCAATCGTATTATGTTTGGTTTTATTTACTTAATTGAGTTGTTTAATATGATTGGTGGCTCGATCCTGGTCATGTCACGCCTCCAAGCGGTGGTACTCCGCATGGTGGATTTTGGGGGTGTGACATATTGGTATCAGAGCCATTGGTTATAGAGAACTTGGTTTTAATAAGGGAAAAGTTTTCATTAAAACCAGACTATAACCTGTACAGTGCTCAACGATCCACAACGACGCTTCGCCCCACGTGCAAGACTCGACACCATAAGTGGTATGATTTATGTTATATTATCGGTTAGATAGTTCTCACTGTGCATTAGATAATGTGGTAATTGCTATTTGAACCTTGTGTGCATACTCTCTAATGTCGTCCCACACTTACGCACTTTCGCGACACTTTCCTCACTTACGTTGCTTCATTATGAAGATCATGAGCGGACGCGGAGGACGTATCAACCTCACTCAAGACCAGTTAACGGCTTTGATCAACGAACGAGTCGCTGAGGCACTCGCAGCCAACCCTGCAGGAGGTATAACCTGCCATACCAACTCACCTTAGGACATTTAGATCCTACCTTCGCAAACCAACCCTCGTGCTTAATCTTGTCTTTTATCCTCGCGCAACAGGTCAACATGCTCAACCTCCTGTGTGCACGTTCAAGACGTTCATGGACTGTCGACCTACCACTTTCAGTGGCACCGAAGGAGCAGTGGGCCTTCTTCACTGGTTTGAAAAGCTTGAGACAGTTTTCGAGATGTGCGAATGCCCCGAAGACCGTAGGGTGAAATATGCTACCGGAACACTTGAAGGAGCTGCGTTAACCTGGTGGAAGGCACAAGTTCAACTACTAGGGCTGGCAGTTGCTAATGCCACGCCCTGGAATGGTTTCAAAGAGCTGATCAAAGAGGAGTACTGTAGTCGGGATGACATCCACAAGCTAGAAGTGGAATTTTACAATCTGAAGATGACAGGATCTGAGATCGAGGCATATACTAAGAGGTCAAATGAGCTGGCCATCTTGTGTCCAACCATGGTGAACCCTCCCTTCAAACGAATTGAGCTCTATCTCAAGGGCCTTGTACCAGAGATTCAAAGTCACATGACTTCAGCCAACTTGGGTACCATCCAGCAAGTCGTCAAACTGGCTCATCGTCTCACCGACCAGGCGGTGGAGCAAAACAGACTACCCAAGCGTATTGGTGCTGCTACTTCTGATGCACCTACCGACAACAAGCGAAAATGGGATGGGAACTCCAGTAAAGGTTCAACTTCAGTTCAGTCTCAACAGCGAAAGAGTGATGACTACCAGAGTCCCAGTCAGCAATCTTCTGGTAATCAAGGACAGGGTGGATACCGAGGAAACCACCCCAAGTGCAACCGGTGCAACAAGCATCACAGCGGGCAGTGCAACAAAGGTCGATGTCAGAGATGTCACAGGCTGGGCCATGAAGCCAAAGATTGCAGGAGCCCACGTCCTGCGAATCAGAATCGCCAACAACAACAACAAGCCCCACAGAACCACCAGCAACAGCATCAGCAGGGAAATAAAGGATGCTTTCAGTGTGGCGCTGAAGGCCACTTTAAGAGGAACTGCCCCCAGCTAAACCAAAACCAGAACAATAACCAAGGAAATGGGAACCACAATGGGAACAACAATGGAGGCGGAAATGGGGGAGACAACAATGGCAACGGGGCAAGGGGTCGTGTGTTCGTGATTGGTCAGGGGGAAGCAAGGAACGATCCCAACGTTGTGATGGGTAAGTTTCTTCTTGACGACTTCTTCGTTACTGTTTTATTCGATTCGGGTGCCGATACTAGTTATGTGTCCGTGAAAGTTAGCCAAATTCTTAAGCGCACCCCAACACTCCTGAACCCCAAACACACGGTAGAACTAGCTAACGGTAAAAGTCTTGAAGCCACACACGTAGTTAAAGGTTGTAACCTCGTCTTAGCTGGTCAGACTTTCCCTATCGATCTTGTTCCTATCACACTTGGTAGTTTCGACGTCGTTATTGGGATGGATTGGCTATCTCATCATCAAGCCGAGATTGTTTGCAAGGAGAAAATCATCCGCATTCCTCGTTCTGATAAAGAACCCCTCGTGATTCATGGCGACAAGAGTGGTGCAGTCGAAGGCATCATCTTTTTCCTTAAGGCCCAGAAGTGTTTGCGAAAGGGCCACACTGCCATTTTAGCACTCGTTACTGACACATCTACGGAAGAGAAGAGAATTGAAGACATCCCTATTGTGCGCGAATTTCCCGAGGTATTTCCTGAGGAATTACCTGGTCTTCCTCCTCATCGCCAAGTTGAGTTTCAAATCGAGCTAGCTCCTGGAGCAGCGCCAGTAGCTCGAGCACCCTATCGTCTAGCCCCATCAGAACTCGAAGAACTGTCCACACAACTACAAGAACTCTTGGAAAAGGGTTTTATACGTCCTAGCTCTTCACCCTGGGGAGCTCCAGTCTTGTTCGTGAAAAAGAAAGACGGTACCTTCAGGATGTGTATTGACTATCGCGAACTTAACAAGGTGACTGTGAAGAATCGTTATCCTCTTCCACGTATTGACGACTTGTTTGACCAGTTGCAAGGGTCAAGCTATTACTCCAAGATTGATTTGAGATCGGGATACCATCAGCTGAGAGTCCGAGATGAGGACGTCTCCAAAACAGCATTCAGAACTCGTTACGGCCATTACGAGTTTCTGGTTATGCCATTCGGGCTGACGAATGCACCGGCAGTCTTCATGGATCTCATGAACCGAGTGTGCAAGCCTTACCTGGATAAGTTCGTTATTGTGTTCATCGATGATATCCTGATCTATTCTAAGAGTCAGGAGGAACACGAGCAGCATCTACGACTTATGCTGGAACTTCTTCGAAAAGAACGGTTGTATGCCAAGTTTTCGAAATGTGATTTCTGGCTTCGCGAAGTCCACTTTCTAGGCCACGTGGTAAACAAGGATGGAATTCATGTGGATCCATCTAAGGTTGAATCGATCAAGAACTGGCCTGCACCCCGCACACCAACAGAAATCCGCCAATTCTTGGGTTTGGCCGGATATTACAGAAGGTTTATAAAAGATTTCTCCAAGATTGCGCAACCTCTCACCGCACTGACTCAGAAGGGCGTCATCTATCGATGGGGTGATGCACAGGAGTCCGCGTTTCAACATCTAAAGGATAGACTTTGTAGTGCGCCTATCCTCTCATTGCCAGAAGGCACCGATGATTTCGTGGTTTATTGCGACGCTTCCATCCAAGGACTTGGTTGCGTATTGATGCAACGTGACAAGGTCATTGCCTACGCATCGCGCCAACTTAAAGTTCATGAAAGAAACTACACTACTCACGATCTGGAGCTGGGAGCAGTTGTATTCGCACTTAAGATATGGAGACATTACCTGTACGGTACAAAGTGCACCATTTACACCGACCACAGGAGTCTCGAGCATATCTTCAAGCAAAAAGAGTTAAACATGCGACAACGCCGATGGGTCGAACTCTTGAATGATTACGAATGCGCTATCAAGTATCATCCGGGCAAAGCCAATGTTGTGGCTGACGCCCTCAGTCGAAAGGATACTATACCTAAGCGTGTACGAGCATTACAGCTTACCATCCAGTCTAACCTTCCTGCTCAGATTCGAGATGCCCAGGTCGAAGCATTGAAAGCAGAAAACATCAGGGCTGAGTCCCTACGAGGATCGAGGCAGCGGCTAGAACAAAAGGGAGATGGTGCCTACTATGTTAACGGACGCATCTGGGTTCCATTTTATGGCAACTTACGCGAGCTTGTGATGGATGAAGCACATAAGTCTCGTTATTCTGTACACCCTGGTTCAGACAAGATGTACCACGACCTCAAGACTACGTATTGGTGGCCTGGCATGAAAGCCCACATAGCAACCTACGTCAGTAAGTGCTTGACTTGTGCGAGAGTCAAGTCTGAATATCAGAAACCATCAGGCCTACTTCAACAACCGGAGATCCCGAAATGGAAATGGGAGCAAATTTCCATGGATTTCGTTACCGGCCTGCCCAGATCTCAACGCGGAAATGATACCATTTGGGTGATCGTAGATCGATTAACCAAGTCTGCACATTTTCTGGCTATCAAAGAAACGGACAAGTTCTCTACTCTTGCAGACATTTACCTAAAGGAAGTGGTATCAAGGCACGGAGTGCCAATCTCTATTATATCTGATCGTGACGCACGTTTTACTTCTGAACTGTGGCAAGCAATGCACAAGTCCTTTGGCTCACGTTTAGATATGAGCACCGCTTATCACCCGCAGACGGATGGGCAATCTGAACGCACCATCCAAACCCTTGAAGACATGCTTAGGGCATGTGTAATCGACTTCGGCAATGGCTGGGAAAAGCACCTCCCGTTAGTGGAGTTTTCATATAACAACAGCTACCACACCAGCATCCAAGCCGCTCCGTTTGAGGCATTGTACGGACGCAAATGCCGATCGCCTCTCTGTTGGGCAGAAGTTGGTGACAGCCAAATCACTGGCCCAGAACATGTGGTAGATACCACCGAGAAAATTGCTCAGATACGACAGCGAATGGCGGCAGCTCGTGACCGTCAGAAACGCTATGCTGATGAGGGAAGAAAACCACTCGAGCTCCAGGTTGGGGATCGAGTGCTACTGTAACGACTCACACAAAAACATCCTAAAAACGTTCCGTAAGTATGAACCCGGACCCCTGATAAAACAACTCTCATTAAAATAATATTTCTTATTTTAATTTAACCAAAAGGAAACCCTAATTGAGACACCCAAGTGATTCTGTGCAAACCCTAAAAATTTCATAATTTTCAGAATCAGGATTAGGGCCCCTAAAACTCAGGGGGGGTTAAACCCTATTGACGATTATCCAAATTACGTGCTGACAAAGTTTCAAATTCGAATTCTGTCGACTCATCTGAGCTAGTCCCACACGTGGCAACAATTTAAGCATGAAGTGTACCTTACGGACCGTAAGGTCACCAAGCTTACGGTCCGTATGCTGCCTTACGGACCTCAACATTGATAAGCTTACGGTCCGTAAGCTAGTCAAGTTTTGTGTATAAATAGCAGCGTCTGGGACTTGATTTCTGGCGATTGAGCGACGTTCAAACTCCAAAATTCCGTCGAGTTATCATCTGAATACTACAATTAACACACACGAAACCCTAATTAAGTATAGCGGGGTGCTGCAGAACAGGGTATTAACTCAATCGCTCTTACGATTCATTGTCCGATCGATTAAACTATCCAAGGGATGTTTAAGTGCCGCCCACATTAGGGTTATACTTTATCGTTCGTCATTAATTTGACGGATTGTCGTTAATTCGATAGGTAAAGTATTATACCTTATCGTTCGTTGTTAATTCAACGGATTATCGTTAATTCGATGGGTAAAGTATTATACCTTGTCGTTCATTGTTAATTCAATGGATCATCGTTAATTCGATGGACAAAGTATTGCATTTTGACATTCATTGTGAGAATTTGATCTCGTGAGTTATCGTAAATGCTGTATTAAGTTATCTACCTAGTTCGTATGCATTAGGTTCCAAGGCTAAGTAATAGGCTAAGCTCTGCTTGTACAAATCTGCAATATATCAAAGGCTTATCTGTAGACTAAACTTTGTCCGTATGAATCTGCCTGATTATCTGTGAGTCATTCTCTCTTTTTATCAAATCTATTTACAAAATCATATTTATTTTCAAAGTTATAATTACGGGGATTAAGTCTTTGTAATCACCAAGTTACAGCCGGTATGTGGGGTTTTGTATACATTACTTGATAATCGTCACCATTGGGGCAGCCAATGGGGGATATGACCATAGTCACAGACACCATTGGACGAATGGGCCAATGGGTCGAGTGGCAAGTACCGTGGGTAGTTGGATTGATATCAGAAACATTGTAATCGCTCTTAATACTGTAAATTATAACAAAAGAGTCGTTTTAGTAAAATGAATGAACTCACTCAGTATTTCCCGCTAACAAAACCTTTTTAAACACTTTTCAGGTAATTACAGTAGATTTGGAGTAAGAGATGGATACGGCACAAAAAGGCATCAAGAAGTGGCTTATTTTATTAATTAAATTTTTAGAAATATTGTTTTATATAATAAAATTTATCTTTATTAAAGCTACCATTATAAAACATGGGTTTATCCCATTTATTTATTAAAATAAAATCCGGTGTTTCTAAACTCTGATATTTTTCCTAACTCACGGTTCTGAGGAAATTTTCGCTGCAACGTTTTCAAAATAATCACCGGTACCACTGGACTGTTCGCGGCACCCGATTCCAGGGTGGGTCGGGGGTCGTGACAGAAGGTGGTATCAGAGCCACTAAGCAAAGCCACTGCTTTACGCCTTTAGGTGTTGTAATAATAATACCTAAATTTATATAAAAGAGTTAGGGGATTGATGTTAATTGGTAGCATTTAGACTTAAACTTAAGAAAAGATGCCTTAATATTAGCTTCATAATAAGTTAAGTATTTGTGTAAATAAATATGATGGATTTTGGTAAGTTCATTTCTTTTCTCACAGTTTGTAAGTCCACTCTATTTTCATAGTTTTATCACCTTTTTGTGATACAATTATAATTACAAAGACTTTTCAAAATCCTAAAATATTTATCAGTTATACTTACAGTAATTAAAGTTATATCTATTTTCTAATAGAAAGTTAGCTAATAATAGCATAAACACAATCACAATAGAAACTACGCATCAGTAACCATAGCCTATGACTAATATTATTTTAAACATTGAATCATTAATAAAGTTAATAAATGTTTAAAATAAATTTAATTAATGTATCCCATAATAAAATAGTCAAGTATAATATATTCTACTATACGGAGATTATATTTTTTTTTTATTAAATCAAATAACGATATTACAATTATTTAAGTAAATTAACATATTATATTTGATAAGTTATAGTAGTTTGAAATAAAATGATATATGTCATTCTCTGGGTTAAATGGTTTTGTGCCATAAGTAATATATTTGATAAAGTAATATCACGGGATAACTAAGTCCAGAATTACTAGTTGAAAGAATGATCAACAGTAATATGACCTGAGTCACTAATTGGAAAAATGATCAAATTGACACTGTCACCGGAATCGTGTAGTGATCAATATAATAATAAGATATGTTATGGAAATACAAATTTCCTTAATTCTGAATAAAAGCCCTAATAAGATAGGCACTTTTTGAAAAGATACTATTTATGGGAAATAGAAAATTTTCTCCGGCAAGACTGGGTATGAGGTAATAAGACTCTCCAGTTTGTTCGGATATATTGGAATTACCGCTCCGGCGCGAATCGGATAAGACGGAATATATAATATGTCACACGAGTGACAAGATTTCCCTAAATAGTATCATAATCAGATATTTGACTGGTTTTGGAAAAATGAATTTGTTAAATACATTTACCTGATAGATGAAATGTTTAATTCAGCATGTAAAATATGTGATTATATAGATAGATATATCTATAAGAAATTCCAAAAAGTCAATATGAAATAAAGCATAAGCATCTATGTCTAGAATTCTTTATTAGGAATTTCTTTTCTGATATCAAACATTATTTTGTTTAATTATCTGCCTAATAACTTGAGCGATAATAATAATAATAATAATAAAAAACCCATTAAGTTGGGATACCATTGAAAGTATAAAGAATTTCTAATACGTTACCATAAACTATTAACGCAAGTAAGAAGTATGAAAAGTTGTGCTAATGCACATGAAAATTTAATTATAAGTCCGCAGACGTTAAAATATATCACACACAACTTTCGAGGCAAGATCTTTGGAAAATATAAATTGGACACAATGACACTAATGTTAAAATTCTGTCAGTAGAAGAACTAAAAAAAAAAAAAAAAAAAAAAAAAAAAAAAAAAAAAAAAAAAACACTTTATCACATGATCCTACAACCAACATAAAATTTCGCTGAGGTATATTAGAACAAGATTTCACAAAAACATCGGTGCACAGTCTAATCAGAGTCATAAGTATTAGCACTGAAAAAGGAGTCATATACTTTTGCAAATTCTCTATTTTCATTTTATTTTTGACATTCCCTGATAATATCATTTAAATAACGGTTATCATTCGAAATTCCAGATAGAAGTTCTTATATTTCTTTTGTTGAAAATTCTGACTTCTGCATATAAAAAGTTGACTTTCGCATTTCTACTTTTCCTAACGGTCATCATACCAAAAGGATTTATTTCATAGTAGCGGATATTGATTCATTTCATTTCTTGGTAAATCCACACATGCACCGTTTGTTACACATATGATTCGTTTAATTTCTAAATTTCCACTAAAAGGATTCATTCTAATTTGTCGCTTTATCCAAACTCAAAATATCCTTTAGTTAGACTTGATTTTGGTACGGTAAACCACATTATTGCTAAACAATGACTCAGAATATCCAGTCAATAAATTTTTGAAAAACTCAATTTTCTTTGGCATCCATGGTTTCTATTATGACCATGTCCGAACTTTCTTATTTAAACTCGTTTTGTTTAAACCGATTTCAGTTGTTTAAACTTGCTCATTTCAAATTCCCATATGATGGATTTAAAGCTATCATATTCTCCAACAAACACTTCAATTCTCTAGAACTATAAAACGCCTAATTGGTCTTCGACTTCACTAAAATCATTTCTTTGATCACGGTCACCTTGTACTAACGTTTTCATAAAATTTAAAACTTGCACTAATCTCATTTTATATATATCATATACGAATATTTATAAAAGTTATCTTAACACAAATCGTGTGATAAGATAATGATACACAAGTTCCTGTCATATTTTAATATATCTTATATCTCTTAAATGATTTTTTTACAAATATCAATCTAGCCTTTCGTGATAATTATTACTTTAACATCTTCAATCGAAAAACATTATTTTTGGAAACTTACATAAGTGATTACCTAATAGTATTACTATATTCTTATTAGTCACCATAAGGAGGATAAGCAAATACTTAGTCAATATAAGTGAGTGACTTATAGTACCGAATTTATTGTACATGTGCTTATATTTAACCAAAATGGAAATTTTCACAAACTAGGCACTTAGCTCGGTTGGCTAAGAGCGCGAAAAGGTGTGGCCTAGACCCGGGTTCGATCCTGGGGACGGCCAATTTCACCATTTTTATTAGAAATTTTTCCATTTAAGTATGTAATACTAATATCAGTTTTATTATTAGTAAGAAAATATTAATAATAATAAATGTTAGTATTATTATACTAGGATTATTGTCAAGGGCAGATATTGGGTAACCTAGCCTTAGTTAGGCATGGATTGGCCACCTATGCTTAAACAAGGCAGCACTAACCAATATCCAACCATGATAATGACTAGTCACCATACATATTTAGTAAATTTTAATTTTATATGGAAATATATATACATGGGAGAAAGATATATTTTCATAAAACAATACCAGAATTAGAGGGACGAATAAAATTATATAAATAATTATGTATCACATATTTTGTGGTAACTATGTACCATAACACTCGGGCAAGAAAATAACCATATAAGAATAATACAAAAGTCATCAACTACGCTGGGTTAAGGGAACCTTATACTATATAAGAATAATCTCTGTTTTCACTTATTTACAACATTTGTAAAATACATTCACAAAAGTTATATGATTTCCAAAGGCAAATAAGTAATCCCATAGAATCGACCCACTAAGTATAATATATGTATAAATATTTTGTATAATAAATATTTTTACCAATAAATAATAATGATTTCTTTTACAAAATAATATTTTGTAAACATAATGACTTCATTACGGTATTTTGTAATATATCTTACATAATTATTTTACATAGTATGATAAAATACTAAAATAATATTTATTTAAAAGTGGTGACCATTTACATAACAAATAATATATATATTACATAATATTTATATGTGATATATATAAGATACGGTTCAGATAAGAACACAAATAATATATATATTCAAATTGCTTTACAAAAGTATAATGGTTGGTCAAACCAAAATAATTTGTTCTTATTATATTTCTAGGAGATAGTATGAAAAGTATAATCATTAAAAGTGTACTATCACAATGTTTCACAATTAAAACAATTTGAAACTTTAAAATAATACACTAACTCTATTATCTTTTGATATATCTTTGCAATTCATTCCTTTCAACACTTTGATTTCTCATATCATAAATATTTGACAAATCATTTTTCATGCTTTGATTTCATTTGGAACCTGTCAGTTCTACGTCTTCCTCAATCAAAGTAAGCTTTCTTTTGACAAAGAATTTTATTGATTCTAAAAATCCTTCACATTCAAGAATCTATTGATCATATATCTTTTGGTTTGAACCTAGTCACTTTAAACATTTTATCATTTCATTTCATTCGTTTATCATCGATTTCTTGAACTAATTCAGTTGAACCATTGAATCCTATTTATATTCATAAAATTTAATATTTCAATTCTGGGTCATCTACCCTAATACTATTAACTAAAAGGTGACATAATTCCAAAAGAAATATCATAACCCAAATACACTTGGAAGCTGGAATCTGAGATGAAGAAAAAGTATTCCTATTTATTCCAGTAAATCTCGAGGACGAGATTTTTATTAAGGTGGGTAGAATGTAACGACTCACAAAAAAACATCCTAAAAACGTTCCGTAAGTATGAACCCGGACCCCTGATAAAACAACTCTCATTAAAATAATATTTCTTATTTTAATTTAACCAAAAGGAAACCCTAATTGAGACACCCAAGTGATTCTGTGCAAACCCTAAAAATTTCATAATTTTCAGAATCAGGATTAGGGCCCCTAAAACTCAGGGGGGGTTAAACCCTATTGACGATTATCCAAATTACGTGCTGACAAAGTTTCAAATTCGAATTCTGTCGACTCATCTGAGCTAGTCCCACACGTGGCAACAATTTAAGCATGAAGTGTACCTTACGGACCGTAAGGTCACCAAGCTTACGGTCCGTATGCTGCCTTACGGACCTCAACATTGATAAGCTTACGGTCCGTAAGCTAGTCAAGTTTTGTGTATAAATAGCAGCGTCTGGGACTTGATTTCTGGCGATTGAGCGACGTTCAAACTCCAAAATTCCGTCGAGTTATCATCTGAATACTACAATTAACACACACGAAACCCTAATTAAGTATAGCGGGGTGCTGCAGAACAGGGTATTAACTCAATCGCTCTTACGATTCATTGTCCGATCGATTAAACTATCCAAGGGATGTTTAAGTGCCGCCCACATTAGGGTTATACTTTATCGTTCGTCATTAATTTGACGGATTGTCGTTAATTCGATAGGTAAAGTATTATACCTTATCGTTCGTTGTTAATTCAACGGATTATCGTTAATTCGATGGGTAAAGTATTATACCTTGTCGTTCATTGTTAATTCAATGGATCATCGTTAATTCGATGGACAAAGTATTGCATTTTGACATTCATTGTGAGAATTTGATCTCGTGAGTTATCGTAAATGCTGTATTAAGTTATCTACCTAGTTCGTATGCATTAGGTTCCAAGGCTAAGTAATAGGCTAAGCTCTGCTTGTACAAATCTGCAATATATCAAAGGCTTATCTGTAGACTAAACTTTGTCCGTATGAATCTGCCTGATTATCTGTGAGTCATTCTCTCTTTTTATCAAATCTATTTACAAAATCATATTTATTTTCAAAGTTATAATTACGGGGATTAAGTCTTTGTAATCACCAAGTTACAGCCGGTATGTGGGGTTTTGTATACATTACTTGATAATCGTCACCATTGGGGCAGCCAATGGGGGATATGACCATAGTCACAGACACCATTGGACGAATGGGCCAATGGGTCGAGTGGCAAGTACCGTGGGTAGTTGGATTGATATCAGAAACATTGTAATCGCTCTTAATACTGTAAATTATAACAAAAGAGTCGTTTTAGTAAAATGAATGAACTCACTCAGTATTTCCCGCTGACAAAACCTTTTTAAACACTTTTCAGGTAATTACAGTAGATTTGGAGTAAGAGATGGATACGGCACAAAAAGGCATCAAGAAGTGGCTTATTTTATTAATTAAATTTTTAGAAATATTGTTTTATATAATAAAATTTATCTTTATTAAAGCTACCATTATAAAACATGGGTTTATCCCATTTATTTATTAAAATAAAATCCGGTGTTTCTAAACTCTGATATTTTTCCTAACTCACGGTTCTGAGTAAATTTTCGCTGCAACGTTTTCAAAATAATCACCGGTACCACTGGACTGTTCGCGGCACCCGATTCCAAGGTGGGTCGGGGGTCGTGACAGCTACTCAAAGTCTCACCTTGGAAAGGTGTAGTCCGCTTTGGCAAACGAGGCAAACTCAATCCGCGTTATGTCGGACCGTTCAAAGTCATTGAGAAAATTGGCCAAGTCGCCTACAGGTTGGATCTACCTGAAGAACTCAGCGGAGTTCACAACGTATTCCACGTATCAAATCTGAAGAAGTGTCTGTCAGATGAGCCCTTCATAGTTCCTCTCAAGGAACTCACAATCGACGACCAGCTGCGATTCATCGAGGAACCAGTAGAGATTACTGATCGAGATGTTAAGATTCTCAAGCACACAAGAATACCTCTCGTTCGAGTTCGTTGGAATGCTCGTCGTGGCCCAGAGTATACCTGGGAACGCGAAGACCAAATGAAACTCAAGTACCCCCAGCTGTTTAAGAAAAACGCAACCACTACTGAGGCTGAAGCTACTGCAGAATTTCGGGACGAAATTCCAAATCAACGGGGGGATGATGTGACACCCCAGGAAAATCAGGAAAACAACGCAACTTAACTAGCTTCCTCAGTAACCACGCGCTAAATTTCGGGGCGAAATTCTCTTAACAGAGGGAGAATGTGACAACCCTCGAATTTACATGTAACCGTACAATTTATTAATAATAATTAATGTGCTTGACGACTGTGCGAAATCACTTAACTGCTTTCTGATATCTGTGTTATACTTACATGTACTTGTTAATATACTAATAGTGTACGGAAAGGTCACTAAATAGTCCGTTATATTTTCCTGAGTGTTGAAAATTAAAAAAAAAAACGTTATTTTTCAAGTTTAAGCGCGTACCGTGTGTTTCTGCGCGACACAGTGCTTCTACAGCAAAACGCAGACAACGCAGTAAATCTAGGAATATGCCAGGAATATGCTTGGAATATGCCAGGAATATGCTTGGAATATGCTTGGAATATGCCAGGAATATGCTTGGAATATGCTTGGAATATGCCAGGAATATGCCAGGAATATGCCAGGAATATGCCAGGAATATGCCAGGAATATGCCAGGAATATGCCAGGAATATGCCAGGAATATGCCAGGAATATGCCAGGAATATGCCAGGAATATGCTAGGAATATGCCTTATGGAAGACCTTATATAATCTACCACTCATCACTTCACTCAACCCTTTTTCTCTCCCTCACTTTCGGCTGCCATCATACCACCACCATACACCCACCATCAAGTCACTTTCTAGCCATTTTCCATCCATACAAAGGTGCAAGAAGGTGAACAACGAAGCTCCGTGCGTTCGGAAGTTGAAGGACCGCTCTCGTTTTCTTTTAACCACCACTTTTCCACACTTGAACTTCCCTAGCCTTGTGCTAGTAGTAAGTTTCTTAAATCTTCATATTGTTCATGTATTTTATGGTTAATAGATGATTAATGGTTAAAAACTTATGAAACTCTAAAAGAACTTGCAATAGTCTTGGATAAAAGATGAATAAAGAGAAGATAGGTGTGTAAATCATGTAGATCTTGTGTGATTATGATGATTGGGTGATTATATGATGCTTTACTGAATAATATTAGTATATGATGTTGTTGTGGTCACTAAACTCGTTAACGGAATCGATCGAACATGATTTAGAAGGTTAAACACTTGAAATCAGAATCTGTCTAACTTTTACAGCCCACTTCTGTTGGCTGTAAACAGGTCTTAACCTCAACGAAAAATCGATATTTTGAATCTAAAATATGTTATTATGAAATACGATTCTAATGGCACCGGAATCGTAATTTTTGGACTCCGTTTACTATTTTTAAAGTGTTAATTTGTAACAGCTACTTAAGCTGAATTTTTACAGCAACAAATGGGTGTCGTACTTTCAGTCATAACCTGAGTTTTATGATGAATCGGACCATGAAATTTGTACGGTAGATGATAACCGATGTATTTGTAATTACCCCACTGGAATTTCGTAAATCGGACACTCGACGAATTTTTAATAAATTGTTTCGTGGACTATGGTCAGAAATACATAAATCTGAGTTCAGTCCCGAATATGAATTTTTATAAAATATGGGTAATGAACCGGACCCCGATATTTTTACACAATAAAATATGGAATGTTTATGACGTTCTATAAAAATTTGGGAATTTTTGGAATAATCTAACTATTTTATTAAAATCCCCGAAAACAGCCGGTTTTGAATATTAATGCTGAAATAACATAAGTTGTGATTTGCGTGTCTAAATGTCGAGTATGCTATCTGTGAATGATTTGACATGTTATATGTGTTATATGCATTATTGTATGTTTGCTTATGAGTGGGGAATGGATGGGAAGTATATATGGGCGTAAATCGTTAAAGTGTGTGCCTGTTATGTGGTAGAAGTAATGTGCAAATAAACCGTACGTAGGATACGTGTTATGCATGAGAAACTGATTGTTATCCGTACCTTATTAGGACGCGATTGACCGACCTTGACTGTTAACTATATTGAGAATCTAACCGAGCAAACCGAGGTGAGTTCACACTTTCTAAGGCATGGGATTCCCGGTGGTTTGGGAATGGGTTAAAGAATTAAAACTAAATCTACATATCCTCCTTGGGTAGGATTTGTACGGCCATCCTCCGTAGAGTGGATGCCATTATTAAACCTACGAATTCTCCTGGTGCAGAATACGTACGTTCGTCCTCCTGGTGCAGGACAACAACCTTAAAACTAGCTAGACAAAACTCTATCATGAAGTCCCTCAATTTATATCGACTTAATCGCCGAGGCCAATGGCGAGCGGGTCATTAGTTAATAGCGCTATTAGGTTTAACAAACCTCACACCGTGCCAGTCGGACGGGCGTGTACTAATGGACTATGGCAGATTGTCAGTGATGATAGACACTGATATAGGGCACAACTTATTTGCGTAGCAGTCGATATCATTCCGTCTAGTAGTTCAAACGGGGAAAACCCCCACTGATCATGGTTATGGATTGGGTAAAGAAAAAGGAAATGGTTAAACATACTTTCAACTACGGGGTAACCCCCACGGCAATTACGCCAACGAAAGTCAAACCACGTTTTCAGAAACAACTTAAAACTAAACAACCAAACGTGAACTCACTCA
Source organism: Helianthus tuberosus (assembly GCA_030545235.1). Taxonomy (NCBI): domain Eukaryota; kingdom Viridiplantae; phylum Streptophyta; class Magnoliopsida; order Asterales; family Asteraceae; genus Helianthus; species Helianthus tuberosus. The sequence goes on from CM060355.1 coordinate 167,885,329, forward strand.
ACTTTGTTGTTGACTAGTTGTTACATGCCTTACAGGTCGCTAAATGTTTGGAGCTTGCACGAGGAAGGAGTCGTTGTGGTGTACGGACGGTTATGTCCAGTGTTTAATATTTAAAACATTATGAACTTATTAAACCTAAGTGTTGGACTTTAAACTTATGAACTGCGAACTTATACTTTTGAACTCACGTTTATGCTTCCGCTGTTTAAACCAAACAAGGTTAACTGGCTTTGGTCACCAATCGTATTATGTTTGGTTTTATTTACTTAATTGAGTTGTTTAATATGATTGGTGGCTCGATCCTAGTCATGTCACGCCTCCAAGCGGTGGTACTCCGCATGGTGGATTTTGGGGGTGTGACACGAACACCATGTAGAATGCAAATGTGAAATGTTGTGTGCTAACCGATAATTTTACAGATAAGAATGGTGGAATTCTCTAGTATGATGATAGTGGTAGAGCTGATGGAAGAATGCTCATGAGTGGGAGCGTATTACACGAATGAATGGGATCGATTCTGGTACGGAAAGTATCTATACAGAAGTGGGTCGATCCGACTTACGGATCACTGACCTATGTAATGAAGTCGAGGTTAGTAAAATGTTAATTCTTGATTAATAAGCAAGAATATGTAAATTTATCTGTACGTATGAACGGATTGAAGGGTAGGATAATTATGGAATGGTATGAAATAATCGAATTCTAACGATCAACATAAGAAAATATTTATGTCATTAGGAAGAGAGTATTGAGGCCTTGAATGAAAATTTGTATGAAGCTCAGGCACGACATACCCGGTTAGTATAACAAGTAGTATAAGCACAGAGCTAATAATAAGGTGTTGCTAACGACTAAATTTGAGGCTAGACTTAAAGTTGTAAAGTATCTCAAGTAACGACACCAACCGTTGGATGATGCTTTATCCTTATATTGAGTACGAACAAGTAATTGTGAGGAGGATAGTCTTGGTTTTAGTACTACTAGGTAATCGAATGTTCAAAGTATGCATGTGATGATGCAATGATCCCTCGTATGAGTACAAGAATGATTAGAAGACATGTAGAAATGGAAAGTGAGGATATATTTATGATGATCAAAGGAAACCTCATAGATGATGTAGGAATAGAATGACATGAATTGAAATAGTTTGAATAAGTAGAAACATGAGTGTATTATGTTTTATTAGAAGGAAAGAAACAAGTCGTAAAATCTTAGGTTGTGTAACCAATAGAAAGACGAATGAACCGTTAGTAATGAAATGTGCTAGGAACTAGCACTTTAAGGTGTAAGACATTAATAAGGACCTGGATAAATTTTCAATCAAATTACGTGTATGAAAAGGTAAATTACATAATTTAAGAACGTAGGGACAATGTGTAAAATTATGTTTACGCAGGAATAGAACTCTTGCCAAGATCCTGAATGTAATTAAGTTGTAGTAAGCCTCGCGAATGAATAAGACGATAAAGTAAGAGTGGAATGGGTTTAGTAGGAATGAGAAGGGTTTCGGGGACGAAACCTTCTTTAAGGGGGTAGATTTGTAACACCCCATAAATTGCAAAATAGAATGTTTTAATGTCTAAATGTTTTATATAATTAGATAAGTTTTTAAAATATCAAGAAAGTTTATAAAACTTGGAAAAAGGTTATTAAGTGACAACAATAGATAACATGGGGGTTGAATGTGTAAGATTTGATAAATAACATAATAAAATTAAAAACCCAGTAGTTGGGTGCGTGTGGGTATCGCGACCAGAAGGGGGGAAGAAAGGGTGAAACCCTACTTGTTCAATCAAGGTCAAAATTCAGCAAATTAATGGTGGTTCTTGACATAAATCGAATGCATGTGCTTGATTACTCACTAATCTAAGTATTCTGATCATAAGGTAAGAAAGAATTTCTTGTTTTGATGCATCTTGATGAAGTGGGTTTTACCAATCCGTGAATCACTATGAAATTGAGTTTATATATGAGTTAAAATCACTAGTTAGAAGGTATATTATGCTTCAATTTGATTTGCTAAAGATTTGAGAGAAAACCCACTTATTCTAGTAGGATGATGTTTATGTCATTTGAATAAGTAGAGCAATTCTATGAATAATTGTGTGAACACTAGAACATTGATAGATTACTATGTGTAGGATGAATGATTTGTGCAAGAATGGTTGATTATGTGAATTATGATGAAATTTCGAGTGAAATTGTGCATTGATTACTTGTACATTAGGCTTAGATGTTAGTACGCACACAAGGTGTATGATGAAATGTCTAGGTGAAGTTAGAATGAGAGATATTTAGAAAAGATTTTGTGAAAACTAAATCTGTCCAGAAAGTTACAGCCGAATGTAACTGGCTGTAATTGGGTCAAATCTTGTCAAAAACTGATGTTTATTGAGTTTGTGATGAACTTCCAGGAAATATCTTTAAAACCCCACTGGAATCGCATTTTTTCGACGAAAATTGAGCGTTTTATGAATTTTTCCGTATCGAAGGTCAAGCTGCGTTTTCTGGCAGAATTTGCAGCCCATTATGAATGTCATAACTCAATTTAGGAATTTTGTTATGATCTCAAATTTTTACTGTAGATATTTTTAAGTGATTAAAAGAATCGTCAATTGGAATTTCGTCATTCGGATAAACGAGGAATTTTAAATGAATTTTTCCGTAAGCTGCAGTCAGAAATGACGAATCTGATTGCAGCTTAGTAAATGAATTTTTATAAATTTTTGGTAGAGAGTTAGACTCTAAAATTTTAACACAAGGATAACCCCTTCGAGGGGCACATCACATAAAAAGATTGTAATTTTTGCAAGCTCGAAAGTATAGTAAACAGCCGTTCCAAAACAGCCTATTTTCAGTGAATTGAGCTATACATGTTAGTGAATGATTGGTTAATAAAAGTAATGTGACTAAGTGGTTATATGTTTACCGGATTTGAAAGTGTGTATGATTGACAGTTGACTTTTTAGAAAGTCGACAAGGTATGAATAATAAGGTTAGACTTCCGAACACTATTGTGAGAATAAGGAGATCATGTGAATATTTGCTAGATTATTATATGACGTACATGACGGTAAGTTGAATTGGTTATGTTATGAATGATGTGATAATGGATCTGTGCCATATGTATGTTAGTTTTTGCCTAATAAAAGTCAATGAGACATAGGAACGTAATGATTGATAAGATGAATGATCATGTATACTAACAATGTTGTAATAAAATGGAATGAAAGGATATGCATCGCGTTAGCAAGGAATCAAGCGAAGAAAGCTAACGAGTTAAGAGGAGACAAGGAAGTGAAAGCGAGAACGGACGCTCAAGGTAAGTGAATTTCGATTCACCTTTTAGTAGGTTTAATAAATTTAATACGTATGTTTATGAAATATCATGAAAGTGCATGTATTAATCAGGAGCATTAAGCTAATAATGCTTTAATAGGTTGAAGGTTGTTATTTAAGCCGAAAGAAAATTGGTAAGTTCAAACGGGTCAAATTTATGTGTATAAGTCGTGTAATGTAACATAATTCGTTATGGTTAGGACCCCCGGGTAAGGGTTTTTAGTCGTTATGCAAGGGAAACGTTTTACGGATAATTAGAAGCAAGCCTCAAGTGTTTCAGATATAAGTCGATCAAGATATGCTAGTTTTAGTAATTAAAATGGGTTTTGAGTTGGGCACTACCATAGCTTATGGTGGAGCTGCCGCGCCCCGCGAAATAGTAGCCAAAGCTTACATGGCCCGCGAGGGACCGTGCGGCTGGCATTTTGCTGAATTTTTTATATTCTGAGCATGGGACTTGACTAAAAAGGGTTTTCCAAGGCCTCATAACTTATGTTAAGAATGGTTTCGAATTTAATTGATGTTAAAGGTCGTCGGTTAGTGACTAAAAGGATTGTTTCGTGTTAGTGTAGGAAATTTTATAAGCATATATGTATAACAATCTAGAAGGCATGTAGGTCGATTTGTATATCGTCTATATTATGTAAAGTTATGAACATGTCATTTCGGCATAAACCTATATGTAAGAAGTGGTAAACATGAACTTGTGTATATATTCGTGAATAATTGTTTGTGCGTAGGAAGGGACATAGGCATGTATGAAGGTACGCATGTATAGATGCATATATGATAATAAGTGTGTAATTGTGAATGTATGTGTGAATGAATGTACAATGCTAGAGACATATGTATGAACGTTATCTAGGCGTTTGAGTATTTACGATTACTAATGATGTGCTTAAGTTGGAATGCAATGCAGGTATGAGATTGCCGGGTTCATGAAAGAATGAAATCGGGTTTGGATAAAGAGTATTTAAGAAAGCGCTTGGATAATTCCACGTTTACTTCATAGAATGCTTTACGAATTTCTATTATATGCTTTAATGTTGTATGGTGTGTTAATGACTAATGGGTGGGTTGTACGTGGTGTCCGCAGGTGTCGTTCGGGTTTCCTCTACCACTAGCGAAGTGAAGCAGACATAGATCGAGTCGAGAGCAAGGATTGTACGGGAAAGAAAGGTCACATAGTTTGTTTTAAATAGGTCATGAAGCCTTGATATAATGTAACATTGTGAATCCTTTCTAATGAATGAATTAAAAGTTGTAATTGGGTCTTCATGTAGTTAATATGACTTTTTAAGAACGAAATTTTTGGGCTCATATTTTCCGTTGTGTCCTGTTTAAGTTTTTACATGTTGGTCATACAGGGAATTGTTCATAATACGAACGGGTCATGCCCGAATTTTGTTAAATAATAGTATGATAATATTACTTTTCGGATTAGGAAATCTGGGCGTTATAAGCTTGGCTTTATGCAACAGCGCTACGTGGTCCTTTGTGATAATGAAAGTGCTATTCACCTTGCGAAAAATTCTATGTTTCACAAAGAACAAAACATATTGATGTTAGGTATCATTGGATTAAAGATGCTATTGAAGACAAGCTATTTGAACTTGACAAAGTTCATACCGATGATAATGGTTCCGATATGTTTACTAAACCTTTAGCAAGGGAAAAGTTGAAGGTATGTTGCTCTATCGCCGGGATGGCGAACTCTTTCTCATAGACAAAAAGGGGGAGTTTTGTTGGGTTATTTTTGCCCATGAGAAAGCCCAACATATTTATCCTACATGGGTATTATTATTATTATTATAAAAAAAGAAAAAAATATATATGTGTGGACGTCAATAAGGGAACAACAAATATGAAAGTTGTGAATTAATATTGTTGGCTTTTGTTTTTGGGCCATGGGCTTGCTACTGTGAAGATAGAACAAAAAGAAAAAGAATGGTAGTTTCTTGGTGAACAAAATTGACGCACGAAAATAAAATATATATTTTAGGGTTTTGTGCTTCTAGACAATATAATATCAGACGCAAGAAAACGTGTTTCTTGGTGTGCCTCTGCCGTCGCAAGAGAAGAAAAAAGTGACTTCATTATTGGGTGTTTTGTGAAGATAAGAGACGTTCCAGAGATTGTTGTTTTCTCGTTGGTGATACCTCTTACTCGTTAACTTGTTTTGTTTTTATTCCATATACTTGAAGTTAGTTTGTGCCAAGTATATGATGATTTTGTATGCCTCTAGTTTTATCTAGGGAAGACTTTGTATTGCTATTTTGGTGATAGTGGATTTTAAGCGGCTCTAGTAGTCCCGTGGTTTTTACTCTCCTTTTTAGAGGTTTTCCACGCTAAAATTCGGTGTCCCTTTATTATTACTTTTATACCTATTTGTTTGCATCCTCACAGGTTCATTCGAGTTGGGAAAATATTTGGTCAAACGAAGTTTGCTTCCGCGTTTTAGTTTACCGTTTGTGACCGGGTTGCGCGTTTTTCCCATCATACACTTGTACCAACTCACAAACAAATATACTACACGTTTTTGTTACTAGCAAACTTGCTAACACCATCCAAATTTGAACTTCTGAGAAGAAACGGTTATTGGATCAACCCAGTGACTATAAACGTATTTAATTAACTCATTATTTTTAAGCATAGTAAGATTAGATGAATAATGGGTTGCTGGTTCTTGTAGCCTACTTCAGTTAACTAATATACGTTCCATACAGGCTCTCACCGGTAACTATATACATGTTCTGAAATGTTACTTGGGGTTGGGGGCTTGGGCGCACCTATTCTTAAATGGTAGCATTTTGATCAGGGCCGGCTCAACCCTTTTAGAGGCCTAAAGCGAAGTTAAGAATTGGGGTCCTTTTTTTCTTAAAAACTAAGTTTATTAAGGACCCGCGTTGCGACAATCCTGTCAACGGGAAAAAAAATAGGCGACGTAAAAGCGTTAACCCACACACGCACGTTGTGTCGTGTTAACTCGTAAAAATTAGAATGAAATGTAAAAACGTTGACCCACACAAGCACATGTTAACTCGCAAAATTTAGAACGAATCGTAAAACAAAAAAGATTGTGAAATATGAATCGTGTTTTCCTAAACCCTCCGCCCGCTAGTTTAGCACAACAGATAATCAGGTATGAGTGTTTGGATAGGATAGGAGCAAACTGATTATGATAACCCAACTATTTGAGGTTAAAACAATCAACTTTAAATAATCTGTTCACAGTTGCTTACCAACCTAATAATCTAACCTAATTATGATAATCTTCTATTAGTCTCATAAATAAGCAAACCAATAATTAAAGTGTCCATTACTTTCACAATTTGATTCAATAGCTTAAAAGAGTAAATTAAACTATACGCAATTCACAGTTTAAAACAATTCATATAAGTAACAAGTACACACAATTGCCAAAAAAAAAAACAATCTTACTTACATATCCAGTGATTCAAAAGTCAGATTTATCAGCAGGTTCAAAGCATCTTCAGGATCATAAATTCAGAACTGGATCTCGTAAGTTAGCAAGTGTTCACTTGATCCAAGTCAATGATGTAGAATTGCAGATCAATCATTATCGAAAATTTAAAAAATATTGTTTCTGAAACTAGGGTTTTTTTTGTTAGGCCACCGTTCAATTAACAAGACAACAGGAAGTGAAGGAAGTGAGGCCCTTGAAAAGTGGTGGCCCAAGGCTTTTGCCTCATTTGGCTTACCCTTGGGCCGGGCCTGATTTTGATAAGGTCCTTTTATAAAAATATATATATATATATATTTATTACATTTTGTTTTATTGTTAACTGTTTTCCATAGAAAGAATCATCTTCTAGGATACAAGGATTAGGTGAAGAAGACCCATCTCTTCCAAATAAGTTGGATCTCATGAAACTTCAAAGTAGTTATATATGAATTAAAAAGTTTACAGAATGTTTTAACTGGTTAAATAATCCCCACAACAATTCTGATGAGCAGTATAGTATAGAATTAGTCACAAAAGTCATAAATTTTGCATCTAATAAATTGTAGGGTAGATATACAAATAAAAAAATCTTGCATTTTATCAAATATTTGATGTCCATATCAACATCCATTTCAAGATAGGTTCAAGTATTTGAGTCTATCACCAAATGCAAATTTGTAAAGATACGTGCATTGTTGTCATGTAACTTCACATAAACCAAAATTAGTAACATTCAAAATTATGTTGAAGTTTTTGAGAGCCACATACCTAAAAATATCATATAAATTAACGTTGTAGAATATTTAATCGCCTTTAATTAGCCAAGCTAAATTACACTCTCATTTGGGTTATTTGTTATTACACCGGTTAACATCTAAAACCGCAAATCATAAAAGAAGCGAATTATTAAATAAGTGATATATATATATATATATACATATACATGCTACTCTTGCATTTTATTTACTAAAACAATATTCTAACAACATACAGTTCTTACCCGACAATATTATTTAAAACAACAACAATCCTAAGATACAACAAGTACACATCGTTTATTTATAAAATTTTGATACTACAAAAGCACACCTAATAAACTAGCCAATGATGGGTGTTTTAGTCACCAATCCCTCAGCATTCACCACAACCCACACACGGTTGGACACAACATCATATCCGTGGGAGAATTTTCAGATATTATGATAGCATCAACTAGTGGATTTTCTTTCTCAATTATCGCTTTTGCCACTTCTCCTTTTTCCCCTACAAGCTCTGGCCATGAATTCTTTCCTGGTACAATGAAATCAGGTACACTGTCGTTGGATATGACATCGGGCTTACCTTCCACGGAACATCTCGCTTTCCCCATCTTGCTCATCGATGGCAGTCCTGATCATGATTAACAACTTTGGTTAAAATATGTGTAACTACATGTATATATATTTGACTCATTATATGTATGATTTGTTTATTTGAAACGTACAAAGAACTGGAGAACCGTGGGTAGCGATCGTTGGCTTTTGGAGTAGAGACAAGGAGGGTGATGAGATTGGAAGAGAGGTGGAGATGGATGCCATCTTCTTCTTTACTAGAGTTGCAAGAACTTGAAGCTTTAAAAATGGAGATTGTTGTTGAATGTAAAGGGGTTTGGTTTGTGCTATATATAGACTTGAATGGTTTATTAAAATTATTATATTTTATTTATTCAACCACATAAATTGAAATCTTTACATGACCAGTGGTTTCACTCCACGTCGCATGGCATAGCTACATCGTAATGAGATATTTGGTTTCTATATTTATACGCCTAGTATAGCCCTGTACAGGCCTGTAAGCGGCATATAGAAGACTCGTACAGGCCTGTATATGTCGTATATGTGACTGATTTGACATTTTACTAGGTTTGACCCATGGTTGAAGACATAAACCCTATACGTTGCGTACAAATTTGTACGTGACGTATATAGGAGGTCCCATTTTTGGTATCTGGTTAGAGAAATGAACCTTATACGTCACATACAGGTCTGTATGTAGCGTATATAAAAGTCCCACTTAGGAAAATATATTTAAATAATATACAGGATCCTCATATAGTTTTTTAGACACCACATGTTTAGTGTGTTTTTGAAAACTTCACTTCCATATCATTTTAAATCCATTGTCTGAATGTTTGTGAGGACCATCACCAGGGCGTACGTTATCCTAGTAGTTTTTTAGCCACCACATGTTTCATCAGCATGTAAAACGTTTCTATGAAAACTTTCGAAATCACTTTTATATTCATTTTAAATCTATTGTTTGAATGTTTGCGAGGGACGTCAGTGGCACCTAGAGGTGTCAGTCAAGCCGGATTGATAGGTGTGGGTTGAGAATTTAATTCTTCAACCCAAACCCGTCGAATCGTATACTTACTCATGTCGTTCCGTGCCATGCCACTTAAAACCATGTCGTGCTTGAGTCGACCCTTTTATGTTCGTTTGTTAATGTAAGTAATGGCATGTGACTTTACACTAATTACTTCCTTTCATGTTCATTGGTGTCCTTTTAATTGCTTTCGATTATTTATCTCTCATTCCAAGCTAACAAACTTGAGGTTATAAATGGGTACTGGTTTGAACTAATAAATGAAATTTTTGAAATCGAAGAGTTGACGAAACACTTCAAAACAGAATTTATTTCACCTTTAGAAGTTAATTGTTAAAGGAAAGTTAAAAATTAATATTTGGGGTGAGAAACAGTTTAACGTGCGAATGTTACAAATAACTAAAATAATTATTATTGTGCTACTACAAAACTATATCTTAATAATTATTACTCTAAGAATTGTTTGTATTTCATCTTAACAAGAGGAGCCGACATCATAAAAACAGGACGAGGGACCTAAATCAGATCTTGGTGTTTCTCTAGTCCCCCACCCACACCGATGTAGATTTGGGTAGCAACAATGCTAACGTGGGTGAGACTTGTTTAGGTTATGTAATTTATAATCGCTAACTTTAGGTTATGTGATCATCAAAAGACAAATAAAGAAAGAGCCCCCAATTTAACAATTAATAAATGCGGCGGTCATTGTGGTTTTATATGCTTTTCACTACAAGAAAACGTGACTATAGAGGCGACGTGTGTCGCCTCTATTCATCCAGATCATCGCCGCTATTGGTAATAGCATAGACATATTGTGGCTATTGTAACGCAGCTATTGATGGGACGCTATTGACCACTTGTCGCTGCTATTCGTCTGTGTCACCGCTATTGGTGGTTGACCTACCTTTAGCAGAGACACTTCGTCGCTAATAAGACATCCCTAATGACCTTTGTCGCTATTACCTGATGAGTATTAGCAGCGACATGTCACTGCTAAAAGTCTTTTTTTTTTCAATATTTTTGCTGCTTTTACAATATTTCCCAGCTTTTACGAATACATAAAACCTACCGATTTCACTTTTCAAAAACACACAAACAAACTACATAAACACAATAATTATATGTTCGTACATACTAACATTCATTACTTAAAAGTTAGTCGTTTAATTTGGACAGAACGTCCTAAAATTTCATAAAACATGAAAAACTACATGTCGTCATTAGCTTCCTCGTTATCGAAAATGTCATCATCAACGCCTGCGGGTTGCTTTCCCCTCGAACCGAGATAGTCTTCATGGTGGCTCAAAAATGACGGGGTTTGGAACAACCCCGAAACAAATTCCTACCATAAAAATATATCAAAACCCAAATTAGCATATTAACATTCTACTAACATAAGATATACCAAAGTTACCAATTTCCTAACAAAACTACTAATATAACCCAACATTTACCAAAGTAAAATATGATAGTTTAGACCTCAGAATATTGTTGTTGACTTTGAGACTGTGCACCAACATTGGGGGGCGTTTTAGAAGGTTTATGCCCAATCCCTCGGAACCATCCCCGCCGATCACCCAAGGCCTTTTGAAACGAGGCAACCTCACTCGGCGGTTGACAACTACCGTCTTCTTCGGCACGTTCGTTTTGACCCATAATCTCTTGTTCCAAAGCTAGCTGTATTTTACGAAGATGATGAGGTTCCTGTAAAAAGGACCTTTTTCATGAGAAGTTTGAGAAGACATAGAAATTGACATGTAGGTTGTATTTAGTTGTGGGACACCATGTGGGACAGCTGTCGCTTAGAGTTTAAAGAGGACAACACGTCACTTCTATTGCCTCACCCGACGCCTCTATTGCTTAGAACAAACACCAGCCGTTGGATCATGACAAGGAATGAGTGGCTAGGGTTAGTTGTGGGATACCGTGTTCCGGATCGACCCATAGCGGCGACATATGGTCCGTTGCTGCTATTGGTGTCGCCTCTATTGCCCCGTTTTCTTGTAGTGTGTGGCCCTCGAAATAGTTGAACAACTGAATAATTCTAGGTACAAAAATAAGACTTTAATTTCGTTGATGAACCACCTACCCTATATAGGCGAGCAATCAAAATCTGCTTTCATCATCAACCGCGTTAAACAGCTTCACTATTACATAACTATAGTTATGAAACTCATATGTTACACATCTTATTTATTAATGCATTGGTACATCATGTATTTATTTATCCAATTACAATATATATGGTGACTGCACCTCCTAGTTACTACACTACGTCAAAAATGGCCTACGGCCACACGTTTCTCAAAACCGTCCGGCCATACTTTTGATTAAATGTGTGGCCAAATGACATTTTTAACATTTGGAAAACTTTCAGTCCACTTACCGCCACACATTTTACGTATTCATGTGGCCATTATATAACAACTCAAAACTTTTAGCCACACTTTAAGAAAAAAGTGTGACATTTACTAAGCACACTAAAAAAGTGTGGTCAAATGTGACCTACGACCACGGTAATTGTTTTATGTGACCATAAACATATATTTTTGAAACCGTCAGCCACATTTTAAGAAAAAAACTGTGATATTTATTAGTCACACAGGAAATGTGCGGCCACATGTGATCTATGGCCATGGTATGCTTTAATGATGTGGCTAAAAGCATATATTTGGAAAAAAAAACTAAGACATTAGTAGCCACACTAAAAAAAAGTGTGACCAAATATGATCTACGGCCACAATATCTGTGTGATGGTGTGGCAAAAAGGTAATACATATGGCCACATATACTGTTTTGTGTGACCGAAAGTTAGGGAATAGTCATACTTAAAATTACAAGATGCGGCACATTTCGCATTCCCTTCCAACACTTATAAATGAAAATGTGAGTACACTTGAATGGATTTCACCTTATACATTTTTATTTTGTGATGTATTTCTCCTCTCTCTCGCTGCCATGTGGCGCTTTTTACATGTGGCACATTACGCATTCCCTTCCAACCCTTCTCCTAAGTTCTATGGCCTCTTGTGATACAAACCCTAATTATTTGATTCGTTATGAAGCATCCCTCTTCACCCTTCTCTTAAATTCTATAAATATATGAGGCTCTGATTGGAATAATCTAAATATATGATGCCTCTGATTATTTACTAATTACTTTTCTCTGCAAACCCTTAAAGTCATCTTCTCCATCGTGCATCCTCCGCTGTTCACGATTCAATCGCAAGAGGTAAGTCTCATCTTGGGCTTTTATTCTTATGTTTTTTATCACTATGGTACGTCGCCTAGGGTTTGTTCGTATTCGGTTGTATACGAGTTAGGGTTTTTGTACATCGAAATTGACAACAAATCTGAGTTATTAATATCTACACATCATTACTTTGTAATCGATTGTGATTTTTCTAGATAATTTTCGTTTGTTATTCATATTAGTTGTTCTAGGTTTGTTTTTCTTTAACAATTTCTTCTTAGGTTTGTTTTTCTTTAACATGTACTTGTCCTAGATAGAGGATCTCATGTTTGAGGCATGAAAATTTAGGATTTCTTTATTTCTGCTTTTGTAAAATTAGGGTTTCTTACTTCTTCAATGTTATTTTATTGTTCCATTCAATTTTTCACCACCACTAACCTGATTTAGTCTTTTTTTTATGTATAGTTTATCGATACTCAAATCTAAATGCGTTAACAGTTACGTAAGCTAAAAGTATCAGTTTTGTTTCTTATTTTGTTTGTAGATGTTGCATCTTATATGATATTTTAACATTTTTGTTCTTCAATCTGAAGAGGGTATACATGTTTCTTTGTAAATGCACCAAAAGTTTGATAAATGCTGGATGTTGCTGAAGTTTCAACATTGAAGGACTAATCTTGTAATTATGTGAAAGTGTCTCAAGTTTGGACAAGGGTTCTTATACATATGCGAACTTGTGGGTTTAGAATGTAAGTACTTGAGGTTCTTTTATATGGGGCGAATTTGTATTTTCTAGTTAGTGGTCAGTACTTATTTGTTAAGTACTGACTAGGGTTTCATTGTAAGGGTCCGTATTTAGTTGTGTATATATACTAAGTGTCTTATACGCATTCAGTGACCAATGGATTCAATGAAACAGTGAAATTTTGGAGGAAAGTTCTTGTGCAAACAAACCCTAGATTTGTGTGTTCTTCATTCAATCTGTGTGATTGTTGATTGTGAATACTCTGTGTATTCACGGTTCTATCATCTTCTACTCCTTCCGTACAAGCTCTATGTTGCGGTACGAGGCACGCGGTGGTTTCAGCACATCTCGCGTGTGTTCGATCGGTCCAGTTCGTGTGTTTGTTGAAGGAAGACAACCTTACAAGTGGTATCAGAGCAGGCTCTATATACAGAGTGCTCTTACAGCTGTAGACTTCGTGTTGGCGGTTAGATTTCATTCGGTTTTGTTTGTTCTAGTGGGTTTTCAGGTTTCTAGGGTTTTATCACACTTTTCTCATCTTTTTCATAGATTCTTCATGTGTTTCTTGATTTTTCATCATGGATGGTGATTAGGGTTTAGTTGTGAGTGTTTGTGCTTGATTTGATTGTTGAAATTTTGCTCAGATTGTGTCAGACCTAAAGTTCTCTTCAAATTCTCTAGGTTTCTGATTCTCTGAAGTTATTGATGATCCTGCAAACCATAGTGACTTTGTCATTGGTAGCAATAGTGGAATTACCATTGGTGGAATTCTATATCTCCTGGAACGTCATCGTCAAGTGCAAGGCCGAGCGAACCAAGTGTGATTGTTCCTAAAGTCGACTCACATAGTCTTAAGCTCATAGAAGAAAATATGGCACTTCTTGCATCATTCATGACGGCATTCGAGAATTTCACACTTGGAAAATTAGTTGAACCATCGACTCTCGATGAAGATCTTGATCAAATCGATCAAGATGAATTAGGGGAGCTTGATTTGCAATTAAGTGTGGCGTTACTGGTGAGAAGAGCAAAGAAATTTCTTCAGCGAACGGGAAGGAGTTTCATTGGTGGTAACACTAAGACATGAATGGGAATTTTCATGACCAAAGTTAAATGCTACAACTCTGGTATCTATGGTCATTATGTAAGAGAGTGTCAAAAACCAAAGAATAGAGAAGGCAATAATGGCCAAGGAGGCTCAGCAAGATTCAACAACAACAGTCCAGCCCCATCCAATACAACTTCTACCACTTCAACAACAACGTAATATGATAACCTTACTCCTAATGCTAATAACGCTATGATTGTTCTACCCCTTCAAACTGTTAGGGAGCCACACGATTGGGGAATTGTGATGGAAGAAATAGCTACTGCTATTGTTTCACAAGCGTTTATTGTCGAGATCGTTGAAGAGGGGTTTGGAGATTTGTTTGAAGAGGTGAATGTGGAAGAGTTGACTGTGGTGGCGGAAGCTCTAAGTGAGAATCTGGAAATGGAGAAAATCATTGAAGCTGAGGAGGACTGATGTGTGCAAAATGCAACATATAAATTACATCAAATATGACATTAAACTGTGATATTTATTAGTCACACTGGAAATGTGCGGCCACATGTGATCTATGGCCATGGTATGCTTTAATGATGTGGCTAAAAGCATATATTTGGAAAAAAAAACTAAGACATTAGTAGGCACACTAAAAAAAAGTGTGGCCAAATATGATCTACGGCCACAATATCTGTGTGATGGTGTGGCAAAAAGGTAATACATATGGCCACATATACTATTTTGTGTGACCGAAGGTTAGGCAATAGTCATACTTAAAATTACAAGATGTGGCACATTTCGCATTCCCTTCCAACACTTATAAATGAAAATGTGAGTACACTTGAATGGATTTCACCTTATACATTTTTATTTTGTGATGTATTTCTCCTCTCTCTCGCTGCCATGTGGCGATTTTTACATGTGGCACATTACGCATTCCCTTCCAACCCTTCTCCTAAGTTCTATGGCCTCTTGTGATGCAAACCCTAATTATTTGATTCGTTATGAAGCATCCCACCTCACCCTTCTCTTAAATTCTATAAATATATGAGGCTCTGATTGGAATAATGTAAATATATGATGCCTCTGATTATTTACTAATTACTTTTCTCTGCAAACCCTTAAAGTCGTCTTCTCCATCGTGCATCCTCCACTGTTCACGATTCAATCGCAAGAGGTAAGTCTCATCTTGGGCTTTTATTCTTATGTTTTTCATCACTATGGTATGTCGCCTAGGGTTTGTTCGTATTCAGTTGTATACGAGTTAGGGTTTTTGTACATCGAAATTGACAACAAATCTGAGTTATTAATATCTATACATCATTACTTTGTAATCGATTGTGATTTTTCTAGATAATTTTCGTTTGTTATTCATATTAGTTTTTCTAGGTTTGTTTTTCTTTAACAATTTCTTCTTAGGTTTGTTTTTCTTTAACATGTACTTGTCCTAGATAGAGGATCTCATGTTTGAGGCATGAAATATAGGATTTCTTTATTTCTGCTTCTGTAAAATTAGGGTTTCTTACTTCTTCAATCTTATTTTGTTGTTCCATTCAATTTTT
This sequence comes from Helianthus tuberosus, assembly GCA_030545235.1. Classification (NCBI taxonomy): domain Eukaryota; kingdom Viridiplantae; phylum Streptophyta; class Magnoliopsida; order Asterales; family Asteraceae; genus Helianthus; species Helianthus tuberosus. The sequence continues at coordinate 167,901,043 of CM060355.1, forward strand.
CACCACCACTAACCTGATTTAGTCTTTTTTTTATGTATAGTTTATCGATACTCAAATCTAAATGCGTTAACAGTTACGTAAGCTAAAAGTATCAGTTTTGTTTCTTATTTTGTTTGTAGATGTTGCATCTTATATGATATTTTAACATTTTTGTTCTTCAGTCTGAAGAGGGTATACATGTTTCTTTGTAAATGCACCAAAAGTTTGATAAATGCTGGATGTTGCTGAAGTTTCAACATTGAAGGTCTAATCTTGTAATTATGTGAAAGTGTCACAAGTTTGGACAAGGGTTCTTATACATATGCGAACTTGTGTGTTTAGAATGTAAGTACTTGTGGATCTTTTATATGGTGCGAATTTGTATTTTCTAGTTAGTGGTCAGTACTTATTTGTTAAGTACTGACTAGGGTTTCATTGTAAGGGTCCGTATTTAGTTGTGTATATATACTAAGTGTCTTATACGCATTCAGTGACCAATGGATTCAATGAAACAGTGAAATTTTGGAGGAAAGTTCTTGTGCAAACAAACCCTAGATTTGTGTGTTCTTCATTCAATCTGTGTGATTGTTGATTGTGAATACTCTGTGTATTCACAGTTCTCTTATCTTCTACACCTTCTGTACAAGCTCTACGTTGCGGTACGAGCAAGCGGTGGTTTCAGCACATCGCGCGTGTGTTCGATCGGTCCAGTTCGTGTGTTTGTTGAAGGAAGACGACCTTACAAGTGGTATCAGAGCAGGCTCTATATATAGAGTGCTCTTACAGCTGTAGACTTCGTGTTGGCGGTTAGATTTCATTCGGTTTTGTTTGTTCTAGTGGGTTTTCAGGTTTCTAGGGTTTTCTCACACTTTTCTCATGTTTTTCATAGATTCTTCATGTGTTTCTTGATTTTTCATCATGGATGGTGATTAGGGTTTAGTTGTGACTGTTTGTGCTTGATTTGACTGTTGAAATTTTGCTCAAATTGTGTCAGACCTAAAGTTCTCTTCAAATTCTCTAGGTTTCTGATTCTCTGAAGTTATTGATGATCCTGCAAACCATAGTGACTTTGTCATTGGTAGCAATAGTGGAATTACCATTGGTGGAATTCTATATCTCCTGGAACGTCATCGTCAAGTGCAAGGCCAAGCGAAACAAGTGTGATTGTTCCTAAAGTCGACTCACATAGTCTTAAGCTCATAGAAGAAAATATGGCACTTCTTGCATCATTCATGACGGCATTCGAGAATTTCACACTTGGAAAATTAGTTGAACCATCGACTCTCGATGAAGATCTTGATCAAATCGATCAAGATGAATTAGGAGAGCTTGATTTGTAATTAAGTATGGCGTTACTGGTGAGAAGAGCAAAGAAATTTCTTCAGCGAATGGGAAAGAGTTTCATTGGTGGTAACACTAAGACATGAATGGGAATTTTCATGACCAAAGTTAAATGCTACAACTGTGGTATCTATGGTCATTATGTAAGAGAGTGTCGAAAACCAAAGAATAGAGAAGGCAACAATGGCCAAGGAGGCTCAGCAAGATTCAATAACAATAGTCCAGCCCCATCCAATACAGCTTCTACCACTTCAACAACAACGTAATCTGATAACCTTACTCCTAATGCTAATAACGCTATGATTGTTCTACCCCTTCAAACTGTTAGTGAGCCACACGATTGGGGAATTGTAATGGAAGAAACAACTACTCCTATTGTTTCACAAGCGTTTATTGTCGAGATCGTTGAAGAGGGGTTTGGAGATCTGTTTGAAGAGGCGAATGTGGAAGAGTTGACTGTGGTGGTGGAAGCTCTAAGTGAGAATCTGGAAATGGAGAAAATCATTGAAGCTGAGGAGGACTGATGTGTGCAAAATGCAACATATAAATTACATCAAATGTGGCATTAAACTAACCCTTTTTAAGTACTAATGTTGGAAAAAGTGTGTTTTTGTCTTCCTTTTGTATTTTCGGGATTAAATGAGCTCAAATGAACAAAAGAAGCAAAAAGGCAGCTAAATCTAACATAAATACAAGAAAAGGGATAAACGTGGCATGCCCGACCCCTCGACAACATCTTCCCAAGCAAAACAAGAGAACAGAAGGTTGAACATGCCTCCTGCTCAATGAGCACGGGGGCGTGCCCAATGAGCACGGGGGCGTGCCCAAGTGTCTGTTGAAAAGACAAAGCTGTAGAAGCTTCTATCATCCACCACGGGGGCGTGCCCAGTGGACACGGGGCCGTGGTCAACTCTAAGATTCGCAGAATCTGAGGAAATCCTGATAGTACATATACGCTTCTTCACACGGGGTCGTGCCTAGCGGACACGGGGGTGTGGTCAACTAATGCAGATAAACTGCATTTAATGAAGGAAGAGAAGTAGGGTGGACACGGGGCCGTGTCCGGGCTTCTGTGCAGGCTATAAACAGGGGTGCTTGGCTCATTTGCAAGCCATCACTTGGCAAACCACCTCTCTCACACTTCACCCACACTCCACCACCATCACAACCCACATCCACCACCATCATCCATCATAGAGTGTGTGAGTAGTCTCGGGATCCAAGATTGATCGTTAGAGTTCTTGACAATCAAAGGCCATGTTTTCCTAAGTCTCTTACATCACTTGGTGAAGACAAGTGTCTAGTGTAATACTTTTTATTTTTAATATTTTCGCACTTTTTATTTGGTTATGTATTAATGACTTTAATAACTAGTTTCTTATGTTGAAGGTGAGTCTTCCTTATCGTTTGTCCGTCTGTCTATATAAAATAAAAGATTTTCACCATTCATATCTCCACGGTCTATATGGAGGTATGTTGGCTACCTGGTTGGGGGTTAAGGGAACGGTTTGGTAAGAGTCTTGTCTTGTTCAGTGTATAGATCCTGCAAGGACCTGGGTCAACTTTAGTAGGACCTCCTTCAATACCCACTGGTATTGGATGGCGGGGGTCCGAACTCCTTGATCCCCTCATATGTAAACTACTATTACAACTTTAACCCGGCTACTTAGGACTGTATCCCTGCTGACTCAGACTACTTAGCCGAGGGTAACGTCACCTCCAGAAGAGGGGCCTACCGCAATATGTATTAATAACTTAATTAATTATCTTTCAATAATCCAACCCTTTAGGATTGTATCCTTGCTGACTCAAACTACTGGGTTGAGGGTAACGTCACCTTCAGAAGAGGGGCCTACTACAATAACCAAGATAATCTCTTAAAAAGTGCAAAAGTGCGGAAATAATAAAAGGTTACACTAAACACGAGTCGGATCCAAGTGATTCATCTTGTCTATCTGTTTTTTATTTCATTTTATTTTTCAGCATTTTAGTTAGTTTTATTTTTCTAGTTTAAAACATTTTTCTAAACTTTTGATTTGATTAGACGTTGAGGATAAACCGGTACTAAAAGCTCTTGTGTCCTTGGACGACCTCGGTATCTTACCAACAATATACTACGCTCACGATGGGTGCACTTGCCCATATGTGTGTTTAGTGTTAGTAAATATCGTGTTTTATAAATTTAAAACTTGGCTAAAAAGTGTTAAAGGGCTTAAAATATACATAAAAAAAAATCTATAATACTCACGCACATCAAGTTTTTGGCACCGCTGCCGGGGATACAAGGATTTTAGGAAAGCTTAAAATCGATGGCCTAATCAGTTTTTCAAAACCTTTTTAAAACGCGTGCATTTTTCTGCATTTTAGTTAGTTTTTGCATTTACAGTAGCCTGAACACGGGGCCGTGTTCACTGAACACGGGGCCGTGCTGAATTTTTTTTATAAAACACCCATTAACAGAGTCCGAACACAGGGTCGTGCTCACTGAAAACGCCCCGTGCTCAACGAAATCAGTAACTTTAATTAAAACGCCCAGATACAGAATCTGAACACAGGGACGTGCTCACTGAACACGGGGCCGTGTCCAGCCTCTGTTTCCATTTTTATTTTTGTTTTCTAGTCTCGAGACTTTTTTGTGGTCTGCTGAGTGATTCTCATGGATCAATACTCAGGAGGCTACAACTACACCTATGAGGAGGATGATTATAGGGAAGACTATTGCCCTAATTGTGGTAACCCGCACTCGGTTCAATATTGTGACTTATTTCAACCATCCACTTCATACACCTACTATGAGGAGCCCAGGTACGAGCCATCAACTTCATACACAACCTATGAAGACCCAAGGTATGAACCTCCTCCCTCATACTCATATTTTGAAGAACCAAGGTATGAGCCTTCATACTCATACTTTTGAGGAACCAAGATATGAGCCGCCACCTTCATATGCTTATTATGAGGAACCATGGCGTGAACAACCCACCTCATATGAGTATTATGAGGAACAAAATTACGACCTTTATCCATCATATACTTACAATGAAGGACAATGGTGTGAACCATCTACTTCCTATGAGTATTATGAGGAACAAAGGATCGAACAACCGGATTCAAGCTTTGAGGATCCTGATCCTTACTCTATCATCGACATAGCCGATAGGATAATAGAAAAAATTAAAACTATCGAACGTTGCATATTAGAATCTCGCGCAAGGGAAGAGGGGTCCCGCGCAAGAGAAGAATTAAATAAAAAAGAAATAGTTGAAAACGTAAAAATGGAAGAACAAATAAGTGAAAAGCCGACACATGAGTTAAGCAACGAAAAAGGTGAGTCTGATAACGTAAAAATTCAAGAAAAGTCTAATTTTGAAGAAATTAATCTCTTGTCACCTTCTTTCGAAAATCATTGTTTAGTTCCCACTCATGCTAAGTTTTTAAAAGAGTTAAACACTAATACTAAAATTGACGAGACGGTAAGCGTTAAGTTAACAAATGATCAAACTTCGCTAATAAAAGAATATCCATTTGAAATTAACATTACACCAGTTCCATGTTTTTTTCAAAATTCATTTATTAGTAATATCACAATTGATAAAGATCTTTGTGTTAACATAATGCCAAACTACATTTTCGAAAAATTAAGTATTGGTGATTTTTCTCCACTTCAAATACCCATTTTTCTATCCAATCGGAAAGTAATAAAATCAATCGGTGTAGTTGAGGATGTCTTGGTTCAAACAAATCAAATGGTAATCCCAACCGACTTTGTCATCCATGATGATGCTCCTCTTTTGTTGGGACGACCTTTTGTAAAAACCCACGAAGCTTTGAAAAACCGGAAGCGCAACAATCTATCTATTCAATTAGGGGCATTTAAAAAGAGTGTCGATCTTGAGCGTTCAATGAAATATCCTATTGGCAATAATGACCCCCTAATTGAAGATGAAGATGAACCACCCGATACAAGTGAAAAGATTGACCACTTTGTTGAAGAAGAGGTCGCCATAGAACAAACTTTTAAAGTTCTTGATCAAAATGAGCAACCAAATAAGGAGTCTCCTAAAGACCCACCTCTTGAGCTCAAAGAACTTCCAAAAGGTTTAGAATATGCTTTTCTAGACAAAGATTGTAAATTACCTGTAATTATTTTGTCTAAATTAACTAGGGTAGAAAAAGAAAAATTAATTACACTTTTGAAAAAACACAAAAATGCGATCGCTTGGAAGCTTGTAGATATTAAAGGCATAAGTCCTTCCATGTGCACGCACAAGATTTTAATGAATGATGACTATAAATCGGTAATACAACCACAACGTAGAGTAAATCCAAATGTTCAAGAAGTGGCTAAAAACGAAGTCATCAAATTACTTGATGCCGGATTTATTTATCCTATCTCCGATAGTCCTTGGGTAAGTCCCGTCCAAGTAGTTCCAAAGAAAGGAGGTATGACGGTAATAACTAACGAAAAGAATGAATTAATTCCAACGAGAACCGTCACAGGATGGAGGGTATGTATAGATTATCACCGATTAAATGAAGCAACAAGGAAAGATCACTTTCCTTTACCATTCATTGATCAAATGTTAGAAAGATTATCCGGTCATAAATTTTATTGTTTCTTGGATGGTCTTTCAGGTTACTTTCAAATCCCGATAGCACCCGAAGACCAAGAAAAGACAACATTCACATCTCCCTATGGAACTTTTGCTTATCGACGCATGCCCTTTGGTCTATGTAATGCCCCCGCAACCTTTCAACGTTGCATGGTGGCCATCTTCCATGATATGATAGAAAAGACAATGGAAGTCTTCATGGACGACTTTTCTATCTTTGGAGATTCATACGACCAATGCCTCGATAACCTTGAACGAATGCTATCCTGATGTGAGGAAACCAACCTCGCCCTTAATTGGGAAAAATGCCATTTCATGGTAACGGAGGGAATAGTACTTGGTCATAAAATCTCAAGCGAAGGAATGGAGGTTGATCGAGCAAAGATAGACACTATTTCTCGATTACCACCCCCATCCTCCGTTGGAGCTATCAGAAGTTTCTTAGGACATGTCGGATTCTATAGGCGATTTATCAAATACTTTTCTAAAATCTCAAGGCCTCTAACAAAATTACTTGAAAAAGATGCCCCTTTCATCTTTGACAAGGATTGCAATCAAGCATTTCTAGCACTCAAGGAAATGCTAGTCAATGCACCTATCATGATAGCGCCTGATTGGAAATTACCTTTCGAAATCATGTGTGATGTAAGTGACTTTGCAGTTGGAGCAGTCTTGGGACAAAGAAAAGAAAAGCATTTTCACCCAATTTATTATGCTAGTAAAACACTTAACGATGCACAAGAAAATTACACAACAACAGAAAAAGAGTTACTAGCTGTGGTATTTGCTTTTGATAAATTTCGTTCTTATCTTGTTCTTTCTAAAACAATAGTCTATACAGATCATGCAGCCATTCGATATCTCTTCAAGAAACAGGTTGCTAAACCGCGTTTGATTCGGTGGATTCTACTCCTCCAAGAATTTGATATTGAAATCAAGGACAAAAAAGGAGCAGAAAACACCGCAGCAGATCATCTTTCGCGCCTAGAAGGCCTAACTTTGGAGGCAACCAGAGTTGAACAAATCAATGAAAATTTTCCAACGGAGTCCTTGGAAATGGTGGAATACAGAGAAGAACCATGGTACGCCGACTATGCTAACTACTTAGCTAGTGGTATAGTCGCCAAAGGATGGCCACATCATCAAAGAAAAAAATTCTTTGCCGATGTGAAGCATTATTTTTGTGAAGATCCTTATCTTTTCAAAATGTGTGCTGATCAGCTCATCTGACGACGAGTACATGGTAGTGAAGCACAAAGAATTCTCCGCCATTGTCATGAAGGTCCATACGGAGGACATCATGGTGCCGCTAGTACTGCACAAAAGGTATTTGATTCAGGATTTTATTGGCCAACCATTTACAAAGACGCTCAAAGTCTTGTCAAGACATGTGATGCTTGCCAAAGAACAGGTAATATTTCTTCCAAAAATGAAATGCCACAAAATGGCATTCTTGTTTGTGAAATTTTTTATGTGTGGGGACTCGACTTTATGGGACATTTCCCACCGTCAAAAGGAAACAGATATATACTTGTGGCGGTAGATTACTTGTCTAAATGAGCCGAGGCCGAGGCACTTCCAACTAACGATGGAAGAGTCGTGGTAAGATTTCTGAAAAGATTATTCTCTCGTTTTGGAACACCAAAAGCTTTAATAAGTGATAGAGGTACCCATTTTTGTAATCATCAACTTGAAAAAATCTTAACAAGTTATGGGGTCTATCACCGGGTCTCAACGGCATATCACCCTCAAACAAACGAACAAACCGAAGTGACTAATAGAGGTTTAAAACGAATACTTGAAAAGACCGTAGGGTTAAATAAAAAAGAATGGTACGGTAAATTAGATGATGCTTTATGGGCTTTTCGAACTGCTTATAAAACAACAATAGGTACAACCCCATATAAGCTCGTCTATGGAAAAAGTTGTCATTTGTCAGTAGAAATTGCACACAAGGCCTACTAGGCAATTAAAAATGTAAACTTAGATTTAGAATTTGCCGGTAAAAACCGATTTTGTCAATTAAATGAATTAGACGAAATTAGGAATTATATATACTCTAACTCCGAAATTTATAAGGAAAGAATGAAAAATTTGCACGATAAACATATTAAACCAAATGAATTTCGAGTAGGGGATCAAGTTCTATTGTTTAATTCACGACTGCGGCTATTTCCTGGTAAATTAAAGTCTAGGTGGTCGGGACCTTTTTCCATCACCAATATTTTCCCACACGGTGCAGTAGAAATTAAATTTCGAAATGGAAACCCATTCAAAGTCAATGGCCAACGGCTGAAGTGCTATCAAGGTTTCATTGAGGATGAAGAGGAAGAAATCTCGTTTCAAACGATCAAACAATGAAAGCATCAACATCATACCTGGTAAGTTACGAATAAGCGGGATGACATCTAAATCGGTAAGTCTTCTAACCAAGTTTTCAGGAAACAGTGCACTCACACGAACACTTAAAAAAAAGAAATTTCAAAACTCGCCCGACAGAGGGCCGTGTCCGCGCAACTGTCGGGATAAAACCCCTTTTTCATAACAGTTTCTTCATTCCACACGCCCCGTTTCCCCGAACACTCTCTAGTTCAGGCGATTTTTCTGCAAGATTCCGACGTCTCCTCTACTTCTAACAACATCAAGGTATGATTCTATCATCTTTAGTAGTTAGATTAAGCATTTTCATGTAGTTAAAACACCAAAAATTTGGGGAAAAATCTAGGGTTCTTGAACTTCATCCGGATCGAACCTCAAATTTTTGCTTAGATCTGTTAGCATTAGTATAGATAAGTGTTATAGGAAGTAAATCAACTTGTATTGTTCGTAGATTTGCCCGATTTCTCACAAAAACCCCAAACCCTTGTTTTTGAACCGAAAAAGATAAAATTGAAGGGGTAAACGGTTTGTTTTGGGAAAAACGGCATTTGGGGTTTCATTTTCGCAGAAAATCGCCCCTACTGGACCAAAAATTTTCAATTTTTCGGGACCGGGTCGAAAAAGGGATTTTTGGGAAACAGACGTCAGGACACGGGGTCGTGCTCGCTGAGCACGGGGGCGTGTCCAGCCAGACTCAGACCAACATGGGGCGTGTCCGCTGAACACGGGGCCGTGTTCAGCCGACTGTTTTCGGTTTTCTCCAAAAATTTCACTGTTTCATGCTAATTGTTTGGTGTTTCCTTTTAGATGTCTAAGAAATTCACACGGTTCAATGCAAATGAGTTGGATGCTAAAGCAAGATACGATGGGCTTCGAACCAGGCCGGAGGAATACCCACGAACAGTATGCATGGATCTTCTAGGAGCAGTGAACCAGCTTGACCGATTCAACAACCTAGTAACCGGCCCGCTGAGAGCCGAACTGTGCACTCGACTTCGCTCAGTCCATGAATATAATCTGGAATTCTACAGCACATTCGCGTTTAAAACGAGAGCCGATCCATTCGATAATGACGGGGTAGAATTACGGTATGGATGGATTAAGTACTCAATCTCGATAGCGCAGTTTGGGTCAATAGTTGGGTTGTATGCAGAGGAAGATGCGGGGGATGAAGAAAACACCGGAGGTTTACGTGAAATACTGGAAAACCAACGCCAGGCTGCTTGGGCTCAAATAGGAGAAGGAAACTACAATCCAAGCAGCACTAAGAGCACTAAGTTAAGGGACAGTAACACCCCGTGTTTCGGAAGTCAAAGTCAAAGCCAAGATTGAAGTCAAAGGAAGAAAAGATTGCTAATTTCGATCTGTCTCTCCTTGCTCAATTCCTGTTTTGACTTCTTTGACTTGTAATTGGTCTATTTTATTTTCTCTTTAGTTGTATTATGTGGAGTAACTATTAATAATCGCATAGTAATCGTTGTTTATCGCTTGTGTAATCGCTTTATCGCTATCGCAATCGCACTCGCAACTCGAATTACGCATTTTGGTTATTGTTATACATGTGTGTGTGCCTTATGTGTTACTTGTGCATGCTTATTTATGATATATGTGGGAATCAATCGAAACGCAATCGAACTCAATCGAAATCGAATCGCAAACGCTAAACGAATACGAAATAAGGATGTTTGTATGTTAATACAGTAGTTGGGATTAAAAGTAAATTGAGTAGGAAAATCTATTGCATCGCAACGCTCGCAATCAAAATCGAAACGGCAAAAACTCGGTGACTGCCAGGCGACCAACCGATCGACCAGCCGTTCGATCGGACTGCCGTCAGATCGGGCAAGCTGTTCGATCGAGCTGCCTAACCGATCGACCAGCCCCTTTCCACTTTGGGTAACCCTATAAATACCCCTTGTCACTTTCATTCTTTCTACTTTTGGCAACTGACGTCCGACCAGTGTTCTTGCTCGCTTTTTCCTTCGATTTCTCGCAATTCCGGTAAGATCTCGTCCTAAATCTTGTATTTCCTTAATCTACACGCACTCCTACACCTTTCTATCTTTTGAATCTTAACTTTTAATCGTGAAATCATCAAGATTCAAGGTGTTCTAGGATGACGTCATCATGTGTTCTTGAAGAACTTCATGTTTTGGCCTCAATCCACCAAGAACAACTTTGATCTAACCGATTTCCACATAAACTAACAAAGATCTTTCATAGATCTAAACATATTCACAATGAAAAGGTTTGAAAGATGGTTGTCCGACTTTCTTTCAACTCTTTTACACACAATGCACTCAAAACTGATAGAATCGGAGCTTGTGTTGGCTTACTACTCATTATTGTGGTTGTGTTGGTTCAAGATCCGTATTCTATCCACGAGATTATCGATTCCGGGTTAACCAAGAACAATCGTCCTAAACCGGTGGACTGACCGAACTTGGGTGGTTCCTGTTCGATCTAGTCACTAGAGCTTAGGACGTGGTTCTGTTGGTTAGCACGATATCAACACATCTCGATAAAATGACAAACAATCAAAACAACCAAGTGTAAGACGAACAGGTCGACTAGGACGAAGTACCGTCCGATCGGACTGCTGTCTGATCGAACAGCCAATCCGAACGACTGGCCAATCTGAACGACTTGCACCTTGGTCCCACCTTAATTTCCAAATCAACTCTCAAGAGTTTTGGAACACCGAACGGATTACCGTCCGAGCGAGCTACCACTCAATCGACCGACAATCCGATTATGTGATGTTTCGAAACTTCAACACTTAAACAATTTTCAACATGTTCAATGCACACAGGATGCCACCCGATCGAACGACCATCCGATCGAGTGACAACCTGCTATGAACTTTTTCTCACTGAAGTACCCAACCAATCGGGTTGCCGTCTGATCGACCGACCTGAAAGGTAGAGATACTTCAATGTTTTCAAAATACTACAACGGAAACTTCAAAGGTCAAGCCATCATACACAAACACATCCTTCTCAAAGGAAGAAATAATCCGCTCGAACAGTCATCCGAAGTGACGACCGTCCGAACGGACTACCACTCGCACGACCGGCTTTCCAATCGGACTACCATCCGATCGAACCACTATCCGAACCACTTGTACTTTGCTTCGTTTTACTCGTCACTTATCGTTATACTATCAATCTGTTCAGGCTAACCCTACTCTCTAGCGCTCCCTTCAATCCATCAATCGCTGTGAGTATACTCGATCCCTTTTTGCTTTACGCACTTTTGGGTGTTACATACGTTGCTTATACAAAATCACATCAAACACACCACGCAATACTTTAAACACTAACCGTTACCGCATGTTATACGTGACTTAATGAATGCTTGTTTGTTATGTTTACACATTGAATGCTGTCTACCTGCCTTAGCAATGATAGTACTATTAGTTTGGACTCAGCACCAGTTCACTCGGGGGTTGTTAAGGACAATTACCTACATGGTTAACAGTGGTGAGAATGTATCGCGAACTGCCTTGGGCAATCAACACGCAGTCATTGGTATCGATAGGTTCATGTCGATAACTAACATGCCTCATTTTACACTGTGTACGTGCTGGTTATGCGTAACGCTTTCGAACTCTGATGTGCACAAAATGCAAGATATAAATTACATCAATTGTGGCATAAAACTAACCCTTTTTTAATACTAATGTTGGAAAAAGTGTCTTTTTGTCTTCCTTTTGTATTTTCAGGATTAAATGAGCTCAAATGAACAAAAGAAGCAAAAAGGCAGCTAAATCTAACATAAATACAAGAAAAGGAACAAACGTGGCATGCCCAGCCTCCACGACAGTATCTTCCCAAGCAAAACAAGAGAACAGAAGGCTGAACACGCCCCGTGCTCAATGAGCACGGGGGCGTGCCCAAGTGTCAGCAGAAAAGACAAAGCTGTAGAAGCTTCTATCACCCACCACAGGGTCGTGCCCAGCGGACACGGGGCCGTGGTCACCTCTAAGATTCGCAGAATCTGGGGAAATCTTGATAGTACAGATACGCTTCTGCACACGGGGGCGTGCCCAGCGGACACGGGGGCGTGGTCAACTAATGCAGACAAACTGCAATTAATGAAGAAAGAGAAGGCGGATGGACACAGGGTCGTGCCCAATGGACACGGGGCCTTGCCCGAGCTGCTGTTCAGGCTATAAATAGGGGTGCTTGGCTCATTTGCAAACCATCCCTTGGCACACCACCTCTCTCACACTTCACCCACCACCCACCACCATCACAACACCATCATCCACCACTATCTTCCATTGTCCATCGTAGAGTGTGTGAGTCCTCTCGGGATCCAAGATTGATCGTAAGAGTTCTTGACAATCAAATGGCGTGTTTGCCTAAGTCTCTTACATCACTTGGTGATGACAAGTGTAATACTTTTTATTTTTAATCTTTTCGCACTTTTTACTTGGTTATGTATTAATGACTTTAATAACTAGTTTCTTATGTTGAAGGTGATTCTTCCTTATCGTTTGTCCGTGGTGTCTTGGCATTATTTTACTGTCTATATAAAAAGATTTTCACCATTCATATCTCCACGGTCTATATGGAGATATGTTGGCTACCTTGTCGGGGGTTAAGGGAACGGTTTGGTAAGAGTCTTGCCTTGTTCAGTGTATAGATCCTGCAAGGACCTGGGTCAAATTTAGTAGGATCTCCTTCAATACCCACCGGTATTGGATGGCGGGGGTCCAAACTCTTTGATCCCTTCATATGTAAGCTACTATTAATACTTTAACCCGGCTATTTAGGACTGTATCCATTCTGACTCAGACTACTTAGCCGAGGGTAACGTCACCTTCAAAAGAGGGGCCTACCATAATATGCATTAATAACTTAATTAATTATCTTTCTATAATCCAACCCTTTAGGATTGTATCCTTGCTGACTCAAACTACTGGGTTGAGGGTAACGTTACCTTCAAAAGAGGGGCCTACTACAATAACTAAGATAATCTCTTAAAAAGTGCAAAAGTGCAGAAATAATCAAAGGTTACACTAAACACGAGTCGGAGCCAAGTGATTCATCTTGTCTATCTGTTTTATTTTTATTTTATTTTTCAGCATTTTAGTTAGTTTTTATTTTTCTAGTTTAAAAACATTTTTTCTAAATTTTTTATTTGATTAGACGTTGGGGATAAACCGGTACTAAAAGCTCTTGTGTCCTTGGACGACCTCGATATCTTTCCAACACTATACTACGCTCACGATGGGTGCACTTGCCCATATGTGTGTTTGGTGTTAGTAAAATATCGTGTTTTATAAATTTAAAACTTGGCTAAAAAGTGTTAAATAGGGCTTAACATATACATTAAAAACTAATAACACTCACGCACATCAAACTCTATATGCTATTATCAAGCTTATATGCTCACCTTTACACTATGTGTATTGACTTTTACTTTAACGTATGTGACAGGTGCTTAGGATGTTTACATGCTTTGTATGCTGGTGATGAAATTGAGGCTAGGGATGGAGTCCTAGAAACCAATAAATAAACAATTGTCTGTAATAAGAATCTGAGTTGTCGGAACAGAACAATTGACTAGATCATTCTGTAATAATTGTATTATTATCTATGACATGGTATGGGACGTGTTGCTTTAAATATTTGGTAAATATAGTTGTTATGGAAACTTCTGGACAATCTGTTTCGCTCAGTGCTACGCCCCGATGTTTCCGTCATCGGTTGGGGTGTGACAGATTGGTATCAGAGCCATAACTATAGGGAATTAGGCAAGACTCGACCTAGTCCGGGTCGATGTCTTAGATACCTAGTCTATAGTTAGGAACCCACAGACCGACTCGTGCATGTCCAGTAGGGACTATGTATGAGCTTACTTGTTATTTCTCGCTATTCTCGCCTACGCTACACTATCACTGCACTCGAAATTTCAAATTACGAATAAGCGATTAAGTCGAGATTAGGTGTGAAAACCGCAAACTCTCGACTGAATTGCTCGATCAACCCACATTTTTATCTATAAACTCGAGAAATTGCGTTGAAATAGGAGTGAAATCCATACTTTGACGCATAGTTCTCTTTTATTAAAACAAGAACGAAGTTGTTAAGCCAGGGGTGAAACCCTAACCTTGAAGACTTGTTCCGACCTTTACTTGGTTTTACAAAACTCTCACCAAAGTATCGACGGACTCCAATGACTTAAAGTCACGGTATGACTAAAGGGATGCGTGCCGAAAGCCCAAGAATCTAGGAAAGAGCACAGTCCTGAAGGTCAAAGTGAATTTCCTAATGCGTTCCCTGACGATCTTCCCGGACTCCCGCCAAGTCGTGATATCGACTTTCGTATCGACCTCATTCCTGGAGCCAACCCTGTTGCCAAAGCTCCTTACCAACTCGCGCCGTCCGAAATGCGTGAACTCTCGAGTCAGCTTCAGGAATTGCTTGAGAAAGGCTTGATTCGCCCGAGCACCTCTCCCTGGGGAGCGCTAGTCCTTTTCGTCAAAAAGAAGGATGGGACGTTCCGGGTGTGCATCGACTTTTGAGAACTGAATAAGTTGACTATCAAGAACCGCTATCCACTGCCTCACATCGACGATTTGTTTGATCAGCTACAAGGCGCTACATGTTTCTCGAAGATCGATCTACGCTCAGGCTATCACCAACTACGCATCCAAGAGGAAGATATACCCAAAACCGCGTTTCGCACCCGTTACGGCCACTATGAGTTCATTGTTATGCCTTTTGGTTTAACCAACGCACCCGCGGTTTTCATGGATCTGATGAATCGCTTGTGTAAACCTTATCTCGACCGTTTCGTCATCGTGTTCATCGACGATGTCTTGATCTATTCCAAATCGAAAGCCGAACACGCGCAACATCTAGGTTTGGTTCTCGAGCTACTCCAAGGGAATCGACTCTATGCCAAGTTCTCCAAGTGCGAATTCTGGCTGGAGGAGGTTCAATTCCTCGGTCACATTGTAAATAGTCAAGGTATTCACGTCGATCCCGTGAAGATTGAAGCCGTTAAGAGTTGGATTACACCTAAGAAACCGTCTGAAGTCCGTTCTTTTCTCGGACTAGCGGGCTATTACCGACGATTTATTGAAGGATTCTCAAAGATCGATGTGCCGCTTACCGCTCTCACGCATAAAGACAAGCCTTTTGTTTAGGGAACTGAACAAGAGTTGTAACAACTCTCGCCAAAATTACTATTTCTTATTTTATTGTGTCCAATAGGAAACCATAATTGAGACCCCCAAGTAATATTGCATGGACCCTAAAATTTTCAGAACAGTTGGAATCAGGATCAGGCCCCCCTAAAACTCAGGGGGGGTATCCCCTACTTAACAATTATCCACACAGTTTGATGTAGAAATCGAAATTTGTCAAAATTTTGACTCACCAAGGCTAGGAATACACGAGGCTACCCAATCCTAGAAGAGCACCCATCGCGCCACGCGCAGGGACCAGGTGACCCTGGCGCGCCACGCGAGGGGAACAAATTTTCAGTATAAATGCAGAGGTTTGGCACTTGAAAGGCTGTCTTGTTTCGACGTTAAAATTCAATTTATACGTCAAGATATCTTCTGTTTAGTTCAAAAACACACATGAGCACGAATCTATGCTGCGACAACAGTGTAATAACTCGATCACTGCTACGATACAATGTCCGATTGATTGAAACCGATCCGATGGATGTTTAAGTGCTGCCCGAATCCGGGCTATACTTTGTCATTCGTCGTGAGGGTTTTAATTTCGTGAGTTTATCGTAAAAGTTGTATTAAGTTACTGACCTAGTTTCGTATGCATTGTCATTTAAATTAGGTTACAAGGCTAAATCAGTATACTAAACTCTGTCTGTCTAAACTTGCAATGTGAGTCATTCTCTTTTATCAACAATGTTTTACAATACTTCAATTATTTTCAAAAGTTATAATTACAGGGATTAAGTTGTGGTTATCTTGAATCACTGGCTAGTGGGGTATTGTGCACATTACTAATTTCTCACGGTTAGGTTCACCAACCTAACAGTGATAATCATCACTACTTGGGTGAAAGGACCCAATAGTGGTATGACCATCGTCACAAGGCTGTGACACGGCGCCAGATAAAAATAAGATAGTAGCCATTGTAATCGCTTTTATGCTGTAATTTATAACTATGTGTCGTTTTATCAAAATTGAGTGACTCGCCAGTATTTCCCCGCTGATAAAATATTTTTAAAACATGTTTCAGGTGACTTACTGTGAATCAAGGAAAAGTGCTACGGAGCACTAACAAGCTTGAAGTGGTGGCTCAGTAAAATAAATAAACATGTTTTGTAAAACAGGGATTTCCCAGTGAAATTTCCCTTATTGTAAATTATAGGGTTTGTCCCAAATTATGAAATAAAATAATTGGGCATTTTCAAGTTTTAAAAGATCCTGTTAACTTCCGATGTCAACTCAATTAATAAATACCACGGGTTTTCTGCCCGCGGCTCCTGGACCGGGTAAAACCGGGACAGGGGCCGTGACAGAAAATGGTGGTATCAGAGCCACTGATTTAAGCTAATTAAGTATTTAGAAATACTTAATTTTCTGATTGCTACTCTGTGAATTTAAGTTGATAAATGAGATTTTAACTTAGAATTGTGTGTGTTTCTTCATATGTGCTAACAACATGAATGAGTTGTCTGAAGCTCTACAGAATCTCACTATCTATTCTGATAACATGGAAGTTTCCGGGGGTTTTTCCGGTTATTGGGCTGACACTGAGAAACCTATGGAATTCCAAGCCCAACCTCAGGAGAAACATAAGCCGAAAAAGAGAAGAAGACTTGTAGGCTGGAGGCGTATGCGTAGGAAGAAACCAGCAACACAGAAAGTTATCAAGACTGAGGATCTAAAGGATAAAGGAAAAGGAAAGGAGATCAGAGAGAGTTCAGGGCAAGCCCAGGAAATGCCACTGTGGGAGGAGCTGGACCGCAAACTGGCAAATAGCGACTTCTTCAATTACCCAGCTGAAGCACAACTTCCAGTTAATCTGGAACATGCTATCCCAGATCCTATTGTCAACCCCCGACCTCTACCAGGAGAGCTGGAAGAATGATGGACCACTAACTGGCAATTTCAGAATCTTTTGAATAATCCTAACACCTTTTTCCCCCAATTTGACCCTGAGCCTGCACTAAACCCACCTATGAGTACAGAAAACTTGGCTGAACTCCGCCACTCTGGCGAGGAGCTGGTGGACGCAGGAAATAGAATCCGGGAAGTGGGGGAGAGGATATCATGGAAATACGATGTCACACCCCGAATTTCCACGTGTCACCGGTGGGCCCGGTAGGGGAGTATCGTGACGTGGTTGGCAACATAATAGTCAAACAACACAATATTTAAATGCACAGCGGAAGCAAAGTATAGATTTAATTCAACCAACGATATTGTAATATTAAGTATCACAAATAGTCGAATATAAATCCACAGGTAGATCAAGTTTAAAAAGGAAACAAATGTTCAACAGTTATGACATCCAAGCTGGCGAGACTTAATGTGGATGCTAGGAGACAAGCCAGCCTATTTCGCGTAGTACCTGCACTTAACCTTTTAAGAAAATACGTCAGTTTACACTGGTAAATACAATCAACCGACTCATTTTGAAAAGAGTTTAAGAAAATGCATTTAAGGCACAAGGCACAAATAATATTTTATAACTTGGGATAATTATTTAAATATATAATACTTGTATGGATTTACATGTTCCTTATGCGTTCAGTAGCCCGGGTCGAGCCGGGTTAAAGATCAATTAACACACCACTTTATTTATGAGACACTAACAGGTGTACGCCTACACCTGAGTGCTGAGGTCGTGGCCATTTCGTAAAATGATGCCAGGGATATCCGGGACACGGTCATTAACCCCCCAAAGGCTTTAAGCAAACAAAACAATATTAAACGAGACGTCTCAATACTTTCATTATCATTTATTCAATCAAAGATTCAACGTCCCGACCAAGCGGTATTTTATATACCGTACCCCAAGCCCGTATAGGGAAAATAAGTTAAAAGTATTTACCTGAGTAAGTATAGTTCAAAATCAGCGAGTGCAAATATCTTTTACTGGTTCTCCTAATCTGGAACGAAGGTTTATAATAACCTATTAGAATACTAACGGGTCTTTAGTTAAGCTTGCGCTTAGACCGGTTAGTTTTAAAGATACGGTTCGTACGCACGATTAAGCGAAGACCGGATAGAATGTGATTTAGACCCGACAAGTTTGAAGACTTGCTTAATATGGGTATTTGATGCACATTCTGGATTTTGAGATAAAACCGATAAGGTTTGACCCGTTTCGGCTAATTTATGTAAACTAGTTACATAAACCGAACCGAACGCGCATGAAGCGTAACGGGTATCCGTAAGAGTCCTAAACAGGTTTCCTAAGTTAACATGCCTTAAATAAGTCGTGATATCAATAGGATATCACCCTTGACGCCCCAAACGAGTTTAATCTCTTAATAAGCCCCGAAGGGGTATTTTGGTCATTTTAAAGATTATAAAAGGGTTTAATTAGACACCTGCGATCCGGGTCTGAGTTGATCAGTAAAATGGCCTATTTTAACAGGTTATAACATTTGGTAATAAGTCTTATATGTTAAAATAGTTTTAAACCCAAACTATGCGTTAAATACGCGTATAAAGTCGTTTTAAGCGACGTACGGTTTAAAATACGATTCTGAGTTTCCAGGTCAGTTTAACAGGCTCAAAATACTATAATTATTATTTAAAATCAGTAGCAATTGGATTGGCGCCTTTTGGATTTGTAAAACTCGTTTTATGGCCTAAAAGGGCATATTCGGTATTTACCGAATTAGGGCGCTAATCCAAGCTTATGATCAGTTCTAAAAATAATTAAAAATCTTTAAAAATCCTAAAATATTATTTAACATCAGTGGGTGAAAGATTTGGTGTCAAAACTTAGTTTAGATAGGCTTTACGCTAATGGCGCCGTTTAATTAATAAACATGTTTATAAATACGCCATTAAGCATAACTCCTAATCTAGACTTCCGATTGACGTGAAATTTTGCAGACTTGTTCAATAATCAGTATTAAAGACTTTTGCACTTTTACATTTTCTAAAATCTCGTTTTATGGTCATAAGGGCATTACGGTCAATATTTAGGCGTTTAACGGAAACATCGGACGATTAGGGATTTGAGTGGTATAAACGCAGAGGCTTATACACACATGTAACTAGGTCCTAATGGAACTTTAAGGCATGTCTAAAACTATAAGAATCGGGTCAGAACTGAGGTCAAAGCAAAAGTCAAACCTTTGCGTATCTCGGCTCCGAATCGGTTCTAAACATAAAGTTGTCGAATCAAGCAAGCGTATACAAGTTTTTATACTTATTTTCAGTTGGTAAGAATGATAAAATAGGCTATACGCCATTTACATCGCTAATCATGCATTAAACCAAACATAACAATTCTGTTGACTTTTTCGGAAGTAGTTTGACTCGATAAACGACCTAGTTAGGATTCGAATTAGTGAGTGCCCTTTTAGGGGTTTATTAACCATATAAATACCAACTTATAACAACCTTTGATTCGACAAATCTCTGGACCATTTATTTATCATCGAAAAGTCAAACCGTAGTTACGACGGTTTGATTTCTAGGCCATAAACTAAGTATGAATGAATTAGGACAGATCAAGGGTACTTACACTTGTCTAACGGATGATATGGAATGCTTGTATCAGTTCTTGAACTCTTGTAAATGTCCAGAAGATGAAATGAATGATGAATGTTGCACAATGTGGGTCATTTAAACAACTTCAAACAAGCTTAGATGATTGACAACTAAGTCTAGGAGGAATTAATAACATCCACAAGCATCCTACACACTATAAACCACCTTAGGGCAGCCCAAGGTATCAAGAAAGATTGATCAAAGTCGGTTAAAACACATGCAGGGCACCTGTGCACGTTTTCTGTCCAGACAAGGCAGTAGCGTAGCGCTACTGCCAAGGTGTTAGGCCTAGCGCTACGCTAGTGCCTGGGTGACCTGTTTAACAAGTTTTATTAATTGCAATTTCAGTCCCTGGTCCCCCGAAAGGTCGCTTTCACTTGGTTTCTTGCATGCTAAGACTTTGAAATTTATATATGGGGGCTTTTATACTTATACCCACTTTGTCAAGTCCTCGGGTAACTTTGTGATCACCCGAAAAGCCCTAAATTTCAATGTTGACGGTTCTAACCCTTGCACACGAATTTTATCACAACTTGCTCATATGATAACGAAACTTGGTGAAATTTTTATGGTACATTCTAGTGAGCATAATTAATCGTTACAAAGCTTCGGGTTTGTCAAAAGGTCACTCAGAGGTATATCTTTAACATGTTGACACAATTAACCCCTGTAGTTTGTAATCTCTCACTTTCTTTCACAATTCGCTTCGTATGATCCGTGATCTATTCGTTTTAGGTTATAAACATTATGTAGGGTTATTGCAAAGTGTATCTATTCATTGTTGACACTTTGAACCCTTATACTTACACAGTTTCACTGTCTGTCAACTTTAGTCCTTCAAGAACATTCTTTCACACGTTCAAACCTATGACACGTGTCAAGACATAATAGGACGTAAATTTTCGAGGTGTTACATACGACGAGAGGGAACGTCGTTTCTGAAGTGCCAGCTGATGAGGATCGTATGTGGTTGTGGGAATGTGTGTTTAATAAAAATATAATCATGTAAAATAACTAAAAATAAAACTTTTGTAAAATATCTAGTAATGTACGGATGCATATTAAAATATATATAAAAACATGGAAGTCGAAAAGTCGATAATTTTGGCTATACGTGTTAACATGATTATGTGCGATTATTTTATTGTGTGATTGTTATTTATTTTGTATTAATAACTTATATATACTATTAATTACCAGATGGAACACGCTGGTAATGAACCAGTTAACGAGGTTAACACATCCGAGCAAAACAATGAAGATCACTTTCTTAACAGACAAGATATAGAAAATATTGTTGCTCAAGGAATAGCCAATGCTATTCCAGCAATCCTTGCTGCTGCCCGAAATCCAGTCGAACCTCCACCGCCTACTCTCAGTAAACGTAATCATGATGATAACTTCAATAATAGTGTAAATGGAGGTGGTAACAACATTAATGATGATGTAATGCAAGCCCCATTCCTTAAGAAAATGAAAGCTGCAACGCCTGGTTAAACTTATAAGGAATTTCTTGCCTGTAAACCAATCGAATTTGCAGGCAATGAAGGGGAAACTGTAGCACTGCGTTGGTTAGAGAAAACCAAAGTAGTAATTAAAATAAGTAAATGTGCCGAGGAAGACAAGGTCATGTATACGTCGCATCTTTTTAAAGAAGCCAAGGGGAGTGATGTGGCTTATGCCATGAATTGGGAAGAATTTAAAAGATTGGTGGAAAGAAAATTCTGTCCTGAATACGAGAAGGAACAAATGACAAACAAGTTCCTCAATCACCGGATGATAGACGTTGATTGCCGAGGATATACTTCGACATTCTTCGAATATGCTAGAATTGTACCTACCCTGGCTTCGCCAGAACCGGTACTTATTTCTCGCTATATTTGGGGTTTGATTAGCGAGATTCACGATATCGTCAAGGCTGCGAGACCTCGCACAATTGACGATGCTGTGGAGTTAGCCAACACCTTAACCGACGGGCTGGTACGCACAAGAGAAGAAAACCGGAAAAAGGAAGTGGCCCAAAAGATTACCCAAGGATTCCGTGTGGGTAATAGTAGTAATTTCAAGAAAAAGGGAACTGGGCAATCTTCCACTGCTCTATTTTGCAGTACTTGTAAAAGAAAGCATTTTGGAAGATGCAAAGGATATTGCAATTTCTACAAAATTCTGGGGCATCAAGAAGAAGATTGCAGGAGGAAGAAATGAACAATCTGTTTCAACAGTGGAGAAGCTGGACATTTTAGACCAGACTGTCCTAAACTGGTCAAACCAGCGGACAACAAGGCCAAACCAGCTGAAGGAACTAATAAAAAGAACGCAAGAGCCTTTCAGCTGACTACTCAAGAAGCAGAACTCATCCCAGATGTGATAGCTGGTACGTTCCTAGTTCATGACGTTTATGCAAAAGTATTATTTGACTCTGGTGCAAACCAAAGTTTTATAAATACTTCATTCTGCCAAGCTCTTAACCTACCCTTAACCAACCTTAGGCGGATTTTTACGGTAGAAACGGCAGATGGGAATTCTGTTAACATAGATAAGGTCTTACGAGAAGAAAAGATAGAACTCTTAGGCCATAAATTTTCTGCAAACCTGTTACCTATGAATTTAGCTGGATTCGATGTCGTATTAGGAATGGATTGGTTAGTAGCCAACCATGCTCGAATCCTCTGTGATAAGAATTCCATAGAAATCCATGCACCCACAGGAGAAGTAATTATAATTACCAGGGATAAGCTGCGTAAACCAATGAAGTTCATTTCAGTAATGAAATCTGCTAGTTACGAACAAAAGCAAGGAATAGTGTATATGATTTCGGTAATCATTAACACTAAGGGTAAGGAACTTAAGAAAATTCATGTAGTATCAGAATACTCGGATGTATTCCCAGAAGAACTACCAGGATTACCACTAGATAGGGAGGTAGAATTTAGAATTCATCTGATTCCTGGAACTACACCCATAGCTAAAGCACCCTACCGGTTAGCACCCACTGAAATGTTAGAACTGAAAAAGCAATTGGATGAATTGCTAGGTAAAGGATTTATACAACCTAGTTCATCCCCGTGGGGAGCACCAGTGTTGTTCGTAAAGAAGAAAGATGGTTCGATGCGAATGTGTATCGATTATAAGGAATTGAATAAGTTTACAATTAAGAATCGATACCCATTGCCTAGGATTGATGATCTTTTCGATCAACTACAGGGGGCTAGATATTTTTCTAAGATAGATTTACGCTCCGGATATCATCAATTGAAGGTACAAGAGGAAGACATACCTAAAACCGCTTTCAGAACTAGGTATGGTCACTACGAGTTTACAGTCATGCCATTTGGATTAACAAATGCTCCTGCAGCATTTATGGACATGATGAATAGGATCTGTAAACCGTATTTGGATAAATTTGTAATTGTCTTCATCGACGATATACTCATTTACTCCAAAATTCAGGACGAGCATTGTGAACACCTGCATGCACTCTTAACTTTGTTAAGAAAAGAAAAGCTTTACGCCAAATTCTCGAAGTGTGAATTTTGGCTACGGGAGGTACAATTTTTAGGACCCAAAGTGAATCACGAAGGTATTCACGTAGATCCCTCCAAAATAGAAGCGATCACCAAATGGAAGGTCCCGCAATCAGCTATGGAAGTTAGAAGTTTTCTAGGGTTAGCCGGATACTATAGACGATTTATTAAGGATTTTTCTAAAATAGTTGTTCCATTAACTAAGCTAACCTGTAAAGCAGTAAAGTTTGAATGGGGATCTATACAAGAAGAGGCTTTTAAGATTTTAAAGCAAAGATTAACAAATGCCCCAATTCTTGCCTTACCAGAAGGGGCAGAAGATTTTGAAGTTTACTGTGATGCATCTAAGCTAGGATTAGGATGTGTGCTAATGCAACGCAAAAAGGTAATTACGTATGCCTCAAGGCAATTGAAAAAGCACGAGGAAAATTATACGACTCATGACTTAGAATTAGGAGCCATAATTTTTGCCCTTAAAATCTGGAGACACTATTTGTATGGCAGTAAGTTTACAGTCTATACAGATCATAAGAGTTTAAAATATATATATTTGGGCAAAAGGAGTTAAACATGAGGCAAAGAAGATGGATGGAAATTCTAAGTGACTACGACTGTGATATTCAATATCACGAAGGAAAAGCGAATGTAGTCGCAGATGCCCTAAGTCGTAAATATCATGAAAAGCAAAAGCGAGTTTGTGCTCTTAGATTAAATCTTCAAGTAGATCTAATGGAACAACTGAGGAATGTTCAAGAAACAGCAATCAAGGATGATGCTGAAGGAATGAAAGGAAGAATAAAGGAATTGGAGCAAGGAACTGATGGAATTTGGAGATTCCACAAAAGAAGGATTTGGGTACCTAAGCAAGGAGACTTAAGAAATAAAATTTTAGAGGAAGCCTATAAATCTAGGTATACCATGCATCCTGGTAATAATAAGATGTACCAAGATTTAAGAAATAATTTCTGGTGGATAGGAATGAAAAAAGACATAGCTAGATATGTATCTAAGTGTCTAACTTGTTCCCAAGTTAAGGCAGAACACCAGAAACCTTCAGGGTTACTCCAACAATTAGAAATGCATGTTTGGAAATGGGAACTAATAACCATGGATTTCGTTACTAAGTTACCCAAGACCCGAAAAGGTAATGACGCGATTTGGGTAATTGTGGATCGATTAACCAAATCAGCTCATTTCCTACCCATGAAAGAAACTTTTTTTATGGAAAGATTAGCCAAGTTATACTTAGACGAGGTAGTATCCTTACATGGAGTTCCACTCTCCATTGTATCAGATAGGGATAGTCGTTTCACTTCCCATTTCTGGACTAGTTTCCAGGAAGCAATGGGAACCCGACTAAATTTAAGTACTGCATACCATCCTCAAACAGACGGACAAAGTGAAAGGACGATCCAAACCCTGGAAGACATGCTCAGGGCGTGTGTGATAGATTTTGGAGGAAACTGGGACAGCCATTTACCCTTGATTGAATTCTCTTATAACAATAGTTACCATGCAAGCATTGAAGCTGCCCCATTCGAAGCACTGTATGGACGAAAGTGTAGAACTCCAATTTGTTGGGCAGATATAGGAGAAAGCCAATTATCAGGTCCTGAAATCGTACAAGAAACCACTGACAAGATAACTCAAATCAAGGAAAGACTAAAGACCGCTCGAGATCGTCAGAAGAATTATGCAGACAATAGACGAAAGCCGCTAGAATATCACGTTGGAGACAAGGTACTCATAAAGGTTTCTCCTTGGAAAGGAGTAGTTTGGTTCGGTAAGAAGGGAAAGCTAAGTCCAAGGTACGTAGGACCATTCCCAGTAATCCAGCGAATAGGACCAGTTGCTTATCGCCTACAACTGCCAGAAGAACTGGCTGGAGTACATGACGTATTTCATGTATCCAACCTCTAGAAATGTTTATCTGACGAATCCCTGGTAATACCTCTTCAAGATATAGAGGTAAATGAGAAGTTAAAATTTGTGGAGAAACCACTACAGATAGAAGACAGAAAGGTCAAGTTTCTCAAGCACAAACGACTAGTGCTCGTCAAGGTTAAGTGGGATTCAAAAGAGGACCGGAGTACACTTGGGAACTGGAATCAGAGATGAAGAGAAAATATCCCTGCTTGTTCCAGTAAATCTCGAGGACGAGATTTTAATAAGGTGGGGAGGATGTAACAACTCTCGCCAAAATTACTATTTCTTATTTTATTATGTCCAATAGGAAACCATAATTGAGAGCCCCAAGTAATATTGCATGGCCCCTAAAATATTCAGAACAGTTGGAATCAGGATCAGGGGCCCCTAAAACTCAGGGGGGGGGTATCCCCTACTTAACAATTATCCACACGGTTTGCTGTAGAAATTGAAATTCATCGAAATTTTGACTCACATAGGTTAGGAATACACGAGGCTACACTATCCTAGAAGAGCACCCGTCGCGCCACGCGCAGGGACCAGGTGACCCTAGCGCGCCACGCGAGGGGAACAAATTTTCAGTATAAATGCAGAGGTTTGGCACTTGAAAGGCTGTCTTGTTTCGACGTTAAAATTCAATTCATACGTCAAGATATCCTCTGTTTAGTTCAAAAACACACACGAGCACGAATCTCTGCTGCGACAACAGGGTAATAACTCGATCACTGCTACGATACAATGTCCGATTGATTGAAACCGATCCGATGGATGTTTAAGTGCTGCCCGAATCCGGGCTATTCTTTGTCATTCGTCGTGAGGGTTTTGATTTCGTGAGCTTATCGTAAATGTTGTATTAAGTTACTGACCTAGTTTCGTATGCATTGTCATTTAAATTAGGTTACAAGGTTAAATCAGTAGGCTAAACTCTGCCTATCTAAACTTGCAATGTGAGTCATTCTCTTTTATCAACAATGTTTTACAATACTTCAATTATTTTCAAAAGTTATAATTACAGGGATTAAGTCGTGGTTATCTTGAATCACTGGCTAGTGGGGTATTGTGCACATTACTAATTTCTCACGGTTAGGTTCACCAACCTAACAGTGATAATCATCACTACTTGGGTGAAATGACCCAATAGTGGTATGACCATCGTCATAAGGCTGTGACACGGCGCCAGATAAAAAAAGATAGTAGCCATTGTAATCGCTCTTATGATGTAATTTATAACTATGTGTCGCTGATAAAATATTTTTAAAACATGTTTCAGGTGACTTACAGTGAATCAAGGCAAAGTGCTACGGAGCACTAACAAGCTTGAAGTGGTGGCTTAGTAAAATAAATAAACATGTTTTGTAAAACAGGGATTTCCCAGTGAAATTTCCCTTATTGTAAATTATGGGGTTTGTCCCAATTATGAAATAAAATAATTGGGCATTTTCAAGTTTTAAAAGATCCTGTTAACTTCCGCTGTCAACGCAATTAATAAATACCATGGGTTTTCTGCCCCCGGCTCCTGGACCGGGTAAAACCGGGACGGGGGCCGTGACAAGAGTCTGCTTTCCAAAACCTCAAGCGCATGCTTTGCAATGCTCCTGTTCTCGCATTGCCGACGGAAACGACGACTTCATTGTCTATAGTGATGCTTCCAACCTTTGTCTTGGCTGTGTCCTCATGCAACGGGACAAGGTTATAGCTTACGCATCTCAACAGCTCAAAATCCACGAGAGGAGCTATACAACCCATGATCTTGAGCTAGGTGCAGTTGTTTTTGCGTTAAAGATTTGGCGACACTACCTACATGGTACAATGTGTAGCACTACGTCAAAAATAGGCTACGGCCACACCAAAAAAGCGTGGCCGTATGCCTTTCGCCACACCAATTTTTTTCCGGTCAAGTGTGAACAAAGGTCCAGTCATCATAGGTATCATACGGCCACATGCACTATCTAGTGGCTAAAGGTATTAAAAATGTGGCTAAAGGGTATCAACATTTTTGTTGGAATCAAGCATGACCTCCACTAAGTGTGGCTAAATGATAGCAACAGCCATTTAAATTAAGTTTATGTGTGACAGTTTCTTTGATATAGTCACATGAATTTACCAAAGAAACTTGTTTTTGCCACATCGGTTAAATAAAAGTGTGGCAAAAAAGTTCTAATAAAGCGTTATGTCCATTAAGTGTGGCTAAAGGGTAGCAAAGGCCACATGAATGTATTGTACATGTGGCTGTTTCTATTATATAGTCACATGTATTTTTTGTAAGCGTGGCTAAAAACTATTGTCCAATGGTTATGTATAGCCTTTGGTCACACATATTTTTTTAATTATGGCTATTGTCTAACCTTTGGTAACACATATTTTTTTCTTCCATGACATATGCTATCCTTCTGTCACAAAAAATAAAACAAAATGACGATTGTGAGGCTAATGGTTATATATAGCCACATGAAATTTTGTAACTTTAAGTGGGGCAATATTCTAACTTTTGGTCACACATTTTTTTCTTCCATGACATTTGCTATCATTTGGTCACACAAAATAAAACAATGTAACGATTGTGTAGCTAATGGTTATATATAGCCACTTGAAATTTTGTAACTTTAAGTGTGGCAATACTCTAACCTTTGGTCACACATATTTTTTTCTTCCATGATATATGCTATCATTTGTCACACAAAATATAACAAACTGAGGATTATGTGGCTAATGATTATGTATAGCCACATGAACTTGTAATTTTAAGCGTGACTTTTAATCTTTGGTAACATATTTTTTTTTCTCCATGACATTTGCTATCATCCAGTCACACAAAATAAAATAAAGTGAGGATCATGTGGCTAGTGATTATGTATAGCCACCTAAAATTTTGTCATTTTAAGTATGGCTATTGTCTAACTTTCAGCCACACTTATTTTGTTTCCAATGACATCTGGTATCATTCCGTCACACAAAGAAAAATCAAAGTGGAGATGATGTGACTATTGGTTATATAAAGCCACGTGAAATTTTAGAATTTTAAGTGTGACTATGTCTTATCTTTGGTCACAGCTATTTTCATGTAGTATCCATTTTATTTTCATTTTTTTGTTAAATAAAAATAACATTATACAGGAAAAAACTTAAAACCCAAATGATATTAATAATAACATACCAAAATTCATACATAAGTTCTCAATTAGAGTATTAAAGCTACAGAACTTCTAAACAAAAGGTATCTACAAACGATGTAACAATTGCAATGGAGCCCGCATCACTCCTAGTAGCACTTACAACGACAAACCCACTTGCATTCATGAACCTATACAATCTTCATGAGATATGACAGCATTGCGTTCATGGTCATCAAATAAGTGGGCAAAAAGGGTATTACATAGCCATTTGTGGAGTGTATAGACCATATGGAAACCCTTTGGCTTTGCAAAATCTGCACATTTACATTGTTTAAGTTTCGGGATCAATCTCTAAACTGTAATTGTAATATGCTTCTTGTATATCACAAAACATAGTCTAGACTTTTTAGGCTTATCTGAATTAAATGTTTGCTCCTAACCTGGGGGATCAAGCTCTAAAAAAAGGAAATCTACAGATCAATTTCTGGTTGCAAGGTAGCAATTTAAGGTGAATCGGAAATTTTGGTTCGTGCAAATACCACATTTGGCATCTGCTCCCATCTTGGTCAACCACTTCCCTACTTGCTGGTGGTGCTCTTAGGGCTGAATCCCCTCTAGGAACTGCATTTCACATGAAATGAAAATATAATTAATTTATAAATATGTTTAAACTCAATGGCATTCAATTCAAGATATGCAGACTTACGTGTGAAAAAATATGATCTTTAATGATCACCATAGCCATGCTATTACTAAATGATATGCATAGGCATTGAAGCACACAAATATTTTAAGGGAAATACAGGTACACAATAATTAGAGTTTCATCCTGAGAAGCATGGAGAATAGACTTTTTACTAAGTACTAAAAACACACAGATAGGTATATCACTCATTCTATAATAAGTTTGTGTACTATGTACTAGGGGTGAACAAAAATCATCCCAGAGTAACAAACTATAAAACCAAATCGAACAAAACATGGAAATTTAAAATTGGTCTAGGTTCTAAATTATTTTACTTTTTATAGGTGTCGATTCAGGTTATCATTTTTCTTAGCGTTTAGTCTAATGTAATCAATGGAGCTAATGAATTCACCTAATAGAACATTGCAGTCAGTATTAAAGAAACAAAAAGATAACACCAATATCAGACACTAGACCATCTATCCTCAACATTGATGAAAATGTGATGTACAGCAAATCTAAAATGCTAAAGCAAAATAGAACAATTTCATAAACAATACAGCAATTAATCCTATGTGCCCAAATCCCAGACAAGTCACATATCTCCAAACATGCAACACCACAACGACTTCAATAAAACCCACTAGCTAAAAAAAAATTATCTAAGCATCTAATCATTATAATAGAGAAAATGTACACAAAACCTTCCCTTAACAATCGAGGATTGCCCAAATAAGCCGTAGCCGACGGTTGTGGTGTCAAATATCATATGTAGCACCAGATCCACTTCCATCCTTTGAATCATGTACTCATGTGTAGCACCAGATCCACTTCAATCCTTTTTATCATCTATACATGTGTAGCACCAGATCCACTTCAATCCTCTGTACCTTCTTACAAAAACCGAGGCAGAGGGTGTTCAACGATTGATGGCATCATCAACGTCTACAACACCGGTGATTTTGAGTCGGATCTGTGGCGGTGTCCAACCTTACCCTTATACCACCGGATCTGTGGTGGTATCCACCGATCCCTATTCTAACCCTACCCTTTTCTACCACCGGAGTTCAGGAAACAAAACAGGTGATGTGTTCGGCGAGAGCGGGTTTCTGAAAAGTTTGAATGTGAAAAAAAAGAAACAGGTGATGCGTTTGCCGAGTTAATTCTGTGAGAACACAGAGTTGATTTTAGGTTACAAGGGAGGGAAAGATGAGAGGGAAAAAACAAAACTTTTGGGATAGAGGAACGGGGCTGGAGATGAACTTAATGGGGGAACTTAATATTGGGAAATCATATTTAATTTTGTGAGTTAAATGTCATTTTAATTCAGGTGGTTTGATTTATTTTGGCAGTTTAGTTCAAATGTTCCATTTTTTTCTGTGGGTTCAAAAAGTTTTCACTGTTGCCATTTTAATCTACTGGGTTAACTTCATCCATTAATGTTGTTAACGAGAAAGGCAATTCGGTCATTTTATATGGCTGAATTGCCCTTCTAGTTAACAAAATTACATATAAAATGACCGAATTGCCCTTCTCGTTAACAAAAAAATGGATGAAGTTAACACAGTGGACTAAAATGGCAATGGTGAAACCTTTTTAGACCCACAGGCGAAAAATGAAACCTTTTGATTAAGCTGACAAAATGACCTAAACCGCAGGACTAAAATGACATTTAACTCTAATTTTATTTTAGAGTTTTCTTAGGGGATTCATAACTTAAGGGTGTAAATGAGGCGGTGCAGCTCAAGTGGGGACGAGTTCTGTCTAGTGGCGGATCCAAGATTTTTTTCCCAATGGGGTCCATCTTTTTGGTGTTTGGATTTTTTCAAAAATAAACGTCGGTCGTCGTTTTAGGAAACCAAGACATTCAAGTTATTCTGATTTCCATATAGCAAATTCATAACATACATGTTATTTTAATTTCCAAAATTCATATTCATAGACGCATAGTAACTACTAAGTAGTAACAGATCCTAAAACTAGACAAGTAATAAATTTCAAGTTGCAAAACTAAAAAATAAAAAATAGGTCTACAGTCTCTACCTGTAGGAGAAGAGCACCGGTTGGCACCCGCGCGGGGGGGGGGGGGGAGGGGGGGTCGCGAAGGGTGTGGCGGCCCCAAAGAGGGAGGCGGAGCGGAGGAGAATGCGTTGGGTGTTCGCTGAGATTTGGAGGGTGTTGGGTGCGTGCGTGTATTTATGTATTGTGTAATGCCTCTGTATGTTTTAAAAGTGTTAATGTTAATGGTTAAACACCCAATAACTTGTCATACATTCATTAATGGGTCGTATTGGGCCTTGATCGGTGTCAGTGACTCATTATAGCCTATATCATGTCATAGTTGCTCTAAGAGGGCTTTTTAGGAGCGTGATGAGTCATAGTTAGGTGTGAACGCCCAATAACATGCCATATTTTCATTAATGGGCTGTTTTGGGCCTTAATTAGTGTTAGTGGCCCAACACAGCCTATCATGACATAATAGTTATAAAAGGGTTTTATAGGAGTGTAATGAGTCATAGTTAGGTGTGAACGCCTAATAACATGTCATACTTTCATTAATCGATCGTATTGGGTGTTGATTTTTGTTAGCGACCCAATATAACCTTTATTATGTCATTGTTGCTCTAAAAGGGTTGTATATGAGTGTAGTAATCATACTAGTCATAGTTAGGTGTTAACACCTACTAACATGTCATACTTTCATTAATGGGTCATAATTAAATGTGAACGTCCAATAACATGTCATACTTTCATTAATAAGTCGTATTGGGCCTTGATTGTTGTTAATAGCCCACTATAGTCTCTATTGTGTCATAGTTGCTCTAAAAGGGTTGTATATGAGTGTAACGAGTCATACTAGTCATAGTTAGGTATTAACACCCAATTATATATTAATAGGTCCTATCTGGCCTTATTGGTGTCAGTGGCCCATTATAGCCTATATCATGTCATAGTTGCTATAAGAGGGTTTTATATGAGTGTAATGAGCCTTAGTTAGGCGCCAATGCCTAATAAGATGTCATACTTTCATTAACGACCCGTATTGGGCCTTGATTAGTGTTAGCGGCCCAATATAACCTCTCCGGTGTCATAGTTGTTCTAAAAGGGTTGTATAGGAGTGTATAGAAGTGCACAAACCGGTTAATTTTAATAACTGATGCGATTAACCGGTCATACCGGTTTATTTGACTTTTTGACTTTAACTGCATATTTTTTAATTGGTCCGGTTAATTACTTTAACCGGTTCGGTTAATTAACCGGTTATTTTCGGTTAAAAACCGTTTTTTTTTTTGCTTTTTTTTTGAATTTGGTTATCCGGTCTCCCGGTTAAAAACTGGTTTTTTT
Organism: Helianthus tuberosus; assembly: GCA_030545235.1. NCBI lineage: Eukaryota > Viridiplantae > Streptophyta > Magnoliopsida > Asterales > Asteraceae > Helianthus > Helianthus tuberosus. Next base: position 167,933,676 of record CM060355.1, read on the forward strand.
TTTTTTTTTTTGAATTTTCCAGTTAACCGGTCTGCCAGTTAATAACCGGTTCCTATACTGAATATCAAATAATGTAATTTTTTAATTGAAAGTATTATTTGAGGGGAAGTTATGAGATGAAATATTTTGAGGAGTAACAAAGATGATTGTCCAAACTCAAATTAAAATATAACCAACACATGTGTCAACTACAATAATAAAAATATACTCAACACAAAGTGTCAACTACAATAAAAAAGATAAATGAAATAATTCTACTTGTCTCGATCTCTGAGCGGTAGTTATTCATAACCTTCCACATCATAGGATCCACAGGTTTTTTCGCTGGCTGTTACATATAAAGTTTGACACCAAAAGATAATCATGAATAACATCATATAAAATCTATACCGGTTTAAAAGTCATGTTAAAAAAGAGAGCAAGACTAATGTCGACACGGGTTTAAAAGTCATGTATAGATGAAGTGAATTATATAATGTAGCTTGGTCACGCATAACATATTGAAACTCATATATTTATAACGGGCTTAAAAGTCATGTAAAAAAAGAGTGTGAGACTAATAGCTGCAACAAATGTGACCTTGATTCTAGCTTATTAAAAATGCAATGACCTATTAGAAAATGCAAGTTGCAACAAAGACTAAGCTGAAATACACAAATAAATATAAAACTTTGAGAATCTCAAAATCTATCGAAATGCAGATAAATACCGCGAATGAGCTCAAGAATAAACTCTTTGGCGTGGAGTCTTTGTTCCCTCATATGCGCGTGAGCCAATTTTTGGATCTGGCACTCCTTCGTTGAAAGTTGAAATCTTCCTTGACTTTTTGGAAACTATGCAGTTTTTGAAACTGCTTTGACCTGAACTTAATTTGATCCCTATGAAGTTAAGAAGAAAAACAATATTCAACAAAAAAGTCAACTTGTCATGTATGAAAAGGAAAATAAATATACAAGTACGAAGTTCATATATTAATGATCATCTGATAAGCTTCACTTTTATTAAAACAACTCGTTTTTACACGTACTCATTTTTGTTAATAGCCGTTTTGACCCAAACCAAACTGACACCTTTCGAAAACAACCCGTTGGTGGTTTGCATAAGAAAGAATATATGTTGATGAATATACCTGGCAGAATGGAGGGGTCAGTCGGGCGGCAATGGGTTCAGGTTAGGACGGGTCGTTTTAAAAAGGGGTCAGTTTGGTTCGGGTCAAAATGGGTATTGACAAAAATGAGTATGGGTCACAACGCGTTGTTTTAAAAAATGAAGGTTTGTTGGATTTAAAATTTCAAAGCATGTACAAAATATATATAATAATTGCAATTTACTCAAAAAAAAGTATCAATACAGAATCAATCATTTTGCTTGAAAATTGATTTGAAAAAACAAAATTAAAAGAAAACCAACAGATCAAAGTTTCTTGAGACAGCAAAGACGTCAACAGGTGGCTGGAAAAGATGATTACAGCAATAGTGCAACACCATACCTAGCTTACTCAGCTATTTTTGTTCAGTTTCGTGCCCATAAGTATGTTTATTTACTAAAGACAACGGTTTTTTAAATGTTAAGTTTCAACTAGCCTCCACACAAAACGAATGCCACATAAACAATCTGCTGATTCCTTTTAAGTAAAAACAAACGCGCCTAAAACAGTTAAATATAATAGTGCTCTTTGATCAAACGGGGCAGGATATATAAAAAAGGATAGAGAATTGCCTAAATTAAACAAAACGAATGCCACATAAACAGACAATTTGTTGATCCTTTTAAGTAAAAACAAACGCGCCTAAAATAGTTTAGATATAACAGTGGTATTTGATCAAACGGGGCAGGATTTATAAAAAGAATAGAGAATCGTCGAACCTTAATTAAACAGCAAAAAACAAAGCCTTGAAACCGGTGAGCACTTAAAGCTTTCAACAGGAAGGAATACTGTAGTACTAAAGCAAACAGAGGCCACACAACTGTTATAAATATTCTAAGAAAACAAATAGAATTACAGATTTTGTAAATTGAAGTTTCTGTTGTTGAAAATTTGTAGTTGTTGCCATAGTAGGTATCATTTTTTTTCTTCCCGTGAAGTTTTATTCACCACCTTAGTCTAGTAGGTAAAGATATCTTACTAGTAGATAAACCATAGCTATCATTTTAAACTAACAAATTTCATACACCATTAGCTTATAGTTATCAATCAAGTTAAAGAGCATAAAAAGAATTTAATTCGTGCAGTTAAGAGGACTTACCTGAACTTCGTTGGATCTTCGTCAGAGGGTTGGTCGTCGCCTAAACTCGATGTCTATCTAACTCTGGTTGCAACCGTTCTAACCAGAAAGTGGCATTCAAGCCTGGAGCTTCTCGTCGGAGTACCAAGAGGGTCGTTGGAACCCTAAAATTCACTGCCGCCGCTGCTGTGTTGAACCAAATCCCCTCTGCCGGAACACCTCTGCCTCCTTTAGACATTCCAGTAACCGTAGCTGCCGTCTTCGTTCAGCGATCTGCCGGAGGCCATGGCCGGCTGCGTGACAATTCTCTGTCTCTCTCTTTCTCTCTCTCCCTCATCTCTATCATCGTTCTCTCACATCTTTCTCTCTCTATTTCTATTGTGTTTACCGGTTGCTTCTTCCCTTTCTCTCGCTTTCTCCAAAACACGTGGGTTACCGAAGATAACCCAACAGCGTGGCCCCCCTTTTCCACACATCTGCCACGCAGGTGGCTTCTAACCTACTTCCACCGTTCTTTCAGTTTCTCTGTTTACAAATATATTAAGAATTTCATACAGCCCTAAAGGAACCCTGAATCACTGAACAAACCAAATCAACTTGAGTTTTAAAACCAATGTTAAATAACATCCAAGGAGATTAATTCTAAAAACTAAGAATTTATTTGCTTTCACTAAGAGCACCCCTATTCAACCACGTGATAATTTAATATGTTTGAATTCCCCCAATACGAAACCCTAGAGCGGAGTTCAAACAAAGCCAGGGTTTACCTTTTCCGGTCGCAATATGAGGCGGGATCACCGGATATTCCAATCCCGTAGCCTGCAGTTAGAAACCTCAAATCAGCTTCACTCGAACTCAACTCTGCAGATCAAAAACTCTAATAATCAAACAATTCGGAAACCTAGCTCATCTCCGGTACGAAGGGAACAAAAAAATAACACATGAAAAAATCTGCCAAGGGTGATGCTAACTGTTATCTAAGGAATGATGATGTGACGAATATTTATATAAAGCCATATAAGATCTTGTAATTTTCTGTGACTATTGCTTAACCTTTGGTCATAGAAAATAGTATATGTATTACCTTTTAGCCACATCATCATACAAATATTGTGGCCATAGATTATATTTGATCACTCTATTTTATTGTGGCTACTAAAGTCTTACTTTTTTCCCAAAGATGTCCTTTTAGCCATATCATTAAAAAATACCATGGTCATAAATAATATTTGGCCACACATTTTCAGTGTGGCTAATAAATGTCACATATTTTTATTAAAATATGTCTAAATGTTTCAAAAACATGTGGTTTTAGTCACATAAAACAATTACCGTGGTCGTAGATCACATTTGGCCACACTTTTTTTTAGTGTGACTAGCAAATGTCACAGTTTTTCTTAAAGTGTGGCTAAAGGTTTCGAGTTGTTATATAATGGCCACATGAATACGTAAAATGTGTGGCGATAAGTGGGCTAAAAGTTTTTCAAATGTTAGAAATGACCTTTAGCCACACATTTAATCAAAAGTGTGGCTGGACAGTTTGGCCATATGTGTGGCCATAGGTGGTTTTTGACGTAGTGTAGGATCTTCACCGATCATAGGAGCCTACAACATATCTTTGACCAGAAGGAACTTAATATGCGTCAATGCTGATAGGTAGAACTTCTCCATGATTATGACTGTGAGATTCGTTATCATCCAGGCAAAGCGAATGTCGTCGCCGACGCTCTCAGCAGACGGAGTTACTTGCTCAGCATTCGTAAAACCAAAGCCCAGTACGATCTCGAAACCCTCATCCGCGAAGCCCAGCATGCTTGTTTTAACGAGCGCACTTTGGATAAGGAAAGAATCTACCACGATGGAGCTCATCTTGTGAATAAGCCGAATGGGATATTCCATTATCTGGACCGGATTTGGATCCCTAAACGGACCGATTTGCGAAAGATTTTGATGGACGAAGCCCACAAATCCCAGTATTCTATTCATCCCGGTGCCGACAAAATGTACCAGGACCTTCGCTACAAGTACTGGTGGCCGGGCATGAAAAGGGATATTGCTCTCTATGTTGGGAAGTGCCTGACTTGTGCAATGGTCAAGGCTGAACACCAAGGACCCTCTGGCTTACTCGAACAACCGCCGATTCCTATTTGGAAGTGGGAGAGCATAGATATGGATTTCATAACAAAGCTCCCGCACACGTCATTAGGTCACGACAGTATCTGGGTTATTGTTGACCGTTTGACCAAATCAGCTCACTTTTTGCCAATACGGGAAGACTACAAGGTAGAACGATTAGCCCGAATCTACACCAATGAGATCATTTGTCGACATGGGACGCCTCGCGACATCATCTCTGACCGTGACGCTCGGTTTACCTCGCGACTGTGGGAAACATTTCAAGCTGCTCTCGGTACAACGCTTAATCTAAGTACCGCTTTCCACCCTCAAACCGACGGTCAGACTGAAAGAACGATTCGTACTCTTGAAGACATGCTTCGTTCGTGTGTCATAGATTTCGGTGGTAATTGGGATGCATACCTGCCGTTAGTCGAATTCTCGTACAACAACAGTTATCATTCCAGCATTCAGATGGCACCATTCGAGGCTTTATACGGAAGAAGATGTCGATCGCCTATTGTGTGGCACGAGATTAGCCACTCGCAACTAACCGGTCCCGAGCTAATGCAAGAAACGACTGACAAAGTCCGCCAAATTCGAGACAACTTGTTGAAAGCTCGAAGTCGACAAAAAAGTTACGCCGATAGACGACGCAGGCCCCTTGAATTTGACGTTGGCGACTACGTACTCCTAAAGGTATCACCTTGGAATGGTGTGGTCAGATTCGGCAAGAAAGGGAAACTAGCGCCTCGATATGTTGGACCTTTTAAGATTCTGGAAAGGATCGGAAAAGTCACCTACAGACTCAAACTACCGAAGGAGCTTAGTAACGTCCACCCGACGTTCCATGTGTCAAACCTCCGAAAGTGCCTGGCTGAGCATAATTTAATTGTACCTCTCGATGACCTCCAAGTAAACGAAACACTACACTTCGTGGAGAAGCCTGTCGAAATCATGTATCGCCAAACCAAGCAACTCAGACGCTCGCGCATTCTTATTGTGAAAGTCCGATGGGAAGGCAAACGAGGCGCAGAGTTCACTTGGGAACTCGAAAGAGACATGAAGGCGAAGTACCCGCATTTGTTTGTTACGGCTTCGGCCTAATTTCGGGATGAAATTCCCTCAACTAGGGGAGGCTGTAACACCCCGTGTTTCGGAAGTCAAAGTCAAAGTCAAGATTGAAGTCAAAGGAAGAAAAGATTGCTAATTTCGATCTGTCTCTCCTTGCTCAATTCCTGTTTTGATTTCTTTGACTTGTAATTGGTCTGTTTTATTTTCGCTTTAGTTGTTTTATGTGGAGTAACTATTAATAATCGCATAGTAATCGCTGTTTATCGCTTTATCGCTATCGTAATCGCTCTCGCAACTCGAATTACGCATTTTGGTTATTGTTATATGTGTGTGTGTGCCATATGTGTTACTTGTGCATGCTTATTTATGATATATGTGGGAATCAATCGAAACCCAATCGAACTCAATCGCAATCTAATCGCAAACGCAAAACGAATACGAAATAAGGATGCTTGTATGTTAATATAGTAGTTGGGATTAAAAGTAATTTGACTAGGAAAATCTATCGCATCGCAACGCTCGCAATCGAAGTCGAAACGGCAAAAGCTCGGTGACTGATCGACCAGGTGACCAACCGATCGACCAGCCGTTCGATCGGACTACCGTCAGATCGGGCAAGCTGTTCGATCGAGCTTCCTAACCGATCGACCAGCCCCTTTCCACTTTGGGTAACCCTATAAATACCCCTTGTCACTTTCATTCTTTCTACTTTTGGCAACTGACGTCCGAACAGTGCTCTTGCTCGCTTTTTCCTTCGATTTCTCGCAATTCCGGTAAGATCTCATCCTAAATCTTGTACTTCCTTAATCTACACGCACTCCTACACCTTTCTATCTTTTGAATCTTAACTTTTAACCGTGAAATCATCAAGATTCAAGGTGTTCTAGGATGACGTCATCATGTGTTCTTGAAGAACTTCATGTTTTGGCCTCAATCCATCAAGAACAACTTAGATCTAACCGATTTCCACATAAACTAACAAATATCTTTCATAGATCTAAACATATTCACAATGAAAAGGTTTGAAAGATGGTTGTCCAACTTTCTGTCAACTCTTTTACACTCAATGCACTCAAAACCGATAGAATCGGAGCTTGTGCCGGCTTACTACTCATTATTGTGGTTGTGATGGTTCAAGATCCGTATTCTATCCACGAGATTATCGATTCCGGGTTAACCAAGAACAATCGTCCTGAACAAGTGGACTGACCGAACTTGTGTGGTTCCTGTTCGATCTGGTCACTAGAGCTTACGATGGGGTTCTGTTGTTTAGCACGATATCAACACATCTCGATAAAGCAACAAACAATCAAAACAACCAAGTGTAAGACGAACAGGTCGACCAGGACGGAATACCGTCCGATCGGACTGTTGTCCGATCTAACAGCCAATCCGAACGACTGACCAATCCGAACGACTGGCCAATCCGAACGACTTGCACCTTGGTCCCACCTTATTTTCCAAATCAACACCCAAGAGTTTTGTAACACCGAACGGATTGCCATCCGAGCGAGCTACCACTCGATCGACCGACCATCCGAATATGTGATGTTTCGAAACGTCAACACTTAAACAATTTTCAACATGTTCAATGCACAAAGGATGCCACCCGATCGAACGACCGTCCGATCGAGTGACAACCTGCTGTGAACTTGTTCTCACTGAAGTACCCAACTAATCGGGTTTCCATCCGATCGAACGACCGTCCGATCGACCGACCTCAAAGGTAGAGATACTTCAATGTTTTCAAAATACTACAACGGAAACTTCAAAGGTCAAGCCATCATACACACACACATCCTTCTCAAAGGAAGAAACAATCCGCTCGAACAGTCATCCGACCGGACGACCGTCTGAACGGACTACCACTCGCACGACCGGCTATCCGATCGGACTACCATCCAATCGAACTACTGTCCGAACCACTTATACTTTGCTTCGTTTTACGCGTCACTTATCGTTATAATATCAATCTGTTCAGGCTAACCCTACTCTCTAGCGCTCCCTTCAATCCATCAATCGCTGTGAGTATACTCGATCCCTTTTTGCTTTACGCACTTTTGGGTGTTACATACGTTGCTTATACAAAATCACACTGAACACACTACGCAATACTTTAAACGCTAACCGTTACCGCATGTTATACGTGACTTAATGAATGCTTGTTTGTTATGTTTACACATGGAATGCTGTCTAGCTGCCTTAGCAACGATAGTACTATTAGTTTGGACTCAGCACCCATTCACTTGGGGGTTGTTAAGGACAATTACCTACATGGCTCACAGTGGTGAGCATATATCGCGAACTGCCTTGGGCAGTCAACCCGCAGTCATTGGTATCGATAGGTTCATGTCGATAACTAACATGCCTCATTTTACACTGTGTACGTGCTGGTTATGCGTAACGCTTTTCTACTCTATATGCTATTATCAAACTTGTATGCTCACATTTACACTATGTGTATTGACTTTTACTTTAACGTATGTGACAGGTTCTTAGGATGTTTACATGCTTTGTGTGCTAGTGATGAAATTGAGGCTAGGGATGGAGTCCTAGAAACCAATAAATAAACAATTGTCTGTAATAAGAATCTGAGTTGTCATAACAGAACAATTGACTAGATCTTTATGTAATAATTGTATTATCATCTATGACATGGTATGGGACGTGTTGCTTTAAATATTTGGTAAATATAGTTGTTATGGAAACTTCTGGACAATCTGTTTCACTCAGTGCCACGCCCCGATGTTTCCACCATCTGTTGGGGTGTGACAGGGACCCTCTTTACCGCTACATTCACAGGGTCCTCACTTACTCTCTTAGTCAGAGGCATGATAGCAGCGGTGTTGTAGGTTTGAGGGATCTACTAGTCCTTTATTGCATCCACACCCGTACCAACCTTGATGTTCTATACCTCCTACTCTGAAACATGCATTGGAACCAGCTTGCTACTCCCCCGACTCCCATCTTCTTTGGGGGATGGATCTGCTGTCTCTTCAAGCATTTCGTGAACATGCCCAGGTCTTTCGAAAAGAGCCCATGGTCAGGAAGAGTGGACATGACCATCTGTCGCTCCATGAACCTGATTTATGTAGCAGAAGACAGGACGGTCAGCTTCCAAAGAGTCCAGGGGCATGCATGGAACCCGCAAGAGGCACTCGTCTTACATGCTCCACACTTCCAACCTCCTCCTCAGTACCATTACCAGCCCTAGGGTGATCCGGGCCAATCCTCCTCTCAAGGAGGCGGTTTTCCTAACTTCCAAAGTTTGCATGATTTATTGCAGGAAAACCTCATGTGCACCAGGAACACCTACAATATGGCCAGCAACACGTACACCCGAGTCGGAGCGATAGAGAGAAACATATCTGACATACATGATGACATTGGGAACATTCGGGAGTACATGGCGGGGCACGAAGGAGACGTTGATGATGAAGACGAGGACATGGATTAGGCGGGAGGAGTGGAGGTAGCGGTTCATGGTTGGAGGTCCACAGGTTAACCCCTTATTCTCATGAACAATTTCCGGCCTGCGTGCCGTGTGTTGAACAATTTACTTTCCTCTAACACTTTTTACTTTTCTGCATTTTCTTTATTTTAACTTTGTGGTATGGATGTTTGAACAATGGTAATTTAGGATGCTTGCTATGGTTTGGTGTGGTGTTTATTGATAAAAACAAGTACATACGAGGCTTAGAGTACTAAACATTAGTGCTACTAAAGCCGGGACAGCAAAACCGAAGCCAGAAACCTGTTTTGCAACTTTGCAGATTGTCTACACGGGGTCGTGTCCAACCGACACGCCCCCGTGCTCATTGCCCCAGACCTGCTGTTTGTCAAGATTCTGTAGATTTTTACCAGACACGGGGTTGTGCTCAGCCGACACGCCCCCGTGTCCACCTTCTGTAAGTTCTTGTTACCGGCAATCTGACCACGGGGTCGTGTTCATCCGACACGGGGCCGTGTCCAGACGCCCAGTAACATAAATTTGTGCTTTTCACAACTTTTTACACATTCAATCAACCTAAAAACTTATTTTTGGGACACATTAAGGACAATGTGTAATTTAAGTGTGGGGGGGATGCTAAAACCTAAAAACTTATTTTCAAAAATTTTTCATTTTTTACTTGTCTAGGTTTAATTTGGGAATTTCAAATTCTAAAAAGGTTTTATTTTTACAAATTTACAATCGATAGCGTCGTCATAAAAAGAACCAACATAAGAAAATTATGAAATGGCATGACAAATCTAGTTAAAATTTGATTATATATACTTGATCACATAAAAACCCATTCCCACAAAAAGTGAGTTTTGAGCCTTTATTGAGCATACAAATACACATCTTTAAACTAAATGCTCATTTTTCGTTTCTTGTGTGAATAGCCGCTTGTTCTTACGACTCTAGAACTTGCCACGACGATACATTCCCGGTCCTTACCAACTTAAACCCAAGTAAATAAATGATGGAGGCATTAGGACTAACCCTTTTTATTTCAACACCATTATTTTTTTTCTACCACCTACCCAAAATCCCCCTAGTTAACCCCTTTAAGCCTAAACCTTTTCATTTTTTAACCCAAATCAAATACCCTTTTACCCACCAAAACCCATTATTTTAGTAACAAAGCTCGGTTTTCGTGCAACTTCCTTAAAAAAATTAATAATAATTTTGATAAAGAAGAAAAGAAACATGAAGTTAGCAATAAACAAACAAAGCTCATCAAAAGAAGGCTTGTTTGAATAATGTTTCATTGGAATAAAAAGTCACAAAAATGTTTTGCAAAAACCGACGCTTTTTACGCCTTTCTCCCTTTTCTACTAACCACTAACCCAACCACCTAACTTTAACCCAAGCCTAACCCTTCCCCCCAAAGTCCTCTTGATATTTATGAAGGTATATAGTTAAAAAGGAGGAGGATTGATTGCTTAGTAAGCTTATGGTAAAAGTAAGTTCCATGCCGCTCTCGAGAGTTTTCACAAAAATACACCTTCGGCCGAGTGTTGAGTGATCCCCCGTGAGGTATGTGAACTTGTATATAAATGGAATTTTAAAGAGGCATGTTATGCCCTAATAAATAATTTATTTTATGTAATGTTTTAAATAAATCATGACGAATAGGTTTGTAAATAAATAAAAATAAAACTAAATAAAGAATCTTGGAAATCCCGACACTCTATGACAAGCCCAAAACCTTCTCTTCTACCCATTCCAATTGGTAGTGTAAAGTCACATTATAAAGAGTTTTGCTTGAGGACAAGCAAAGATTCAAGTGTGGGGGTATTTGATATGTGCAAAATGCAACATATAAATTACATAAAATGTGGCATTAAACTAACCCTTTTTAGTACTAATGTTGGAAAAAATGTGTTTTTGTCTTCCTTTTGTATTTTCAGGATTAAATGAGCTCAAATGAACAAAAGAAGCAAAAAGGCAGCTAAATCTAAGATAAATACAAGAAAAGGGATAAACGTGGCATGCCCGACCCCTCGACAGCATCTTCCCAAGCAAAACAAGAGAACAGAAGGCTGAACACGGCCCGTGCTCAATGAGCACGGGGGCGTGCCCAAGTGTCAGCAGAAAAGACAAAGCTGTAGAAGCTTCTATCACCCACCACGGGGGCGTGCCCAGCGGACATGGGGCCGTGGTCAACTCTAAGATTCGCAGAATCTGAGGAAATCTTGATAGTACAGATACGCTTCTGCACACGGGGTCGTGCCCAGCGGACATGGGGGCGTGGTCAACTAATGCAGACAAACTACATTTAATGAAGGAAGAGAAAACGGGTGGACACGGGGCCGTGCCCAATGGACACGGGGCCGTGTCTGGGCTTTTGTGCAGGCTATAAATAGGGGTGCTTGGCTCATTTACAAACCATCCCTTGGCAAACTACCTCTCTCACACTTCACCCACACTCCACCACCATCACAACCCACATCCACATCCACCACCATCATCCATCATCCATCATAGAGTGTGTGAGTAGTCTCGGGATCCAAGATTGATCGTAAGAGTTCTAAACAATCAAAGGCCATGTTTGCCTAAGTCTCTTACATCACTTGGTGAAGACAAGTGTCTAGTGTAATACTTTTTATTTTTAATCTTTTCGCACTTTTTATTTGGTTATGTATTAATGACTTTAATAACTAGTTTCTAATGTTGAAGGTGAGTCTTCCTTATCGTATGTCCGTGGTGTCTTGGCATTATTTTACTGTCTATATAAAATAAAAGATTTTCACCATTCATATCTCCACGGTCTATATGGAGGTATGTTGGCTACCTGGTCGGGGGTTAAGGGAACGGTTTGGTAAGAGTCTTGCCTTGTTCAGCGTATAGATCCTGCAAGGACCTGGGTCAACTTTAGTAGGACTTCCTTCAATACCCACTTGTATTGGATGGTGGGGGTCCGAACTCCTTGATCCCCTCATATGTAAACTACTATTAAAACTTTAACCCGGCTACTTAGGACTGTATCCCTGCTGACTCAGACTACTTAGCCAAGGGTAGCGTCACCTTCAAAAGAGGGGCCTACCACAATATGCATTAATAACTTAATTAATTATCTTTCAATAATCCAACCCTTTAGGATTGTATCATTGCTGACTCAAACAACTGGGTTGAGGGTAACGTCACCTTCAGAAGAGGGGCCTACTACAATAACTAAGATAATCTCTTAAAAAGTGCAAAAGTGCGGAAATAATCAAAGGTTACACTAAACACGAGTCAGATCCAAGTGATTCATCTTGTCTATCTGTTTTTTATTTCATTGTATTTTTCAGCATTTTAGTTAGTTTTATTTTTCTAGTTTAAAACCTTTTTCTAAACTTTTGATTTGATTAGACGTTGAGGATAAACCGGTACTAAAAGCTCTTGTGTCCTTGGACGACCTCGGTATCTTACCAACACTATACTACGCTCACGATGGGTGCACTTGCCCATATGTGTGTTTAGTTTTAGTAAATATCGTGTTTTATAAATTTAAAACTTGGCTAAAAAGTGTTAAAGGGCTTAAAATATACATAAAAAAATCTATAACACTCACGCACATCAAGGACAAGAAAAGAGAGAATGAGGAAGACGAAAGCAGAAAGAAGAAAGAAAAGAAAGAAGAAAAGAAAGATGAAAGTGATCGGTTTGAATTCAAGATTACAGCCGAAGAAATGCAACGCTTTGCTGATGAAGAAATGGCAAAGATGAAAGCAGGAAAATTTGAGAGCTTGGGTCAAGCTTTCATGGCTAATATCGAGGTACAATCTAAACCTGTTAATAAAAGATGTCCTAGATGCGTAGACTTTGTCGCTAAGTGTGACAAATATGTACTCCATAACAGTAATATGATTACTGATCTGGAGAAATCTAGAGAGTTAATTGACGCGCTTTTGAGGGCCGAAAAAGAACATAGAAGTCAGGTGCTTGCCTTGAAAAATGACATTGCTGAGTTTGAGAGACGACTTGCTCAAGCGACGATTAAGAATCAAAAATTAAAAGCTGAACTTGAAACTTGTCAAAACACTATTTTGGAAAAGAACCAATTAATTTTAGACAAGGATAACTTGATTCTTGATCTGTAGCAAAAACTTGAGAAGTTTGAAAGTTCGTCAGAGGTGATGAATTTTTGCATAAACAATCTTCGCTCAAAGATTCAGAAGATGAGATGTTTGGTGTTGGTTACAAGAAGGTTCCACCTCCTATTAACCACAACTATACATTGACACCTTCGATTGATCCTGAAATTGCAGATTCCGTTCCTACTGCTCCATTGACTGTTGATCCTTTGAGTGAGGAAGAGTCTGAATCCGAGTCTGAATCGGAATCAGAACAAAAGAGAACGAGTGATGTTAAAACAAACGAAATTGATTTAAGTAAAATTAAAAATTTGATAAACTCAAATATTTTAGAAGCTTTAAATTAAGTTCAAAATGTTCAAAAGCCGAAGCCTAAAAACAAAGGTAAAAAGAATGTTAAAAACGTTTCAAAAACCAACTTTGTGAAAGGCGAAAGCTTTAACAAAGAGGGTGAATGAATTGAAAAAAGTTCAAATTCTGACTTTGTGAAACAAAAAGCAAAAGGCTCAAATGAAGCATCCTCGTCCTCAAACAGTCAATGTGAGGATGATCAAAAAGAAAAGATTGATAAATGACGATGCTACAAATGTCGTTTGAAAGGACATTTAGCTACAAATTGTTCGAACGACAAAGGAAAGAGTCATGTTGATCCTGATCTTGATAAACCTTTTGACACCAAACCACAAAATGAACCTAAAAAAAATGAAAAGAAAAGTGGTAAAACTCAAAATGGTGAAAAACCTAAGGTTGTAAAGCAAGAAAGCAAACTTGTTTCTAAACAAAAGGTTAAAAATCAAAAACAGAAGGATCGGGATACCGATTCATCAGATAATGACAGTTGTCGTGGTTTAGATTGTGGATCGGAAAGTTCTTCAGCAAAACGTGAAAGTCGTTAGAAAACCCATGCTCGACGACCAACTCATGTAACTTTCCGACCACAAGAACAAGATCAACAATCTGGAGGTTCTTACAACCACAATGTCAGACCTCATGCGCAAAATCATTACGTTGATAACCGAAACGTGTCACCAGCCAGATTTCATGGTCAAAGACAACATTCAGGATACCAACAACGAGATGTTTTTCATGATAATAAGCAACCAAGATTTGATAGAAATTTTTGACCTCAACATAGTCAAAACTTCGGATATCAAAACTCTGGTAATTGTTTTGGTGGAAATTCTGGGTACAATAACTGTTCTCAAACTCCGCACAATCCTCAATTTGCGAGTGGACATTCTAACAATTACCGAGGTGGAAATGTTAGAAACAACAATGAAGATGGTTATTTCAAGGAATTTTCGTTTGTTGATGAATTTGGACGACCTAAAACAGTCACGGCTTGGGTCCCCCACTCTAACTAATTTCCTGTTTGTGAATGCAGGAACAGCTAAAGAGAGCTATCTATATTTGGTATATCGATAGTGGCTGTTCCAGGCATATGATGGGGAACAAATAATTGTTGTCCAATTTGAAACGTACTCGTGGTGGTTATGTTAACTTTGCGGGTGAAAAGGGTGGTTATATCACGGGTGAAGGTTCTGTGTCAAATGGCAAGATCACCTTGTATAAGGTGAACTTTGTTGAAGAACTGAAGCACAACTTGTTTTCAATTTCTCAGATCTGTGATAACAAGTATTCAATGCATTTCACGGATAAGGCTTGCTTCGTTCTAAAGTCGGGATTTGTAGTTCCTCAAGATTGGACAGTGATGAGAGCTCCAAGAGTGAACAACACCTCTGTGATGGACATACGTCCGGTTGTGAACTCCTCTGGTGTAACACCCCGTGTTTTCAGAAGTCAAAGTCAAAGTCAAGGTCAAAGTCAACGACCGATTGTACGAATTTGACTTATAGAAATTTCTTTATTTTAATTGTATTATGTGGAGTAAGTGTTGCTAATTGCTAAAATCGATGTGTGTTAATCGCTATCTAATCGACTTACGACTGTGAATTATAGGAAGTAACAATGCGATAAAGACAACTAATCAATAATCTAGCTATGCTACTCGACATCGAATCGTGATATGAACCGCAACTCGATTTAATTTGGTTGATTATACGTGTGTGTGTGCCTTATGTGTTACTTGTGCGTGTTATATATATATATATGTTGTGGAAATCAATCGAAACCCGAAATGCAATCGAACTCGAATCCGAATCAAAAATCGAACTATGGTAATTAGTAGTTAGGACTAAAAGTAATTTGACTAGGAAACCCTATCGTGACGAGCCGCTCGCAATCGAAATCGAAACATCAAAAATCGTCGCGTCAGAAATCGAATCAAGTGCCATCCGGCCGGATAGCCATCCGACCGGATAGCCACTGTGCCACAGGTCAGGAGTCATCCGACCAGGGTGTCATCCGACCAGATAAGCCATCCGAGCGGTGTGTCATCCGATCAGATAACCCTTTCCTCTTTTGGAATCCTATAAATACCCCTGTCATTGTCATTCTTTCCATTTCTGGAAACCCTCTGTCCGAACCATTCGTGCTCCTCACCTTTTCTTCGATTTCTCTCACTCCAGGTAAGATCTCACCCTAAATATTGTACTTTCTTGATCTACACGCACTCCTACACCTTTCTATCTTTTAAATCTTAACTTTTAACCGTGAAATCACTAGATTTCGGGTGTTCTAGGATGACGTCATCATGTGTTCTTCAAGAACTTCATATTTTGACTTCAATCCACCAAGAACAACTGAGATCTAACCGATTTCCACGCAAACATACAAAGATCTTGTAAAGATCTCGACACAAGAATGGTGAAAAAGGATTCAAAGATGGTTAAAAAAAAAAAAGTTAAAGGATCAAACAAAAAAAATAAAAAAATAAAAAAAAAATTCAAAGATGGTTTTAACTTTCTTTCAACTCTTTTGCACTCAAAGTACTCAAAACCGATAGGATCCGACCCTGATTTAGTCTTCTACTCGATTGTAGTGTTGTACTAGCTCAAGATCCGGACTCTACTCACGAGACTACCGATTTCGGGTTAGCCAAGACCAACCGTCTCGTACCTGTAACCGGCCGGACTAGGGTGATTCCTGGCCGGGTTGGTCATCTGGGTCGAACTAGGGGTTCTGTTGGCTAACACGTTGTCAAAGTGTCTCGACATAATGACAAACCTTCAAAACGACCAAGTGTGGGATGAACAGGACAACCAGAACGGATTGTTGTCCGATCGGATAGGTCATCCGAACGGATTGTCATCCGAACGGATCACACTTGGGTCCCACTTTTAAAACAATCTTAACTGAATTTTGAGTATCGAACGAATTGCAATCCGATCGGACGACCATCTGACTGGATTACTCTTCGGATCATGAGATACTAAGACTTTAAAGACTTAAACAATTTTCAACATGTTCAATAACAAGGTTGCCATCCGATCGGATTGCCATCCGATCGAATGACACTTCTGTTGTGAACTTGCCTTCAGTAAGTAACCTCATCACTAAGTCGCCGTCTGACCGGACCACCGTCCGTCCGGATGACCATCCGAACGGATTGTCATCCGCACGACCAGTCATCCGATCGACCGACTTGATGGATAGAGATACTTCATTGTTTTCAAAATACTACAACGAAAACTTCAAAAGTCAAGCCATCATACACAAACACATTCTCTTTATAGGAAGAAACAATCCACTCGAATCGTCATCCGACCGGACAACTGTACGACCGGATGACCACCAGAACGGATTGTTATCCGCACGGATTGCTGTCCGATCGGATTACCATCCGATCGAACCAATATCCGACCCTTCCACACTACGTGACGTTTTACGCATCACTTATCGTTATACACTCTAATCTACTCACGCTAATCTTACTCGCTAAGCGCGCCCTTCAATCCATCAACCGCTGTGAGTATACTCGATCCCTTTTTGCTTTAAGCACTTTTGGGTGTTACATACGTTACGAATATTCAAACTACAACTATCACACTACTCAGTACTATTTGAACGCTAACCGTTAATGCATGTTATACGTGGCTTATGAATTCTTGTTTGTTATGTTTACACATGGAATGCTGTCTACCTGCCTTAGCAACGATAGTACTATAGTTTGGACTCAGCACCCGTTCACACGGGGGTTGTTAAGGATCATTACTTGCATGGATTACGGTGGTAATCATGTATTGCGAACTGCCTCGGGCAGTCAACCCGCAGTCATTGGTATCGATGGATCTATGTCGATAACTAACGTGCTTCATTTCACTATGTGTACGTGCTGGTTATGCGTAAACGAATTTGAACTCTATATGCTATTATCAAACTTGTATGCTCACCTTTACATTTTATGTATTGACATTATTTTAACGTATGTGACAGGTGCTTAGGACGCGCACTTGGTAGGAATTTGAAGCTAGAATAAAGCTTTAGAGCCCAACAAATAGTTGTCTGTAGTGGTCAAACTAAGGGTCTCTAGAAGCAGATAAACAATTGCTGTCTATTTAAATCTGAGTTGTCGGAACAGAATATTTGCCTAGATTTTTGTCTGTAATAATTGTTTTACTGTTTGAGATACGGTATGGGACGTATTATTTAAATTGAATGGTATTGATAATTGTTAGGGAAACTTCTGGACAATCTGTTTCGCTCAGTGCCATGCCCCGATGATTCCGCCATCGGTTGGGGTGTGACAGATTGGTATCAGAGCCATAACTATAGGGAATTAGGCAAGACTCGACCTAGTTCGGGTCGATGTCTTAGAAACCTAGTCTATAGTTAGGAACCAACAGACCGAGTTGTGCATAACCAGTAGGGATTATGTATGAGCTTATTCCTTGCTATTCTCGCTTACGCTACACTATCACTATTTACAGCTATAAATAGGCGATAAAGTCGAGATTAGGTGTGAAAACCACAAACTCTTGACTAAATTGCTTGAATTAATGCTGTTTTATCAACTTATCAATGATTTCTTCTTTCTTTTTCAATAACGAACGCTAGTTCAACGGGGGAATTATACCAAATCAGGAGTGAAATCCATATTTTGATGAATAATTTCCTCTACCTTGTCAAAAACGGGGATGAAGTTGTTGAGCCAGGTGTGAAACCCTAACCTTGACGACTTGTTCCGCACACTTTACAAAGCTCTCACCAAAGTCTCAACGGACTCCAACGACCTGAAGTCACGACACGACTAATGGGATGTGTGCCAAACGCCAAAGAATCGAGGCAAGGACACAGCCCTGAAAGTCAAACGTAGACGACAAGTCCTTGCGAATAGTTGAATTGCTTTGGTTAGTCGAAGTCTACTAGCCGCAGACAGTCTATCTCTCGATTTTTGCGTGTTTCAATTCTGAGCCCAACTACTGACTCTGATGATTCGTTGATTTTGTGTTTTATGTGGTTCATATTTATTTGTTAGCGTTTTGAGGTACCACTGGTTTCGATCTAACGCCTTTTTGCTTCTGCTACTCACACAACACACTACACATCGTTAGCAAATCGCGGAATTTTGGACGACTTTATGCTACGATATATGCTTATACTACGCTATGCGATATACTAAAACACGCACGCTATATTCGAACGCTCGTGAATTTTGAATAATAGGTTTCTGTATTCTGAGGCAGTCGGAATACTCTGCATGTTTCTATGTGCTCCTATATGCCTCTTATGTTGAAAATGTTTCTGTGATTCCGTGCTTATGTGATAATGTGATTCTGTGCTGTACGTGCTTATGTGATATGTGAATTTGTGTTCTACGTGGTTATGTATCTATGTGTTATATGCGTGTACCTGAGCTTTAGTAGTAGTAGACGTGTGAGGTGAGATTCGAATATTTTGTGTTAAGTCCTGTGACGATGTCTATTGCAGACAATGTCATCTGGATCCCGTCATCCCTTACTTTCTCGACAAGAAAAGAGAGACAAACGTCTTGCTCCCATCATCGCTAAAAGTGTAGCAAAGGCCGTGAGTGATGTTTATGAGAATGCCAGCAAATCGTCTGAGGAATCGAGAACCGAAGCTCCAAAAGCTACCGCGAAGACCTTCAGTTTCAAACAATTCAAATCGTGTGGGCCAAAAGAATTCACTGGCGAGGGAGGTCCTACTGCACTATTCCACTGTGTTAGGATCGGAGGCTCTCATGATTGTGCTTGTTTGTATAATTTGAACAAATCAAATGTAAATGAACAGAGTTTGAGTGCAGCGGAAATGAATAACAAACTTTGTAAACACAATCAAAGGGAAAATAGTTTTGATAAACATTTGCTTCTCATTAAGTTGAAAGATTACAAATCAAAGCAAAAGATTATAATGCAAGCTTACAAACTAAACTCCCCCTCAGCCTAATGCTCCAAGGTTGGTTGCACAGGATGAAAGGATTGAATTGAGGAGAAGAACTCACTCAAAATGATCAAATGTAACAGTACAGAGTACTGTTCCATTTATAGACAATCCAAACCACTGAGACATCTCAGCTGATGTCACCATGAAAGCGACGTCTAACAGCCTAACAACCTGTATCTATTGTTCTTATACAAACACTGCTAAACCTAACCACTGACTATACATAAAACATATGACATACTAAACTACTGCTCTCTCTTTACATTAGTGCTTTCCTCAAGGTTGATCAGTCCTTGATTGGGCAGTGTCTTGTCATCAGTAGATTGTACCAGCAGTGCTTAGTTCTCAGCAGTCTTATGGGCTTCATCAGTAGTTTTGAAGAACAACAGTAGTTGTATCCGGGCAGTGGATATAAGACCATCAGCTGTTATAATCACTTTCAAGGGAGAAGACTTAGTGTAAACAGCTGCTTATTGTGAATCCACTGTTGTGAACCAGTTTTGGCTTTACATCATCTGTTCCTCTGTAGGGTTCAATCCCAACAATCTCCCCTGGAACAGATGATGCCAAAACCTTTCATTATTCTGGATTTTTTTTCTCATCACAAGTTCCTTAACTTGTCCTTTGAATTGTAATTCAAAGCCAATGGAAATTGTATCATCCTCATCCCTGCACAGTGTAAGCTCAAGGAGATCTTGCAAATCTTCAACACCTAGGCCAAGTGTTGTTTCCCTTGATATATGCTTCACTTCACCATTGAATTTGAGTAGAGTCAATAGATGGGTCTTTTGATCAGACATCCATTTTAGTATTTTTGAACCCAATGGGTTTCTTAGGAGAGATTTATTTGATGAGTTTAAAGATTGAGGCCTGGTAATGACAACTTTGAGCAGTGTCTTGAGATTTTGTTGTTTCTTGTTATTCTGCTCTAAGTGTCTGAAGAACCATCTTCATGATATATTCTTCTAAAGCTTGGTCTTCTTTTGGTATTTCTGCATCCATCTGCTTTGTTTCCTTCTTTGATAAAGGATGGCAACAGGTGGTGTTGGTGGTGGTGAGGATGTTTTTGGTGGGGCAGTGGATTATATAGTTGTTGTTGAAATGATGAGAGAAGTGGTTGAAGTGTGTGTTGATGTAGTATTGGTGGAAGTTGTTTGAGTGACAGATGTTGTTAATGGTGGAGGTGTAAGTGATTTTGTGGGAACAGAAGTTGTGGTTGAAGTAGTAACTGGCTTAGTTTTAGAAGTTGTGGTGATTGATTGCCTTGTTTTTCTAACAGAACTCTTCTTTAATGAGGTACCAACCTCTTCTTTTTCTTTTTGCCGAACTATCTTTTTCTCAACCAAAGCTCTGCTCTCATCCCTTACCCTTTTAATATCAGCAGTGGTTTTGAGACCAGCTGAATTGTCTTGACTTTGAACGATCCTCATTTGTGTATCTTCATCATCTGCTTGAATTTTCAGGGTTTCATCACCTCCCTTTTCCTTTTCTTTGACAGATGTTTCAGCAGAAGTTACTGAAAGATTTTCCTCAGAGTCATTTTTCTCCCCCTTTTTGGCATCATCAACTCTTTCGAAGATAGGTGCAGGGGTTGAGACAAATTTCACAGCTCATCTGGAGTAGGAGCAGATGATAGAGTAGCTGTTGGAGGTGGTGCAGCAGTGGATGGTACCCTTTGTTCTTTCAGCAACTCTTGCAGCATGTCTTTGATTTCTGCAACAGATGTATCTAATTTATCAATTCTAGCCGTCAATTCTTGGTACATTAAACCATCACCCAACTTAATGGGGTCATCTGATTTCCCACTAGCAGTGGTTATAACAGTGGTTGATTGAGGAAGTGTATTCCAAAAATCATCCACTGTTGCCCCTTTGTCTTGGTATTGGGGACTTCTTTCTTCATAATGAGAAACACTTTTTAGTGAACCAGTGAAGACTGAATACACAAGAGTTCCCAGTGAAGAAATTGCCTTCAAGGAAGTCTTATTGATGAAACTACTGTCCAAGTGCAAACCAGTGGATTCAGCACTTGTAGTAGCTGCTTTACTTGAACTATCACCAAGAGTTACTTGTAACTCAAGGGATGTAACCTCCTCAGTTATTGCTGGGATAGCAGAGGTATAAGCATCAGACTCAGTCACTTGTTGGAGTGTACTCTCAGTGATAGGTGGTTGAGAGGAACTGATTTATGTCTGAGTTATATCCAAAGCATGCAACAAGGTCATTATTGATGGTGGTATTTGTGAAATGTTGATGAGATTTGAAAGTGAATTTGCCCCGGGCAGTGGGCTGTGGATGATAGAATCAAGTGATTCCAGAGCATCATAATTTGGTGTCCCTGTTCTTACAACCTGTTCTTTTTTAGAAGAAGCAGGAGGAGTTTTGAGGCATGGGTTGAGACCTTTTCTACCATCTGCTGTGAGGAAGTAGCAGCAGTAGTTTCTAGTGACTTTTGTGTTGTCACTGGCAGTTGCTCTGGGATCTCATTTTCCAGAGTTGCCTTTATTGTAGGTTAGGGGAGCTTTTGAATTTTCTTTTGGTTTTGGTCTTTTGGTGGATTTAGGTGTGGGTTTCACAGCAGTTGTGTTATTGCTGTGATCACCTTTAAGCAGTGGGCTCAGCAGCAGGTGCCTGAGGAGCAATGGTAACTGATAAAGTCTGCTCAGGAACCTCTGCTTATGTTTTGGAAAGAATTTTTTTTTTGATAGCCTTGTAAATGTTTCAGGTGTAAGGCCATTTATTTGAAAAAGTGATCATGGCATCTGATGCACATACCTGTTGAATAACATCTGTCCACGTGTAACCTCTGCTGTAAATCCGTGTTTTACACAAACAGAGGATACACTTTGGCAGTGGATAGATTTTACAATTTAACAGAGTTTTAATGCCATCAGTGCTTTGAACAGACTTTGAGGATTTATTGAAAAATTCAATTTTAAACTATATTTAAGGTTATTTTTATTTTTTTTATTTTTTTTATTTTATTTTTTGATTTTTCTAAAAAAACATTTTTATGCTATTTACACATGGAACACAAGAAAGCTTGCTTTAATCCATGTTTAGCATTCCAGTCATAGTGATCAAGTTTGTACATCTACCAACTGATCTTTAGGATGGACATGTTAAAGATGAAATCAAACCTTATTATTGCAATCCCTCACAAAGTGATGTCTGTTGGTGAATAAATGAGATACTGAATTTTTGATGAGATATTTCAGCTACCTGACTGTCCTGCATAAAAACAATCTTTTGAGCAACTATACCAAAATTCAATAATATATTTTGAAGTTACAAACAGTTGGACTATTCAGCTTGCAGCAGCATCATAATATTCTTCAGTCAGTGATTATAAAAACATCTGCTTGCTTTTTTCCTAGTCAAAACACTTTGATATTTGTACTTGTTTGAGTATGATAAATCTTGACAATCATGCTCCTAGCATATGCAATGTTCTTTGAGGACCCACTTTTCGCCAAATAGATTCCCATCCTTTGGATGTGGCACAAGATTTTCAAACTTGTTGTCACTAAACTGCTGAAGCTCCTCTTAAATGACAACTACCCAACTTTCTGTCTTTCAGTGCTATAAGGCACATGACTTGTTGATGAAATGATAGAAAGTCAAGAAGAAGACAAAGGTTTTGAGATAAACTTTTTATAAGAATCCCTTCCAATTGATGTTGTCAAGAGAATGGAAACATGAATGAATTTTAAGATGGCATTGGTGTCCAAAAGGTGAGGCTGCAGATGTGAGTCATCTGAGCTAACAACTGTTGGTGACTTTAATGATCCAACAACTGTTAGAAATGAGGATGGAAGGTTTTGAAGAATAGGTATGGCACACTGATGATTTTTATCCATTTTAATGGATTTTTATCAACAGTGGTTAGGGGTGAAGTAGTGGTAGAGGTTTGGAAGGTTATTTTGGTCAAACACTATTTGTACATCAGTGGATAAGCTTTAATAGTTGTTTTATACATCTGCTGCTCTGATGATGGAAATGATTTTAGTATCATATCCAACATATGTTGAAGGTGATTGTGAGTTACCTGCATAACCAAATACTTGATAACACATTTTTAAATGTAAGTTAATCAGAATTAATCATAACAGCAGGGTTTACAGGGGTTTTTTTTTTAAAGCAGAGAATTCACTGGTTTTTGCATTCAAGGTTTTACCACACATCTACTTCATGTTTTAAACATTCTATGGATTTTGACAGTGGTTGAATACTTTGGATATCCCTGATGATTATCACATTTTATTCTGACCACACATTTTGTGTTTTAATCTTTTGGAAATTTTAGTCTAAAACATGTGCAGCCAAATATTTGAAGTCTGTTAACAATCATTTTTATTACTAAATTAGTCCTGAGTTTATGAATGAAATGATCCAGACCCTTAGCACCAACTCTTCTTGACCCATTGTCAAAGAATATATCACCCTAGGCAAAAACAAAAAGGGTTATACATCTTGACAGGAATTTAAACTTTTACTATAAAAAACAAGTAGAAGTTTAAAATATATTTTTCTAAAAAAAACGAAGAACGATACATCCTGTTTTATTTGAAAGACCTTTACAAAAAAAATAAAGGTTTTCTGATAACAAATCAAACTGGGTCAGGTGAATTTCCAAAATCAAAATAATTTTGGAAAGGGTCAGAGTCAATTCACTTCTCAAGCCTAGAATAATGGTCAGTGGTTTGAACCAAAATTTTATAACCACTGTTTTGACACCATTTCCTTGTTAAATGATTGTAACTATGAGGTTGCCTGTTCACAAAGATTTTGAAGGTTCTTTGTAAACCTTATTACCTTGTGAAGAATTTCTGAAAATTTTGGCCAAATCCTCTTTATTAATAATCAAACTGGTGATACCTTTGTTACCTGAACTCCCTGATACAGTGATTGTACATGGTTGATGGATGACAAATGTTTGACCAAGTATGTAGATCTCCTGTGGACTCTTAAGTGTTTTCGATTTATACTCTTTTGAGATAAACACACTTTTGAGTTTTTGTAATTTTTCTTCTTTCCCTTTTTACCCTTTCCATAGAAAAGTATTGAAACTTTTACTGGAAGGTTTACAAGGAAAGAATACTTAATCCAAAATCATTTTCAGCAATGTTTTGAGAGATTTGGACATTTTTGCTACTGCTTATGCCAAATTTCACATTACTCATGATTTGGTTTTCTCAACATCAACAGATAACCTTTGTAGGATTTCACCCTTTTTCTCACAAGAGATCTGGGTTAATTTCAAACTCTTTACAACACTCATATTTTACTATCATGGTTTTGAGTAGATCCATGTTTTTTTTTTTTGAGACTACTGATTTTCTTAATGTATTCTTAACATAATTGATTTTGGTCCTTTTAGAGGATTCTGAACCTGTTTTTCAATACATAAGATCTAAGACTAAAGTTTTAATTTCCCTCTTTCAATGTTAACAAAAACACTAATGCTTCTATTTGAGCATAGATCTCTGTTAGCATGAGGTAAACACCTTAGCAGCAGTCATGATGGAATCAACATAGTTTTTCAAACATAAACACTGAATTTATGGTGATTTGATTCACAATAATCCAGTGTTACGTAACACCTATGTGATGAATAACATCTTGCTTGTTTTACAGGGTTTTTGACTAATCAACTTTGAACGTGATTAATCGTTACTCTGTTTTTCAACTAAATACGATCAACCTTAGCATCAATAATTTTGAGCTGAACTGTTATGTCAAATTGATTGTTAGATCGAATTTGACTGTCCAGGCTCTGATACCAATTGTTAGGATCGGAGGCTCTCATGATTGTGCTTGTTTGTATAATTTGAACAAATCAAATGTAAATGAACAGAGTTTGAGTGCAGCGGAAATGAATAACAAACTTTGTAAACACAATCAAAGGGAAAATAGTTTTGATAAACATTTGCTTCGCATTAAGTTGAAAGATTACAAATCAAAGCAAAAGATTATAATGCAAGCTTACAAACTAAACTCCCCCTCAGCCTAATGCTCCAAGGTTGGTTGCACAAGATGAAAGGATTGAATTGAGGAGAAGAACTCACTCAAAACTATCAAATGTAACAGTACAGAGTACTGTTCCATTTATAAACAATCCAAACCACTAAGACATCTCAGCTGACGTCACCATGAAAGCGACGTCTAACAGCCTAACAACCTGTATCTACTGTTCTTATACAAACACTGCTAAACCTAACCACTGACTATACATAAAACAGATGACATACTAAACTACTGCTCTCTCTTTACATTAGTGCTTTCCTCAAGGTTGATCAGTCCTAGATTGGGCAGTGCTTTGTCATCAGTAGATTGTACCAACAGTGCTTAGTTCTCAGCAGTCTTATGGGCTTCATCAGTAGTTTTGAAGAAGAGCGGTAGTTGTATCCGGGCAGTGGATATAAGACCATCAGCTGTTATAATCACTTTCAAGGGAGAAGACTTAGTGTAAACAGCTGCTTATTGTGAATCCACTGTTGTGAACCAGTTTTGGCTTTACATCATCTGTTCCTCTGTAGGGTTCAATCCCAACACACTGGTTTGATTCCATTGAGGTTACTCTGCGACAGAGTGGTTGCCCAGATGACCTCCGTACTCTGAATGCTACCGGCGTTTTCCAGTCCCGTGCACTAGACTGGTGGACGGCCGAGAGGAACAAGCGAGGGAACGATGCAGCCTACGGTCTGTCATGGGATGAGCTCAAGGAAGTTGTGCTAGAGGAATTATGCCCTCCTCACGAACGTCAAAAGCTAGAAGATGAATTTTGGCACATACAACAAAAGGATGGTGACAATGCGGGTCTCACTGCTCGCTTCAAGCAGCTCAGCATTATCTGTCCTGACCAAGTCAAGACTCCAGATATGGCAATCAAGAAGTACATCCGGGCCCTGCCCGACTGCGTTGCTGATTTCGTGCAAGTGGCTAAGACTACGACGATCGAGGAAACTTATCTACTGGCCGCTTAAATCAACGACAAGCGGGTTAAGGTTGGTGTCTGGGATAAGACTTCGAAGCATCTGCATCAAGCTACCGCTACCGCACCAACTGCTGAACCCACCTCATCGAGCAACAAGAGGAAGAACAAGAGAAAGAACAGCTCCAGCAACAAGAACTGTGCGATCACTGCTGCACCAGTTCAATCCGTACCAGCTCAACAGCGCCAAGTGGCAGCGCCTGTGGCCAATGCACCTCTTGCCAAGCTTGCATACACTGGGCCACATCCGCTCTGCCCTACTTGTACCTACCATCACCCAACTGCCATTGCTTGCCGTTTTTTTGCTCATTGCAACGTGTACGGTCATTTTACTGCCAACTGCCGTATTCGACAAGCTCCTGCTCATCAAGCTCTACTCACCGCCCCACAGGGTCAACAAGCTCCTCCGGAACCCGCGGTCAAGGCCAGAGCCTGCTTCGCATGTGGCGATCCTAACCATTTCGCCAACATGTGCCCAAACAGGGTTGTGAAACAAGAGCCCCAGCAGCAACAGCCTCAACAGCAGCAGCAACACCAGCAACAACAGCAGCAACAGCAACAACAGGCCGCACGCGCCAGAACTTTCAACATCAACGTGCGTCAAGCCCAAGCCGACAACAACGTGCTTAATGGTACGTTCCTTGTGAATGGTATTTATGCATCATGTTTGTTTGATACTGGAGCCGATAATTGCTTTGTGTCGTTCGAATTCGAGAAGCTCCTTAATCGTAAACGCTCCAATCTCTCTTCGACGTTCGATGTAGAAGTGGCCACTGGAAGAACTGTCACTGTTAATTCCGTTATCCGTGATTGTACTCTTGAGCTCAACAATCACATCTTCCCAATCGACCTCATTCCGATGCAACTCGGAAGTTTCGACGTCATAGTTGGCATGGACTTTCTACGCGAAAACCATGTTGAAGTTGTGTGTTATGATAAGATGATTCGATTCTCGCTCGCAAATGGTGACTTGTTGTGTGTATACGGTGAAACTGCCTCGAAAGGACTCAAGCTCATGTTATGTGCCCAAGCTAGCAAGTATCTCCGCAAGGAATACAAAGCTTTCTTGGCGAACATTGTTGTAGCGGAGAAGGAAAAGAAAGAGAAGAAGGAAGTGAAAGACGTTCCTGTGGTTCGTGAATTTCCTCATGTGTTCCCTGATGATCTTCCAGGTTTACCTCCAAGCCGTGATATCGACTTTCGTATCGACCTCATTCCTGGAGCAATCCTGTTGCCAAAGCTCCTTATCGACTCGCACCATCCGAAATGCGTGAACTCTCAAACCAACTCCAGGAATTACTTGAGAAAGGCTTCGTTCGCCCGAGCACCTCTCCATGGGGCGCTCCAGTCCTTTTCGTCAAAAAGAAGAATGGGTCGTTCCGGATGTGCATCGACTATCAGGAATTGAATAAGTTAACTATCAAGAACCGCTATCCCCTACCTCGCATCGACGACTTGTTTGATCAGCTACAAGGCGCTACGTGCTTCTCAAAGATTGACCTACGTTCAGGATATCACCAGCTACGCATACAAGAGGAGGATATACCCAAAACCGCGTTTCGCACCCGATACGGCCATTACGAATTCGTTGTCATGCCTTTTGGCTTAACCAACGCACCAGCGGTTTTCATGGATCTGATGAATCGCGTGTGTAAACCATATCTCGACCATTTCATCATCGTATTCATTGACGACGTCTTGATCTATTACAAATCGAAAGCCGAACACGCGCAACATCTACGTTTGGTTCTCGAGTTACTCCAGGGGAACCAACTCTATGCCAAGTTCCCCAAGTGCGAATTCTGGTTGGAGGAAGTTCAGTTTCTGGGTCACATTGTTAATACTCAAGGCATTCACGTCGATCCTGCGAAGATTGAAGATGTCAAGAGTTGGATTACACCAAAGAATCCGTCTGAAGTCCGTTCTTTTCTCGGACTAGCGGGCTATTATCGACGATTTATCGAAGGATTCTAGAAGATTGATGTGCCGCTTACCACTCTCACGCATAAAGATCAGCCTTTTGTTTGGGGAATCAAACAAGAGACTGCCTTTCAAACCCTCAAGCATAAGCTTTGCAATGCTCCTGTTCTCACATTGCCCGACGGAAACGATGATTTCATTGTCTACTGTTATGCTTCCAACCTTGGTCCCGGTTGTGTCCTCATGCAACGGAACAAGGTTATAGCCTATGCGTCTTGTCAGCTCAAAATCCACGAGAAGAACTATACAACCCATGATCTCGAGCTAGGCGCGGTTGTTTTTGCATTAATGATTTGGCGACACTACCTGTATGGTACCAAGTGTACGATCTTCACCGATCATAGGAGCCTACAACATATCTTTAATCAGAAGGAACTTAATATGCGTCAACGCCGATGGGTAGAACTTCTCAACGATTACGACTGTGAGATCCGTTATCACCCAGGCAAGGCGAATGTTGTTGCCGACGCACTTAGCAGACGGAGTTATCTGCTTAGCACTCGTAATGTTCAAGCCCAACACGATCTCGAAGCCCTTATTCGTGAAGCCCAGCATGCGTGTTTTAACGAACGCACGCTGAAGAGGGAACGAATCTACCACGATGGAGCCCAACTTGTGAGCAAATCCAATGGGATATTCCACTTTCTGGACTGAATCTGGATCCCTAAGCGGACCAATTTGCTACAAATCCTGATGGACGAAGCCCACAAATCCCATTACTCTATTCACCCCGGTGCTGATAAAATGTACCAGGATCTTCGCTACAGGTACTGGTGGCCCGGCATGAAAAGGGATATTGCCCTCTACGTTGGAAAATGCCTAACTCGTGCAAGAGTCAAGGCTGAACATCAAAGACCCTCTGGCTTACTCGAACAACCACCAATTCCTATGTGGAAGTGGGAAAGTATAGCTATGGATTTCATAACGAAGCTTCCGCCCACGTCATCAGGTCACGACAGCATTTGGGTTGTGGTCGACCGTTTGACTAAATCAGCTCACTTTCTGCCGATACGAGAAGACTACAAGGTAGAACGAGCCCGAATCTACACCGACGAGATCATCTGTAATCATGGGACGCCTCGTGATATCATCTCTGATCGTGATGCTCGGTTTACCTCGCGACTGTGGGAAACGTTTCAAACGGCACTCGGTACATCGCTTAATCTAAGTACCGCTTTCCACCCTCAGACCGACGGTCAGACTGAAAGAACGATTCGTACTCTTGAAGACATGCTCCGTTCGTGTGTCTTAGACTTCGGTGGTAATTGGGATAAATACCTGCCGTTAGTCGAATTCTCGTATAACAACAGCTATCATTCTAGCATCCAAATGGCACCATTCGAGGCATTATACGGAAGAAGATGTCGATCGCCTATTGTGTGGTACGAGATCGGTCACTCGCAACTAACCGGTCCCGAGCTACTACAAGAAACGACGGACAAAATTTTCCAAATTCGATACAACCTGGTGAAAGCTCGGGATCGACAGAAAAGTTACGCCGATAAGAAACACAAGCCCCGTGAATTTGACGTTGGGGACTACGTACTCCTAAAGGTATCACCTTGGAAGGGTGTGGTCCGATTCGGCAAAAAGGGAAAACTCGCGCCTCGATATGTTGGACCTTTTAAGATTCTGGAAAGGATCAGAAAAGTCGCCTACAGACTCGAACTACCGGAGGAACTTAGTAACGTCCATCCGACTTTCCATGTGTCAAACCTCTGAAAGTGCCTAGCCGACCACGACTTACATGTCTCTCTCGATGACCTGCAAGTAAACTAAACATTACACTTCGTGGAGAAGCCTGTCGAAATCATGGATCACCAAACCAAGCAGCTCAGACGCTCTCGCATTCCTATTGTGAAAGTCCGATGGGAAGGCAAACGAGGCGCAGAGTTCAATTGGGAAATCGAAAGCGACATGAAGGCGAAGTACCCGCAGTTGTTTAGAGAGAAAAGCTAGAGAGAGAAAGTGACATCGTGATTCAAGTGCTTTGAACGATTTCAAGTCAATCTATAGAACCACCGATTATATTACGTTCTGTAAGTCCCGTTTAACCGGATCTTTCAATGATGTCAAACAACCTATTGATTGTGCGGAATCCAATCAATGGGTGATTCAAGAATCAAAACGAAAATAAAAAGAACACCGAAATAACCTTTAAACTTGCACACGATTCTATTACTATGAACTAGCAAAATCGTCTAGTACAAGCTCACCACTACCAATCGATCGCCTCCCTCTCTAGAGAAATTGTAACAATAAGGTTCTCAAGTTCAAACCTAAAAACAAGTTAGAAACTTGTTTTTATACTAACTCAAGCCCACTTCCCTACATGGGCTCCCCTTTGGGCCTGCTTGGCCCACATGGCCTAAAGCTTAGCCCAAGTGACCTATAAAGGTCCACAACCTAATATAAACTAACCCGGTTAGACCCAGCTCGTAACCATAGCTCGTTGTGTTAATTTGATGCGTCGGTCTCACACTTTAGGGCCTAACAATCTCCCCCTAGACTGATGCCATCAAATTGTCTTCATAACATGAAATCAGCAACGTCTTCAACGTAGTCTATGGTTGTCACTATGCTACAGATGTTGTGGAAGTTCTTGACTTCTGAACTCTCAGCACTGGGTCTCTTTTCTTCAGCTCTTGTGGTTAGCTTCATATCAGGATCTCGATCAGCTTTGCTTGAAAATCTTGTTAAAAAGAATGTGAGAGGAGGATTCTCAGCAGCTCTTTTCTTCTGCAATCTTTGTCTTTCAAGCAATTTCATGGTACTTCTTCAAATGTACTTTCATTATCAGACGGCGTTTCGTTTCCGGTTCTTCTGACTCAGGTACATCTTGTAGTCGTGCTGCTCCATGCTTCGTCAGCAGCTAACAGCATCTCAGTCTTCAACAACCCCTGTTCTTGATTAAAATAAAGTTCTGCACATGCTCACAAACTCATAAGCAAACATTTCTTATGCAACAGGGAGAGTACCACATGAACACTAGGTACATGAAATTTCACAATTTAAATTCTTTTAACTTTTGATGATCAGTCAAATCTTCAAGAACGGTTACATTTTTAATTTTAAGAAAAACAAATAAGCACTCTATTTTTGGATTTTTGATTTTATATAAAAAACAAGACACTATTTTTGTATTTTTGATTTTATATAAGTAGCCGGGTTAAAGTTTTAATAGTAGCTTACATATGAGGGGATCAAAGAGTTTGGACCCCCGCCATCCAATACCGGTGGGTATTGAAGGAGGTCCTACTAAATTTGAACCAGGTCCTTGCAGGATCTATACACTGAACAAGGCAAGACTCTTACCAAACCGTTCACTTAACCCCCGACCAGGTAGCCAACATACCTCCATATAGACCGTGGAGATATGAATGGTGAAAATCTTTTATTTTATATAGACAGTAAAATAATGCCAAGACACCATGGACAAACGATAAGGAAGAATCACCTTCAACATAAGAAACTAGTTATTAAAGTCATTAATACATAACCAAATAAAAAGTGCGAAAAGATTAAAAATAAAAAGTATTACACGAGACACTTGTCTTCACCAAGTGATGTAAGAGACTTAGGCAAACATGGCCTTTGATTGTCAAGAACTCTTACGATCAATCTTGGATCCCGAGACGACTCACACACTCTATGATGGATGATGGTGGTGGATGATGGTGTTGTGGTGGTGGTGGTGGAGTGTGGGTGAAGTGTGAGAGAGGTGGTGTGCCAAGGGATAGTTTGCAAATGAGCCAAGCACCCCTATTTATAGCCTGAACAGTAGCTCGGGCACGGCCCTGTGTCCTCCCTCCTTCTCTTTCTTCATTAATTGCAGTTTGTCTGCATTAGTTGACCACGCCCCCGTGTCCGCTGGGCACGACCCCTTGTGCAGAAGCGTATCTGTACTATCAAGATTTCCCCAGATTCTGCGAATCCTAGAGTTGACCACAGCCACGTGTCCGCTGGGCACGGCCCCGTGGTGGGTGATAGAAGCTTCTACAACTTTGTCTTTTCTGCAGACACTTGGGCACGCCCCCGTGCTCATTGAGCACGGGGCGTGTTCAGCCTTCTGTTTTCTTATCTTTGCTTGGGAAGATGCTGTCGGGGGGTCGGGCATGCCACGTTTGTTCCTTTTCTTGTATTTATGTTAGATTTAGCTGCCTTTTTGCTTCTTTTGTTCATTTGAGCTCATGTAATCCTGAAAATACAAAAGGAAGACAAAAACACACTTTTTCCAACATTAGTACTAAAAAGGGTTAGTTTTATGCCATATTTGATGTAATTTATATGTTGCATTTTGCACAAATCAAATACCCCCACACTTGAATCTTTGTTTGTCCTCAAGCAAAACTCTTTATAATGTGGCTTTACACTCCCAAATGGAATGGGTAGAAGAGAAGGTTTTTGGGCTTGTCATAGAGTGTCGGGATTTCCAAGATTCTTTATTAAGTTTTATTTTTATTTATTTACAATCCTATTCGTCATGATTTATTTAAAACATTACATAAGATAAATTACTTATTAGGGCATAACATGCCTTTTTAAAATTCCACTTATATACAAGTTCACATACCTCATGGGGATCACTCAGCACTCGGTCGAAGATGTATTTTAGTGAATCACTCGAGAGCGGCATGGAACTTACTCCTACCATAGGCTTGCCAAGCAATCAATCCTCCTCCTTTTTAACTATACACCTTTGTAAATATCAAGAGGACTTTTTGGTGAAGGGTTAGGCTTGGGTTAAAGGTAGGTGGTTGGATTAGTGGTTAGTAAAAGGGCGAAAGGCGTAAAAAGCGTCGGTTTTCGTAAGACTTTTTATTTTTGTAATTTTTATTTTGATGAAGCTATTATTCAAACAAAGTTATTTTTGATAAACTTGTATGTTTATTTCTTTTTGCTTCATCATAAAATTATTATTTATTTTTTTTTTTTTTTTAAAGTCATAAGAAAAACCGAGCTTGTTACTAAAACAAAGGGTTAAAAAAAAGGTTTTGGTGGGTAAAAGGGTGTTTGTTTTTGGGTTAAGAAATGAAAAGGTTTAGGCTCAAAGGGGTTGACTATGGGGATTTTGGGTAGGTGGTAAAAAAAAGAAAAATAATGGTGTAGAAATAAAAATGGTTAGTCATAATGCCTCCGTCATTTACTTACTTGGGTTTCAGTTGGTAAGGACCGGGAATGTATCGTCGTGGCAAGTTCTAGAGTTGTAAGAACCAAGCGGCTATTCACACAAGAAACGAAAAATGAGCTTTTAGTTTAAAGATATGTATTGTATGCTCAATAAAGGCTCAAAGCTCACTTTTTGTGGGAATGGGTTTTTATGTGATCAAGTATATATAATCAAATTTTAACTAAACTTGTCATGCCGTTTCATAATTTTCTTATGTTGGTTCTTTTTATCACGACGCTATCAGTTGTAAATTTGTAAAAATATAACATTTTTAGAACTTGAAATTCCCAAATTAAACCTAGACAAGTAAAAAAATTCCCATTGTCCTCAATGTGTCCCAAAAATAAGTTTTTAGGTTGATTAAATGTGTAAAAAGGTGTGAAAAATCAAAAATTTATGTTACTGGGCGTCTGGACACAGCCCAGTGGAGTCCGGGCACGGCCCCGTGTTCAGATCGCCAGTAACAAAAATGAGTAAAAAGAAACAGAAGCCTGGGCACGGGGGCGTGTTCAATGAGCATGGCCCGTGTCCAGTTACCTGAACTGGGCATTTTCTGCAGACGGCTGGGCACGGGGCGTGTTGGGTGAGCACGGTCCGTGCTGAACTTGCTGTAATGAAAAAATATTTGTCGGGTGGCCCTGTTTTTGTGCATGGGGTACTGGTTCAAGTGTTCCTTGGTATCCTTCACCATCCCGAGTGTGTTTTATTCCTGCAAATTAAAACTAAACTAGAAAACAAAAAAATTAATCTAAGCTAAGGATAGTTTCGCGGAATGCCTCCGTGGTGCACCACGTTTATAAGGGTCCTTGGCTAGACCCAAGGCCTTGTCATATGTTACCCAAGTGGGATGTTTTGCATCCCATGCTACACCGTCGGAGAGCGTCATCTAAACTTGAGTCTATGGCCTTCATGTAGTTGACCGGGTCGTCGCCTTCTACTCTTTTTCCAACTCTAAACTTCGTTTCCTCGTCCCCAATCCTCAATGTTAGTGTTCCATCCTTCATGTCTACCACCGCTTGGGCCGTAGCTAGGAATGGCCTAAGATGAGTGGTACTTCGGTGTCTTCCTCCATATCTAGTATGACAAAGTCGGCCGGGAAGACAAATTCGCCGACTTTGACAAATAGATTTTCAGTGACACCTTGTGGATATTTGACAGACCTATCGGCTATTGTATGCTTATTTTTGTAGGGCTTGTTTTCCCTAGGCCGAGTCGGTTGAACATTGATACGGGCATGAGGTTGATGCTAGCCCCGAGATCGGCTAGTGCATTGCGAATGGGGGATTCCCCAATCGAGCAAGGAATTGTGAAGCTTCCAGGTTCAATCTTCTTTTGCGGGAGTTTGTTGAGTAGCAAGGCGGAGCATTCTTCGCCTAAATTAACTAATCGCAATGATTCAATTTTCCTTTTATGGGTGAGGAAGTCCCTCATAAATTTTGAATATTTAGGCATTTGAGTTAGGACTTCGATAAATGGAATATTAACATGCAATTGTTTTAGTAAATTTTCTAACTTTGCGAATTGCTCATCGGTCTTTTGTCGAATTAACCGACCGGGGTATGGAATTGGAGGAGTCTTAGTAGGCTCTTGAATTGGTGGAGAAGCCTTCTCTTGTTGGGGCGTGGGTGGAGTTGTGGTTTGGCTAGATTGGCTTCTTTCAGTTGGTAGTAATGGAGCCTCCTCGGGACCCATGGTACGGTTTCTCAACGTGATGAGATGTACTTGTGCCTTTGGGTTGGTTTCGGTATTACTCGGTAACGCGCCTTGTGGTCTCTCGGAGAAATTCTAAGCTATTTGATTTAATTGTTTTTCAATGTTTTGAATGCTAGCTTGTTGATTTCTAAAATTCGATTCCAATTGTTGAAATCGATCCGAGTTTTTCTTTTCGGTGTCGGAGATGAGGCGAGATACAGTATCTTCAAGCCTTTCTCGTCCACCTTGTTGTTGAGAGAAATTTTGTGACTCGATTCTTGGTTGTTGAAAGTTTGTTCGTTGGTATAGATTTTGTTGGTTACTACCATTGACGGGTTCTCTCCAACCAAGGTTAGGGTGGTTACACCATCCTTGGTTGTAGGTACCCGTTGGAGGACCCGAC
Organism: Helianthus tuberosus; assembly: GCA_030545235.1. Lineage (NCBI taxonomy): Eukaryota > Viridiplantae > Streptophyta > Magnoliopsida > Asterales > Asteraceae > Helianthus > Helianthus tuberosus. The sequence goes on from CM060355.1 coordinate 167,969,197, forward strand.
GACCTAGGTCTATTATCAATGTAGTTTACTTGTTCCGTTTGATCATCTAATTCTTTCATACAACTCCAATTTTCATGTGGCCCACCACACCCTTCACAAGCCATAACCGAGACCCTTTTTGCCATTTCTAACTTTTTGATTTTTGAAGAAAGGGCCTCGATTTGGGCTTGTAAAGAAGTGCTTTCGTCAACCTTATGGGCGCCCGGGGCAATAGATTTATTACCTCGGGGAGTGTGCCACTGAAAATTGGTTTGAGCAATTTCCTCAATTTGATTATAAGTTTCATTTGGGCGGCGATTACCTAAAAGTCCCCCGGAGCTAGAGTCAAGTGTTTGTCTTGTGTGTGGCAACAACGCATTGTAGAAAGTGGATACTTGTTGCCATATCGCAAGACCGTGATGAGGACACTTTCTTAGTAGCTCCTTGAACCTTTCCCAAGTTTCATATAAGGATTCCCCATCCTCTTGCGAATATGTATTAATTTCAGTCATTAGTTTAGCCGTTTTAGCAGGAGGGAAATACTTATATAGAAACTTTTGGGCTAGTTCATCCCAGGTGTTTACCGAGCCAACTGGGAGGGTATTAAGCCAAGCCTTAGCTCAGTCTTTTAGTGAAAATGGAAACATTCGAAGGCGGATGGCGTCGTTTGATGCTCCATTGATCCAAAAGGTATCACATATTTCTAAGAAATTAGTAATATGTAGATGTGGATCCTCGTCCGCAAGCCCATGGAAGGTTGCGGAGTTTTGAAGCATTTGTATCAAATGCGGTCGAAGTTCGAAGTTGTTGGCTTCGACATTCGGTGCATTGATAGCGGTGCCGAGATTACCTACGGTGGGTCGTAGGTAATCCATGAGGGTACGTTGATCCGCCATTGGAAGTGGGTCCCCCTAAACTTTCTCTTGGTTTTTAGCTTTAAGTCTTCTTCTTAGAAAGCGTTCGGGTTCGTCTAGGGGTTCTTTTATGTCTCTACTAGAACTGGAGCTCATACACTACGTGGAAAATTCAGATGTGGCGCCTGGGTTCCAAGTCTTGCAATAAAAACAAAGAAGAACGTTGGTCAGAAGCTTCACCACGGCCCCGTGCTCAGATGAACACGGCCCGTGGTCGGAGATACAGTAATTGTTTTCCAGATCCCTGTTACTGGGGAGTTCGACACGGCCCCGTGTTGCACCGACATGGCCCCGTGCTCAACTCTCTGTAACTCAGAAAATATAAACTGCCAGTAACAATGTTGGGCACGGCCCGTGTCCGACCTGACACGGCCCGTGCTGAGCTCTGCAGAAACTGAAAAATTAAGAAAATCCTAAAAAAAACAGAAAAATTAGAAAAAACGATTAGGCCGTTGATTCCTAACTTTCTTAAAATCCTTGTGTCCCCGGCAACGGCGCCAAAAACTTGGTGTGCGAAAGTGTGTATAGTTTTTAATGAATATTTTAAGCCATTTTTAACACTTTTAGCCAAGTTTAAAATTTTTAAAACACGATATTTACTAACACTAAACACACATATGGGCAAATGCACCCATCGTGAGCATGGTATAGTGTTGGTAAGATACCGAGGTCGTCCAAGGACACAAGAGCTTTTAATACCGGTTTATCCTCAACGTCTAATCAAATCAAAAGTTTAGAAAAAAAAAGTTTTTAAACAAGAAAATAAAACTAACTAAAATGCTGAAAAATAAAATAAAATAAAAACAGATAGACAATATGAATCATTTGGATCCGACTCGTGTGTAGTGTAACCTTTGATTATTTCCGCACTTTTACACTTTTTAAGAGATTATCTTAGTTATTGTAGTAGGCCCCTCTTTTGAAGGTGACGTTACCCTCAACCCAGTAGTTTGAGTCAGCAAGGATACAATCCTAAAGGGTCAGATAATTGAAAGATAATTAATTAAGTTATTAATGCATAATATGGTAGGCCCCTCTTTTGAAGGTGACGTTACCCTCGGCTAAGTAGTCTGAGTCAGCAGGGATATAGTCCTAAGTAGCCGGGTTAAAGTTTTAATAGTAGCTTACATATGAGGGGATCAAAGAGTTTGGACCCCCGTCATCCAATACCGGTGGGTATTGAAGGAGGTCCTACTAAATTTGACCCAGGTCCTTGCAGGATCTATACACTGAACAAGGCAAGACTCTTACCAAACCGTTCCCTTAACCCCCGACCAGGTAGCCAACCTACCTTCATATAGACCGTGGAGATATGAATGGTGAAAATCTTTTATTTTATATAGACAGTAAAATAATGCCAAGACACTACGGACAAACGATAAGGAAGAATCACCTTCAACATAAGAAACTAGTTATTAAAGTCATTAATACATAACCAAATAAAAAGTGCGAAAAGATTAAAAATAAAAAGTATTACTCTAGACACTTGTCTTCACCAAGTGATGTAAGAGACTTAGGCAAACATGACATTTGATTGTCAAGAACTCTTATGATCAATCTTGGATCCTGAGACGACTCACACACTCTATGATGGATGATGGATGATGGTGGTGGATGATGGTGTTGTGGTGGTGGTGGAGTGTGGGTGAAGTGTGAGAGAGGCGGTGTGCCAAGGGATAGTTTGCAAATGAGCCAAGCACCCCTATTTATAGCCTGAACAGCAGCTCAGGCACGGCCCCGTGTCCATTGGGCACGGCCCCGTGTCCACCCTCCTTCTATTTCTTCATTAATTGCAGTTTGTCTGCATTAGTTGACCACGGCCCCGTGTCCGCTGGGCACGACCCCGTGTACAAAAGCGTATCTGTACTATCAAGATTTCCCCAGATTCTGCGAATCTTAGAGTTGACCACGGCCCCGTGTCCGCTGGGCACGCCCCCGTGGTGGGTGATAGAAGCTTCTACAACTTTGTCTTTTCTGCAGACACTTGGGCACGCCCCCGTGCTCATTGAGCACGGGGCGTGTTCAGCCTTCTGTTTTCTTATTTTTGCTTGGGAAGATGCTGTTGGGGGGTCTGGCATGCCACGTTTGTTCCTTTTCATGTATTTATGTTAGATTTAGCTGCTTTTTTGCTTCTTTTGTTCATTTGAGCTCATTTAATCCTGAAAATACAAAAGGAAGATAAAAACACACTTTTTCCAACATTAGTACTAAAAAAGGGTTAGTTTTATGTCATATTTGATGTAATTTATAGGTTGCATTTTGCACACATCACCAGTACACCATTCACGCACTAAACATATAGACGTTAGGCATCATTTTATTCACGATTGTGCTGAAAACGGTTTAATTGATGTAGTTAGAGTTGACACCTTAGAAAACTATGTACACCTGTTTACAATGATATTTGATCAGACGAGGTTCGATAAATTAGTTCGAATGATCAGGATGATAAACCCTGAGTAGGATGGTTGCATAAGTCCTCATGGAAACTTTATTTTTTTGTTCCTTTGTACAGGTTACTGCTTTTCGTAAAACACAAAAATCGAAAAAGATTTTACTTAGTTGTAGGATATTTTTACAAAAATCTAAAAACATTAGAAAATGAAAAATTGAGGACGCGTTGATTGTGAGAAGATATGATAGTACATCGGCAGTCACATCTTTTACGGGGTATCTTACAAAATTAAAACCTAAACTGTTGATAGCTTCATTATATGTTGTAGCCATAGGTTTTACGTGTTAATAAGAACCTGTTTTTGATATATAAAGATAACGAACTGCGTAACTTGTGTGTAACATATCTCGGATATATGGTCTTGGTACCATAATTTCGTTTGAGAGATTACCAAAATTCTGAGATCCTAGGTTTTTATATCTGGGTATTATATTTGGTCTTCTGATTTTGCGTCGCTTAGACCTCATATATAACTTTGCTAAGCACTTCGTTTGTGTGCAAACCCTCCAGGTGGATTTCTTTTCTGCCTAACAGTCATCACCAAATGATCTGTTCAAAGCTTGTCACCACCGGGTGAACAACTGAAAATATATGTTACCACCAAGTACATAATACTGAAAAAAATGCCAAAGTGCAGCAAAAGATACCAAACCGTTGGTACACCACCTAAAGTTGAGCCTTCATCTCTCTTTAGGTATTCAATCAAAGGAAAATTTGGCTGATTTATTCACAAAAGGACTTCTCATTACTCAACATAGTGAGTTATGTTCTTCAATTAACATGTATCTATTGATTATTATAATCGATGAATAATTCATTTGAATTATTCTATATTGTAAATGCTATTTACAAAAACTAGGTATACAATGAGTATGCATAAACCAATTTTGTATATCAGCCTCTTCATAGGTGATTTGTTGATCAAGATATTGTAAATAATCTAAAATTGGTTTTGAAGACATTATTCTCCAATAACTCCTTTTATTGGTCCCTTGCAGAAGAATTAGAAACTTTCAAGAAGAAAATACAAGAAAAAAAAGGTATAAATTTTATTTCAAACTGTTAAACTACTTCAAGATTGATATTTTATATCTCTCCTTAAAATCTTAAAAAGAATTAAAATTCAACACAAAAAACTAAGATTTTGATTAAATCAAAAAATGATGTTTTAATGGAAAATAACAGTTTATTTAAAAACGATTCAGATGAGTCTGAAGAAATAACTGAAGTAATAAACTTTAGTGAAAACGAAAAAGGTTTTGTATCAGATTACATGATTAATTCTGATCAACTAGCAAAAATTAGCAAACTTAAATTCAAGCTTGACACAAAACAGGTTTTTAATCAACCAAAAACTTTACAAAGTTTAGTTTCTAGAGCCTTTTCTAGAAAAAATAAAATATTTTATTCTTTTAACACTGAACTTTCAGTTGACATAAAAAATACAGCTGGTAAAGTTTATTTGCCACTCTTAACAAAGAGTGAAATTTCAAAAAAGCTTTTACATATTAAACCAGAGTTGAGAAAGTCTCTCAATATGGTACATATAGGAGCGGTTAAAATCCTCCTAAAAGCACAGTTTAGGGATGGAATTAATTTTCCTATAAAAATGGCACTCGTTGATAATAGAATTATCAATAGGCAAGACGCTCTTCTGGGAGCAATTCAAGGTAATTTAGCATATGGTAAAATTATGTTTACTGTCTATCCTAAATTTGCTTTACATCGAGATTCAAAAGATTTCGACAAAACTTTGAGTTTTATACATCAGTGTGAAAGAACTGATCTTATGGAACCAGGTAATAAAGTGTTTACGATTAATTATTTAATCTCATATGCTTTAACAAATAGCACTCATTCAATTGAGTACAAAGAAAAAGAGAGTATAATCATTGAGGATATATTCTCAGACATTGGAATTGTTGAAGGCAGCAAATTCGCTGAGCCATCACAATTACAAGAAAATTGGGCAATAGATATTACACGAAATAAACAGGTTTTAGTATCAAAACCTAGACATAGTTATGCTGGAAACTCTTTACAAATAAGAGATTCAAGTAATACTGAACAATTAATTCGTTCTATGTCAGAAAGAATAGATGGATATGGTAGAATTTTAAAAGGAGTTATTGGAGAATAATGTCTTCAAAACCAATTTTAGATTATTTACGATATCTTGGTCAACAAATCACCTATGAAGAGGCTGATATACAAAATTGGTTTATTAGAATAAATCAAATATAAGAAGATTTTATGTTAAGTCATAAAACAAAATCTCTTAATATTAATATTATTAAGAAAAACATTTTTGCTTCTAAGCAAAAAATTATTGAGCTTAGAACTAAAAAAACAGTTATATCTGTAACATGACTACTCTTTTGAAAATAGAGGAACTTGTTAAAGATTTAATTAGAAAGTTGGATAGTCTATCTACCAACGAAAATCTTGAGTTAACTGCTGCAAAAATCATCAAAGTTGTTTCAAACAAAATTGATGAAAAAGTGAATTCAAAAACTTTTATGCCCGAAAGGCAAAAAGAAAAAATAGATGATGAAAAAAGCTTTCAAAAATATTCATTTCCAAACTTCAACGTTGGAAATCCATCTCTTGGAAGTTCTAAAAGTCCAAATGCATTAACATGGCCTTTCGGATCAACTTCAAATGACCAATAAAGGTCAAATGAAATTTTATCTTGTGGATAAAATGAGTTCCATCATTAAAAAATTGGAACAAATTTTAGATGAACAATTGGATACCCTTCCAGTTGAACAGATAATAGAACTTGTTAATCTCATTACTTTAGATGACAAGAAATGTGAACAAAAATTCTCTGAAGATAAAATCTTAATTGAAAGATATTTTTCTGAGAAAAAAGAACAGGTCTTTGTTTTGAAGAATGAAGAATCAAGAAGCTTTCCTGTTAAGAAAGAAGAACCCGAAACTGAAGAAAGTTCTTCAGATACGGAAATGTCTCCGAGACAAAGAACTTACCATGCCTCTACTAGCAAAGGTATCAAGCGTAGAAAAAAGAATACGGAATTTTCCATGCCGTATCATAAAGGTATACCTGATTATAATAGTAATGACAATGGTAGTGCAACTACTATTAATACTATTAAAATTGATTGTATCTTCAATCTCGACAAAAGAAAAGAGGTAATTGATAAATGGAACACTGAGATCAGTCTAATCATTCAGACTAATTCAGTAGAGTTCTCTCAGGCTAAGGCTTTGTAATTATTATTATTAGAACATAAGCCTGCAGGAATCATACAAAATTTCATCAAAGGGACAACTTGGGATGAAGATTTGCATGGTATAGATCTTTTTGATCAAATCATAAATTCATTATACATGATGTTTTTAGGTCTCGATCTCATTACAGATAAAGACCGAGAAAATCAAAAAATATTAGAAAAAGCAAGACAAAATCTTGCTAAAGCACAGCTTTGTGACATATGTCTGTTAGACGATTTCACTTGTCTTTGTGAAACTAATTTATATAAATTAGGCACAGGTGAATTCCATTCATAGATTGATGCTTACTTAATGAAAATTCCCATCGTCGAAGAAAAGGCGAAAGAGCAATGGAACAAAGAAACGAATCAATTTACGATGCATTCTCTTGGGTTTGCTACAAGAATTGTTAAAGAAGAAATTGCATCCTATTGTGATCTTTCTGACAAACAAAAACAGTTAAAACATTTTAACGAAAACTGTTGTAAAAAACTCGCTGAGTTACCACAATTATCTTTTGGCTGTGAACCAACAAAAGATAAAAATTATTTCAAAAAGAAATATAAAAATAAATATAAAACAAAAACTAAAAAACGTTTTTGGAAAACCAAGAAAAGAAAATTTTCTCCTGGAAAATACTTTTCAAAAGAAAAACATAAGGTTTGTCCTCAAGGGAAGAAAAAATGTCGTTGCTGGATATGTTCCGAAGAAGGACACTATGCCAACGAATGTCCCAACAGACAAAAGTTTCCGGAAAAATTAAAAATTATTTCGAAAGCGGAAACTGAAGGAAATTTCCCTTCTGAAAATATTTTTGATGCCTATACACAAGTATATGCATTAGAAATATTAGACAACCCGTCATCCGATTCTTCTACAGAAGACTCAGAATGAAGTCCAACCACTCTTTTTGTTGGGGGATAAAGATAAACAAAACGATTTTGAAATCTGTTTATTAAAAAATTATTTATTTCCTGAAAACAAAAAAAAAATTTTGATGGAAATAATAAACATTTTGTCAGATGACAGACACGGTTGTCAAGATATTCATTCAACAATGAGCATCTTAAGGGGGCCAAAAAATGTGTTAACTGATAGCTTGACACGCGATTTTCAGAAATCGTAAGCAATGACATCATTGTCATCCTTGCTCCTATAAATAGAAGGTTTTCTTCATCAAAAATCATCACCTTCATTTTCAAAAAGCTTTTAACTGGAAATTCTGTACAGGATGCTGAAAAAGCTAAAAACAGAATCTAGTCCAGTGCAAACGGCGACTGGTAAAGACTCAACAAATCCGTTGATCCCTGATGCTTTGGGAAAAAGCATGCCAGAGGCCTCACAAGCCAGGCGAGACCTTCATTCAAAGAAGGCTAACATCCGATTGACCCCTGGGTCTACATTTTCGGAGGTTGTCCATTTACGAAAAATGGAAAAAGAAGATTCATCTTCTTCTAGCAGCTCAGATGCAAACGGCTCTGCAGCCAAGAAAACAAATCCGTTCACTCCTGTTGCTTTTGAAAAAAGCAAAAATAGAGTAAATGAAGAGCTAAAATCTTCATCTAGCCCAGAAGCAAACGACTCTGGTGAAGGCACATCAAATCCATTGATGGCTGACAGTTTGCCAAAAACTGAAAAGGTCTCTCTCAGACCAAGTTACTCCCAAGTAACACAAATACCAGAAAAGCATAATTCAAGATTTTATGTCATTTTCGAGGGTGACCACATAGGAATATATGAAGATTGGGGTATAGTCAAAAATTACATTGAAAAAACTGACTAACCGTTCAAAAAATTTGTGTCATTATCACAAGCCCAACAAGAAGCTACCCGATATTCATCAAACCTCGGGAAGAAGGAAATACCTTTAAAAGTAACAATTATTCCTGAACCATTGAGGTCCAAGAAAAAAGAAAGAGTCATTGAATTCAGAAACAACACTTTCTCAAAATCAACAATAAATGAAGAGAAAGAAGAAAAAGATATTATTTCTTTAGAAGAATTCAGAACAATTTGGTCAAAGGTTAGAGCCATAAACCAAGACGATTTCGAGTTCGAACATATTTACACAGAAGACAGGGCTACTAAAAGTCTTATTATCTTTTGTCCAGATGCAAGCCCAGAACTAGTTTCTCTAGCATTTTCTACTGGATTAGCAAAGTTCATCTACCCTTCTCCTAATTTACTTGAAATAAGTAATTTATCTGAAGGAATGAAGAAAGTCATCAAGAATTTTCGAAACAAAATTGCTGCTGCAAGAGATGCTAACATCTTCATCAACTGTACTTCTACACTCCCTGACTGGTACCAAGGAACAACCCTTCCAGGTTACCGTCACTTAGAAATTGGCATAGCCAAAGCCAGAACGGTCAACCCTTCAAGAATGATGAAAGAAGAATATGAAGACTATGAAAAATGGTTACATATCAGGACCAAAGGATTTTTACAAATCCTAGAAAACCTACAAATAATTAAAGTAGGAAGCTTTAACAAAGTTAATTATTGCAGCACTAACTACATAATTACTAGCTATAGTGGAACTCCTTTACCACTATAAGAAAAAGAAGCTTTAGAAAGGATGGAGCAACGCATCATCTTCAATAAAGTAGAAGCAGGCCCCGCCACTAAAGAAAAACTTTGTCAAAAGTTGCAACGCACATATGAGAACCATCAGTGCGAATACTGCAAAGCATCTTCTTCAGCAGAAAACAAAAACTCAACTGAAAAAGACAGCTACTTTTCAGAAGAAGACAATCGAGAACCGGACCCAACACATGGGTATGTCGATTAAAAAACGTCATCCATGACGATTAATGAAGGGCAATAATGGTCTTTTGTAAATTCTCTTCTGCTATATAAAGAAGATGAATTCTTTAGTTTTAGACATCCCCTGGCTGAATCCTCTCCTCAATTCTCAAATTGAGAAACCTCTCACCTAAACCCCTCGTCGCTTTTCCTTCACCTACTTTACTTTTCATGTTTTAAACTTTCTTAAGTTCTAAGCATGTGTTTTAGTATGGAGTAGAAACTCCTTTAAGGAGTTGATGTAAATATCAAGAAGTTCTCCTTCGGGAGAACAGTTATGAAAAAAAAATCCTTTGTAAACCTCTATCTTTTATCTTCTATCATGAAAGTTTTTATTCTGTAAAACCTGAAGTCCTTGAGCCCGTTGAAGTACCACTGAGGCAGGAGGCCGTTAGGGAAATTAAGGGTTGGATTGGTCCCTTGCAGAAGAATTAGAAACTTTCAAGAAGAAAATACAAGAAGAAAAAAGGTATAAATTTTATTTCAAACTGTTAAACTACTTCAAGATTGATATTTTATATCTCTCCTTAAAATCTTAAAAAGAATTAAAATTCAACACAAAAAACTAAGATTTTGATTAAATTAAAAAATGATGTTTATAAACAAACACAAAAAGAAATCGATTAACAACTATCGAAACAAATGATTTTTCAATCTAAACAATTTAGTCAAAATATGACTACAAAAAATAATGAATTTTGTAAATTCAAAGGATTAATTCCACAACTAAACAATTTCAAAATTGTTTATGTTAGTCAACAATTGTCGACTAATAATTTGAAGAATTCATATTGGAATTATCTATTGATTATTATAATCGATGAATAATTCATTTGAATTTTATATTCAAAATACTATGCATCTTTTGAATTTTATAGTCAAAATACTGTGCATCTTTTGAATTTTATATTCAAAATACTATGCATCTTTTTCTTTTTTAATCGACTAAAAAGAAAACAAAGTACTACGCGTCTTTTTCTTTTAATCATCCGATTAAATAAAAAAGATTCCCTTAACATAAAGAAATTTTAATTCAATATTGTAAATTCCATTTACAAGAACCAAGTATACAATGAGTATGCACCAAGATTTCCTTAAAAAAGAAATCCGTCAGGTTAATCAAGAATTAACCGAAAATCAAAGTCTAATTAACCAATTAGAACAGTCTCTTAAGATATCACCTAGAAATAGGACAGATGAACGTGTTCAGTTTAATGGTCTTAAAGCTAACCGCTTTAGGCTAAAAGTAGAACTCAACCGTCTTACTAACCAAGTTTTCTAACTAATGAGTCTTAACCAGACCACAAAACTTCTAAAGGACTTAATGATCCCTTTAGTTGAATTTACCAGAAATTCTGAAGTACCTGATGTTATTTCTTAAAAATTAATGGAAAATAACAGTTTATTTAAAAACGATTCAGATGAGTCTGAAGAAATAACTGAAGTAATAAACTTTAGTGAAACGAAAAAGGTTTTGTATCAGATTACATTACAGGATTAATTCTGATCAACTAACAAAAATTAGCAAGCTTAAGTTCAAGCTTGACACAAAACAGGTTTTTAATCAACCAAAAACTTTACAAAGTTTAGTTTCTAGAGCATTTTCTAGAAAAAATAAATATTTTATTGTTTTAACACCGAAGAACTTTCAGTTGACATAAAAAATACAGCTGGTGAAGTTTATTTGACACTCTTAACAAAGAGTGAAATTGCAAAAATGCTTTTACATATTAAACCAGAGTTGAGAAAGTCTCTCAATATTATGGTACATATAGGAGCGGTTAAAATCCTCCTAAAAGCATAGTTTAGGGTTGGAATTAATTTTCCTATAAAAATGGCACTCGTTGATAATAGAATTATCAATAGGCAAGACGCTCTTCTGGGAGCAATTCAAGGTAATTTAGCATATGGTAAATTTATGTTTACTGTCTATCCTAAATTTGCTTTACATCGAGATTCAAAAGATTTCGACAAAACTTTGAGTTTTATACATTAGTGTGAAAGAACTGATCTTATGGAACCAGGTAATAAAGTGTTTACGATTAATTATTTAATCTCATATGCTTTAACAAATAGCACTCATTCAATTGAGTACAAAGAAAAAGAGAGTATAACCATTGAGGATATATTCTCAGACATTGGAATTGTTAAAGGCAACAAATTCGCTGAGCCATCACAATTACAAGAAAATTGGGCAATAGATATTGCACGAAATAAACAGGTTTTAGTATCAAAACCTAGACATAGTTATGCTGGAAACTCTTTACAAATAAGAGATTCAAGTAATACTGAACAATTAATTCGTTCTATGTTAGAAAGAATAGATGGATATGGTAGAATTTTAAAAGGAGTTATTGGAGAATAATGTCTTCAAAACCAATTTTAGATTATTTACAATATCTTGATCAACAAATCACCTATGAAGAGGCTGATATACAAAATTGGTTTATTAGAATAAATCAAATAAAAGAAGATTTTATGTTAAGTCATAAAACACTCTTAATATTAATATTATTCAGAATAACATTTTTGCTTCTAAACAAAAAATTATTGAGCTTAGAATTAAAAAAAAAACAATTATATCTGTAACATGACTACACTTTTGAAAATAGAGGAACTTGTTAAAGATTTAATTAGAAAGTTGGATAGTCTATCTACCAACGAAAATCTTGAGATAACTGCTGCAAAAATCATCCAAGATGTTTCAAACAAAATTGATGAAAAAGTGAATTCAAAAACTTTTATGCCCGAAAGGCAAAAAGAAAAAATAGATGATGAAAAAAACTTTCAAAAATATTCATTTCCAAACTTCAACGTTGGAAATCCATCTCTTGGAAGTTTTAAAAGTCCAAATGCATTAACATGGCCTTTCGGATCAACTTTAAATGACCAATAAAGGTCAAACGAAAAACTTTTTAAGAAATATAAATTTAGAGATTTCTAGACATTATTTCTTTATTGAAAGAAATAATCAAAGAATTTATGAATTACATTCGGATTGGAACATTCATCCTTATGACAAACTTTTTGAATTAACTGATTTAAAAAGAAAAAATTCTTTTATGGAAAAAGATATTCCAAAAGTAAAAGATATAAATATTATTTTATCTTGTGGATAAAATGAGTTCCATCGTTAAAAAATTGGAACAAATTTTAGATGAACAATTGGATACCCTTCCAGTTGAACAGATAATAGAACTTGTTAATCTCATTACTTTAGATGACAAGGAATGTGAACAAAAATTCTCTGAAGATAAAATCTTAAATGAAAGATATTTTTCTGAGAAAAAAGAACAGGTCTTTGTTTTGAAGAATGAAGAATCAAGAAGCTTTCCTGTTAAGAAAGAAGGACCCGAAACTGAAGAAAGTTCTTCAGATACGGAATAACGGAAATGTCTTCGAGACAAAGAACTTACCATGCCTCTACTAGCAAAGGTAACAGGCGTAGAAAAAAGAATATGGAATTTTCCATGCCGTATCATAAAGGTATACCTGATTATAATAGTGATGACAATGGTAGTGCAACTACTATTAATACTATTAAAATTGATTGTATCTTAAACCTCGACAAAAGAAAAGAGGTAATTGATAAATGGAACACTGAGATCAGTCTAATCATTCAGACTAATTCAGTAGAGTTCTCTCAGGCTAAGGCTTTGTTATTATTATTAGAACATAAGTCTGCAGGAATCATACAAAATTTCATCAAAGGGACAACTTGGGATGAAGATTTGCATGGTATAGATCTTTTTGATCAAATCATAAATGCAATATACATGATGTTTTTAGGTCTCGATCTAATTACAGATAAAGACCGAGAAAATCAAAAAATATTAGAAAAAGCAAGACAAAATCTTGCTAAAGCACAGCTTTGTGACATATGTCTGTTAGACGATTTCACTTGTCTTTATGAAACTAATTTATATAAATTAGGCACAGGTGAATTCCATTCATAGATTGATGCTTACTTAATGAAAATTCCCATCGTCGAAGAAAAGGCGAAAGAGCAATGGAACAAAGAAACGAATCAATTTACGATGCATTCTCTTGGGTTTGCTACAAGAATTGTTAAAGAAGAAATTGCATCCTATTGTGATCTTTCTGACAAACAAAAACAGTTAAAACGTTTTAACGAAAACTGTTGTAAAAAACTCGCTGAGTTACCACAATTATCTTTTGGCTGTGAACCAACAAAAGATAAAAATTATTTCAAAAATAAATATAAAAATAAATATAAAACAAAAACTAAAAAACGTTTTTGGAAAACCAAGAAAAGAAAATTTTCTCCTGGAAAATACTTTTCAAAAGAAAAACCTAAGGTTTGTCCTCAAGGGAAGAAAAAATGTCGTTGCTGGATATGTTCTGAAGAAGGACACTATGCCAACGAATGTCCCAACAGACAAAAGTTTCTGGAAAAATTAAAAATTATTTCGAAAGCGGAAACTGAAGGAAATTTTCCTTCTGAAAATATTTTTGATGCCTATACACAAGTATATGCATTAGAAATATTAGACAACCCGTCATCCGATTCTTCTACAGAAGACTCAGAATGAAGTCCAACCACTCTTTTTGTTGGGGGATAAAGATAAACAAAACGATTTTGAAATCTGTTTATTAAAAAATTATTTATTTCTTGAAAACAAAAAATTTTTTTTGATGGAAATAATAAACATTTTGTCAGATGACAGACACGGTTGTCAAGATATTCATTCAACAATGAGCATCTTAAGGGGGCCAAAAAATGTGTTAACTGATAGCTTGACACGCGATTTTCAGAAATCGTAAGCAATGACATCATTGTCATCCTTGCTCCTATAAATAGAAGGTTTTCTTCATCAAAAATCGTCACCTTCATTTTCAAAAAGCTTTTAAAAAGAAAGGAGGATGAAAGATTTAAGGGCTTTACGCCTAAAGAAATTGTCTTTATAAAAAACTTCCAGTATGGAAGAAGAACTTAAAGCTCTACGTCTCAAAGAAAAAAATCTAGAAATAGAATTAAGATCTATCAGAGATCAGATCAGTGTCTACACGACCATGATCTTAACTGGAAATTCTGTCCAGGATGCTGAAAAGCTAAAAACAGAATCTAGTCCAGTGCAAACGGCGACTGGTAAAGACTCAATAAATCCGTTGATCCCTGATGCTTTGGGAAAAAGCATGCCAGAGGCCTCATAAGCCAGGCGAGACCTTCATTCAAAGAAGGCTAACATTCGATTGACCCCTGGGTCTACATTTTCGGAGGTTGTCCATTTACGAAAAATGGAAAAAAGAAGATTCATCTTCTTCTAGCAGCTCAGATGCAAACGGCTTTGCAGCCAAGAAAACAAATCCGTTCACTCCTGTTGCTTTGGAAAAAAAAACAAAAATAGAGTAAATGAAGAGCTAAAATATTCATCTAGCCCAGAAGCAAACGGCTCTCGTAAAGGCACATCAAATCCGTTGATGGCTGACAGTTTGCCAAAAACTGAAAAGGTCTCTCTCAGACCAAGTTACTCCCAAGTAACACAAATACCAGAAAAGCATAATTCAAGATTTTATGTCATTTTCGATGGTGACCACATAGGAATATATGAAGATTGGGGTATAGTCAAAAATTACATTGAAAAAAGTGACTATCCATTAAAAAAATTTGGGTCGTTATCACAAGCCCAACAAGAAGCTACCCGATGTTCAGCAAACCTCGGGAAAAAGGAAATACCTTTAAAAGTAACAATTATTCCTGAACCATTGAGGTCCAAGAAAAAAGAAAGAGTCATTGAATTCAGAATCAACACTTTCTCAAAATCAACAATAAATGAAGAGAAAGAAGAAAAAGATATTATTTCTTTAAAAGAATTCAGAACAATTTGGTCAAAGGTTAGAGCCATAAACCAAGACGATTTCGAGTTCGAACATATTTACACAGAAGACAGGGCTACTAACAGTCTTATTATCTTTTGTCCAGGTGCAAGCCCAGAACTAGTTTCTCTAGCATTTTCTGCTGGATTAGCAAAGTTCATCTACCCTTCTCCTAAGTTACTTGAAATAAGTAATTTATCTGAAGGAATGAAGAAAGCCATCAAGAATTTTCGAAACAAAATTGCTTCTGCAAGAGATGCTAACATCTTCATCAACTGTACTTCTACACTCCCTGACTGGTACCAAGGAACAACCCTTCCAGGTTACCATCACTTAGAAATTGGCATAGCCAAAGCTAGAACGGTCAACCCTTCAAGAATGATGAAAGAAGAATATGAAGACTATGAAAAATGGTTACATATCAGGACCAAAGGATTTTTACAAATCCTAGAAAAGCTACAAAAAATTAAAGTTGGAAGCTTTAACAAAGTTAATTATTGCAGCACTAACTGCATAATTACTAGCTATAGTGGAACTCCTTTACCACTATATGAAAAAGAAGCTTTAGAAAGGATGGAGCAACGCATCATCTTCAATAAAGTAGAAGCAGGCCCCGCCACTAAAGAACAACTTTGTCAAAAGTTGCAACGCACATATGAGAACCATCAGTGCGAATACTGCAAAGCATCTTCTTCAGAAGAAAACAAAAACTCAACTGAAAAAGACAGCTACTTTTCAGAAGAAGACAATCGAGAACCGGCCCCAACACATGGGTATGTCGATTAAAAAACGTCATCCATGACGAATAATGGAGGGCTATAATGGTCTTTTGTAAAATTCTCTTCTGCTATATAAAGAAGATGAATTCTTTAGTTTTAGACATCCCCTGGCTGAATCCTCTCCTCAATTCTCAAATTGAGAAACCTCTCACCTAAACCCCTCGTCCCTTTTCCTTCACCTACTTTACTTTTCATGTTTTGAACTTTCTTAAGTTCTAAGCATTTGTTTTAGTATGGAGTAGAAACTCCTTTAGGAGTTGATGTAAATATCAAGAAGTTCTCCTTTGGGAGAACAGTTATGAAATAAAAACTCCTTTGTAAACCTCTATCTTTTATCTTCTATCATGAAAGTTTTTATTCTGTAAAACCTGAAGTCCTGGAGCCCGTTCAAGTACCGCTGAGGCAGGAGGCCGTTAGGGAAATTAAGGGTTGGATTGATCCCTTGCAGAAGAATTAGAAACTTTCAAGAAGAAAATACAAGAAGAAAAAAGGTATAAATTTTATTTCAAACTGTTAAACTACTTCAAGATTGATATTTTATATCTCTCCTTAAAATCTTAAAAAGAATTAAAATTCAACACAAAAAACTAAGATTTTGATTAAATCAAAAAATGATGTTTATAAACAAACACAAAAAGAAATCGATTAACAACTATCGAAACAAATGATTTTTCAATCTAAAAAATTTAGTCAAAATATGACAACAAAAAATAATGAATTTTGTAAATTCAAAGTATTAATTCCACAATTAAACAATTTCAAAATTGTTTATGTTAGTCAACAATTGTCGACTAATAATTTGAAGAATTCATATTCGAATTATCTATTGATTATTATAATCGATGAATAATTCATTTGAATTTTATATTCAAAATACTGTGTATCTTTTGAATTTTATATTCAAAATACTATGTTGATTATAAAATTCATTTGAATAAAATTCAAAAGATGCACAGTATTTTGAATATAAAATTCAAATGAATTATTTATCGATTATAATAATCAATAGATAATTCGAATATGAATTCTTCAAATTATTAGTGGACAATTGTTGACTAACATAAACAATTTTGAAATTGTTTAGTTGTGGAATTAATCCTTTGAATTTACAAAATTCATTATTTTTTGTAGTCATATTTTGACTAAATTTTTTAGATTGAAAAATCATTTGTTTCGATAATTGTTAATCGATTTCTTTTTGTGTTTGTTTATAAACATCATTTTTTTATTTAATCAAAATCTTAGTTTTTTGTGTTGAATTTTAATTCTTTTTAAGATTTTAAGGAGAGATATAAAATATCAATCTTGAAGTAGTTTAACAGTTTGAAATAAAATTTATACCTTTTTTCTTCTTGTATTTTCTTCTTGAAAGTTTCTAATTCTTCTGCAAGGGACCAATCCAACCCTTAATTTCCCTAACGGCCTCCTGCCTCAGCGGTACTTCAACGGGCTCCAGGACTTCAGGTTTTACAGAATAAAAACTTTCATGATAGAAGATAAAAGATAGAGGTTTACAAAGGATTTTTTTTTTTCATAATTGTTCTCCCGAAGGAGAACTTCTTGATATTTACATCAACTCCTTAAAGGAGTTTCTACTCCATACTAAAACACATGCTTAGAACTTAAGAAAGTTTAAAACATGAAAAGTAAAGTAGGTGAAGGAAAAGCGACGAGGGGTTTAGGTGAGAGGTTTCTCAATTTGAGAATTGAGGAGAGGATTCAGCCAGGGGATTTTCTATCCTTATGAATTCAACTTCTTTATATAGGAGAAGTGAATTTTACAAAACACCATTATAGCCCTTGATTAATCGTCATGGATGACGTTTTTTAGTCGACAAACCCATGTGTTGGGTCCGGTTTCCGCCTGTCTTTATCTGAAAAGTAGTTGTCTTTATTAGAAGGACCACTTTTGTCAGATTTTTCTTTGGTGTAGAATTCCTTATAGCTCATGAACTGATGGCTTTCCTGTGCCCCTTGCATTATTTTGCAGAGTCTCTGTTTTGTAGTAGGACTCACATCAACTTTGTTGAAGATAATGCGTTGCTCCATTTTTTTCCAAAGCTTCCTTTGATATTGGGGTTCCACTATGACTCGTGAAGATATAGAAATTGCTTTAGCGGAATTTCCTTTTTTCCACACTCGGCTGAGTATCGAGTGGCTTCTTGTTGGGCTTGTAATAAAGACCCAAACTTCTTGAACGTTACCTGTCTTCTAGAAACATGTTGAGGCACTATGGACCAATCTTCGTATATGCCTCTATGCTCTCCATCAAAAATGACATAAAATCTAGAATTAGATTTTACCGTTTCTTGAATATTTTGGGAGTAACTTGGTCTGATAGAGACCTGTTCAGTTTTTGGCAAACTGTCAGCCATCAACGGATTTGATGTTCCTTTACCAGAGCCGTTTGCTACTGGGCTAGATGAAGATCGTAGTCCTTCATTAACTTTATATTTGCTGTTTTCCAAAGCAACATGAGTCAACGGACTTGATTTTTCTTTACCTTTAGCCGTTTGTAAAGAAATAGATTCAGATTGTATTCTTTCGGAATCCTGTTCTGAATTAACAGTTGTGTCTAGACTTTCGTCATAGAGAGCTATTTTTTCTTGAATAGCTTTTAATTCTATTAAAAGAATTTTTTCTTTTAAGCGTAAAGCCTTTAAATTCTCCATTTTTTCAAAAATATGCCTTTCTTTTTGTAAGAGTGATTGGTGATGCCTTTAGTTTGAAGGGTGTGTGCTCCTTAAATAGGCATGAAAAGCATTTGAATTTAGAAAATAATTTTGAAATGCGTATTTTGTTTACGTATTTTGAAAATCTCGTGTCAAGCAGTCAGCTAGCACGTTTTTGGCCCCCTCAAGATGCTCAATATCGAAAGAATATCTTGAAAACCACATTTGCCACCTGACAAGACGGCCTTGTTTATTATCTCCCGAAATTTTTGTTTTCAGAAAATAAGTAAAATTTTTATTATCTGTCCCGACAAGAAATTTTATAGGAGTAAGATAAATAGAAAATTTAGAAATAGTGTTTTTTACCGCAAGTAATTCTTTTTCATTACTGTGGTAATTTCTTTCGACTTGTTTAAAGCTTCCAGAAGTATACTTACATATTTCTTCTTTTTCGGCTGTTCTGGCCTTCAAAACTCCTCCCCAATAATCATGAGAAGCATCTGTTTCTATAATTAAAAATTCATTTTCTTTTGGAAGATAAAGTTTAGGAAAACTGGTTAGGTTTTTCTTTATCTTTTTTATATAGTCTACATCGGATTGTTTCCATTCCCAAATGTAGTCCTTTTTTAATTTAACCTGTAAAGGTTTCCTAAGTTCTGCGAGCTTAGGAATGTATCCTTCAGCATAGGTTAAAATGCCTAAAAATCTTTGAAGATGTTTTTTATCTTCTAAAGTATCTGGGAATTTGTGTAAATTTTCCATGATATGTTTTTGTGGACAATGAGTCCCTTGGTCTATTTCAAGACCCAAAAAGTTTATCTTTGTTTTAAAAAGATTAGCTTTCTTTTTTGATAAAATGATTTCATATTTTTCAATTGTTTTTAAAACTGATAAAACATGAAAATAATGTTTATCTTCTGAGTTCGAGAAAACTATAATGTCGTCGACATAGACGGTACAGTAATTTTCTAAACCTCTTAAAGCATTTTGCATATGTCTTTGGAATATGCTTGGTGCTTGCTTTAATCCAAAAGGGACTACCTTCCATTGATAATGACCATCTGGACATGTGAATGCGGTTAGTAACTGAGATTCTTCATCTAACAGTACCTGCCAGAAACCATTTTTGCAATCGAAACTGGAAAAATAGGTTTTTCCTCTCAAGAGAGTTAGTAGTTCCTGCATACAAGGAAGATTATGGCTGTCGCCTTTAGTAGCTGCATTGATTGCATTGTAATTCACAACCATGCGCTTTTTCCCTCTTCTTTTTTCAGCCTCATTTTTAACTAAAAATGCTGGCGATATGTGAGGAGATATACTTGGAATAATTAATTTTAAATCAAGTAATTCTTTAATTTGTTTATTAAATTCTTCTCTGTCCTGAGGACTGTACTTCATAGGTTTTACCCTGATAACAGTTTTAGGATCAATGAGTTCTATTGATGCTTTCATCCATTTTTTGGATTTTTCAGGATCAAGAGGATTTTCTGAACAAACCTTTTCAAGTAGTTCTTCAATTTTTTGAAATTTTTGTATTTCAATTACAAACATTTTTTCTGCTTTTATAACCTCTTGAGCTATATTAGTTCCAGGAATTTGTTTTATCTTTGAATCTTTTTTCATGGATTTAAGAAAATCTGGTCTTCCAATTTGAAGAGCCTTTTTGACCTTTTTAATCAAAATCATTTCTTGATCAAGATGAAAAGATACTCTGTCTAACCACTGAGTGAAAGGTCCATAAAGTTGACAGAAATTATTTCCAAGAAGTAAATCCATACCGGAATCTTGTCCGCTGGGCACGACCCCGTGTACAGAAGCGTATCTGTACTATCAAGATTTCCCCAGATTCTGCGAATCTTAGAGTTGACCACGGCCCCGTGTCCGCTGGGCACGCCCCCGTGGTGGGTGATAGAAGCTTCTACAACTTTGTCTTTTCTGCAGACACTTGGGCACGCCCCCGTGCTCATTGAGCACGGGGCGTGTTCAGCCTTCTGTTTTCTTATTTTTGCTTGGGAAGATGCTGTTGGGGGTCTGGCATGCCACGTTTGTTCCTTTTCATGTATTTATGTTAGATTTAGCTGCTTTTTTGCTTCTTTTGTTCATTTGAGCTCATTTAATCCTGAAAATACAAAAGGAAGATAAAAACACACTTTTTCCAACATTAGTACTAAAAAAAGGTTAGTTTTATGTCATATTTGATGTAATTTATAGGTTGCATTTTGCACACATCACCAGTACACCATTCACGCACTAAACATATAGACGTTAGGCATCATTTTATTCACGATTGTGCTGAAAACGGTTTAATTGATGTAGTTAGAGTTGACACCTTAGAAAACTATGTACACCTGTTTACAATGATATTTGATCAGACGAGGTTCGATAAATTAGTTCGAATGATCGGGATGATAAACCCTGAGTAGGATGGTTGCATAAGTCCTCATGGAAACTTTATTTTTTTGTTCCTTTGTACAGGTTACTGCTTTTCGTAAAACACAAAAATCGAAAAAGATTTTACTTAGTTGTAGGATATTTTTACAAAAATCTAAAAACATTAGAAAATGAAAAATTGAGGACGCGTTGATTGTGAGAAGATATGATAGTACATCGGCAGTCACATCTTTTACGGGGTATCTTACAAAATTAAAACCTAAACTGTTGATAGCTTCATTATATGTTGTAACCATAGGTTTTACGTGTTAATAAGAACCTGTTTTTGATATATAAAGATAACGAACTGCGTAACTTGTGTGTAACATATCTCGGATATATGGTCTTGGTACCATAATTTCGTTTGAGAGATTACCAAAATTCTGAGATCCTAGGTTTTTATATCTGGGTATTATATTTGGTCTTCTGATTTTGCGTCGCTTAGACCTCATATATAACTTTGCTAAGCGCTTCGTTTGTGTGCAAACCCTCCAGGTGGATTTCTTTTCTGCCTAACAGTCATCACCAAATGATCTGTTCAAAGCTTGTCACCACCGGGTGAACAACTGAAAATATATGTTACCACCAAGTACATAATACTGAAAAAAATGCCAAAGTGCAGCAAAAGATACCAAACCGTTGGTACACCACCTAAAGTTGAGCCTTCATCTCTCTTTAGGTATTCAATCAAAGGAAAATTTGGCTGATTTATTCACAAAAGGACTTCTCATTACTCAACATAGTGAGTTATGTTCTTCAATTAACATGTATCTATTGATTATTATAATCGATGAATAATTCATTTGAATTATTCTATATTGTAAATGCTATTTACAAAAACTAGGTATACAATGAGTATGCATAAACCAATTTTGTATATCAGCCTCTTCATAGGTGATTTGTTGATCAAGATATTGTAAATAATCTAAAATTGGTTTTGAAGACATTATTCTCCAATAACTCCTTTTATTGGTCCCTTGCAGAAGAATTAGAAACTTTCAAGAAGAAAATACAAGAAAAAAAAGGTATAAATTTTATTTCAAACTGTTAAACTACTTCAAGATTGATATTTTATATCTCTCCTTAAAATCTTAAAAAGAATTAAAATTCAACACAAAAAACTAAGATTTTGATTAAATCAAAAAATGATGTTTTAATGGAAAATAACAGTTTATTTAAAAACGATTCAGATGAGTCTGAAGAAATAACTGAAGTAATAAACTTTAGTGAAAACGAAAAAGGTTTTGTATCAGATTACATGATTAATTCTGATCAACTAGCAAAAATTAGCAAACTTAAATTCAAGCTTGACACAAAACAGGTTTTTAATCAACCAAAAACTTTACAAAGTTTAGTTTCTAGAGACTTTTCTAGAAAAAATAAAATATTTTATTCTTTTAACACTGAAGAACTTTCAGTTGACATAAAAAATACAGCTGGTAAAGTTTATTTGCCACTCTTAACAAAGAGTGAAATTTCAAAAAAGCTTTTACATATTAAACCAGAGTTGAGAAAGTCTCTCAATATGGTACATATAGGAGCGGTTAAAATCCTCCTAAAAGCACAGTTTAGGGATGGAATTAATTTTCCTATAAAAATGGCACTCGTTGATAATAGAATTATCAATAGGCAAGACGCTCTTCTGGGAGCAATTCAAGGTAATTTAGCTTATGGTAAAATTATGTTTACTGTCTATCCTAAATTTGCTTTACATCGAGATTCAAAAGATTTCGACAAAACTTTGAGTTTTATACATCAGTGTGAAAGAACTGATCTTATGGAACCAGGTAATAAAGTGTTTACGATTAATTATTTAATCTCATATGCTTTAACAAATAGCACTCATTCAATTGAGTACAAAGAAAAAGAGAGTATAATCATTGAGGATATATTCTCAGACATTGGAATTGTTGAAGGCAGCAAATTCGCTGAGCCATCACAATTACAAGAAAATTGGGCAATAGATATTACACGAAATAAACAGGTTTTAGTATCAAAACCTAGACATAGTTATGCTGGAAACTCTTTACAAATAAGAGATTCAAGTAATACTGAACAATTAATTCGTTCTATGTCAGAAAGAATAGATGGATATGGTAGAATTTTAAAAGGAGTTATTGGAGAATAATGTCTTCAAAACCAATTTTAGATTATTTACGATATCTTGGTCAACAAATCACCTATGAAGAGGCTGATATACAAAATGGTTTATTAGAATAAATCAAATAAAAGAAGATTTTATGTTAAGTCATAAAACAAAATCTCTTAATATTAATATTATTAAGAAAAACATTTTTGCTTCTAAGCAAAAAATTATTGAGCTTAGAACTAAAAAAACAGTTATATCTGTAACATGACTACTCTTTTGAAAATAGAGGAACTTGTTAAAGATTTAATTAGAAAGTTGGATAGTCTATCTACCAACGAAAATCTTGAGTTAACTGCTGCAAAAATCATCAAAGTTGTTTCAAACAAAATTGATGAAAAAGTGAATTCAATAACTTTTATGCCCGAAAGGCAAAAAGAAAAAATAGATGATGAAAAAAGCTTTCAAAAATATTCATTTCCAAACTTCAACGTTGGAAATCCATCTCTTGGAAGTTCTAATAGTCCAAATGCATTAACATGGCCTTTCGGATCAACTTCAAATGACCAATAAAGGTCAAATGAAATTTTATCTTGTGGATAAAATGAGTTCCATCATTAAAAAATTGGAACAAATTTTAGATGAACAATTGGATACCCTTCCAGTTGAACAGATAATAGAACTTGTTAATCTCATTACTTTAGATGACAAGAAATGTGAACAAAAATTCTCTGAAGATAAAATCTTAATTGAAAGATATTTTTCTGAGAAAAAAGAACAGGTCTTTGTTTTGAAGAATGAAGAATCAAGAAGCTTTCCTGTTAAGAAAGAAGAACCCGAAACTGAAGAAAGTTCTTCAGATACGGAAATGTCTCCGAGACAAAGAACTTACCATGCCTCTACTAGCAAAGGTATCAAGCGTAGAAAAAAGAATACGGAATTTTCCATGCCGTATCATAAAGGTATACCTGATTATAATAGTAATGACAATGGTAGTGCAACTACTATTAATACTATTAAAATTGATTGTATCTTCAATCTCGACAAAAGAAAAGAGGTAATTGATAAATGGAACACTGAGATCAGTCTAGTCATTCAGACTAATTCAGTAGAGTTCTCTCAGGCTAAGGCTTTGTTATTATTATTATTAGAACATAAGCCTGCAGGAATCATACAAAATTTCATCAAAGGGACAACTTGGGATGAAGATTTGCATGGTATAGATCTTTTTGATCAAATCATAAATGCAATATACATGATGTTTTTAGGTCTCGATCTCATTACAGATAAAGACCGAGAAAATCAAAAAATATTAGAAAAAGCAAGACAAAATCTTGCTAAAGCACAGCTTTGTGACATATGTCTGTTAGACGATTTCACTTGTCTTTGTGAAACTAATTTATATAAATTAGGCACAGGTGAATTCCATTCATAGATTGATGCTTACTTAATGAAAATTCCCATCGTCGAAGAAAAGGCGAAAGAGCAATGGAACAAAGAAACGAATCAATTTACGATGCATTCTCTTGGGTTTGCTACAAGAATTGTTAAAGAAGAAATTGCATCCTATTGTGATCTTTCTGACAAACAAAAACAGTTAAAACATTTTAACGAAAACTGTTGTAAAAAACTCGCTGAGTTACCACAATTATCTTTTGGCTGTGAACCAACAAAAGATAAAAATTATTTCAAAAAGAAATATAAAAATAAATATAAAACAAAAACTAAAAAACGTTTTTGGAAAACCAAGAAAAGAAAATTTTCTCCTGGAAAATACTTTTCAAAAGAAAAACCTAAGGTTTGTCCTCAAGGGAAGAAAAAATGTCGTTGCTGGATATGTTCTGAAGAAGGACACTATGCCAACGAATGTCCCAACAGACAAAAGTTTCCGGAAAAATTAAAAATTATTTCGAAAGCGGAAACTGAAGGAAATTTTCCTTCTGAAAATATTTTTGATGCCTATACACAAGTATATGCATTAGAAATATTAGACAACCCGTCATCCGATTCTTCTACAGAAGACTCGGAATGAAGTCCAACCACTCTTTTTGTTGGGGGATAAAGATAAACAAAACGATTTTGAAATCTGTTTATTAAAAAATTATTTATTTCCTGAAAACAAAAAAATTTTTTTGATGGAAATAATAAACATTTTGTCAGATGACAGACACGGTTGTCAAGATATTCATTCAACAATGAGCATCTTAAGGGGGCCAAAAAATGTGTTAACTGATAGCTTGACACGCGATTTTCAGAAATCGTAAGCAATGACATCATTGTCATCCTTGCTCCTATAAATAGAAGGTTTTCTTCATCAAAAATCATCACCTTCATTTTCAAAAAGCTTTTAACTGGAAATTCTGTCCAGGATGCTGAAAAAGCTAAAAACAGAATCTAGTCCAGTGCAAACGGCGACTGGTAAAGACTCAACAAATCCGTTGATCCCTGATGCTTTGGGAAAAAGCATGCCTGAGGCCTCACAAGCCAGGCGAGACCTTCATTCAAAGAAGGCTAACATCCGATTGACCCCTGGGTCTACATTTTCGGAGGTTGTCCATTTACGAAAAATGGAAAAAGAAGATTCATCTTCTTCTAGCAGCTCAGATGCAAACGGCTCTGCAGCCAAGAAAACAAATCCGTTCACTCCTGTTGCTTTGGAAAAAAGCAAAAATAGAGTAAATGAAGAGCTAAAATCTTCATCTAGCCCAGAAGCAAACGACTCTGGTAAAGGCACATCAAATCCATTGATGGCTGACAGTTTGCCAAAAACTGAAAAGGTCTCTCTCAGACCAAGTTACTCCCAAGTAACACAAATACCAGAAAAGCATAATTCAAGATTTTATGTCATTTTCGATGGTGACCACATAGGAATATATGAAGATTGGGGTATAGTCAAAAATTACATTGAAAAAACTGACTATCCGTTCAAAAAATTTGGGTCATTATCACAAGCCCAACAAGAAGCTACCCGATATTCATCAAACCTCGGGAAGAAGGAAATACCTTTAAAAGTAACAATTATTCCTGAACCATTAAGGTCCAAGAAAAAAGAAAGAGTCATTGAATTCAGAAACAACACTTTCTCAAAATCAACAATAAATGAAGAGAAAGAAGAAAAAGATATTATTTCTTTAGAAGAATTCAGAACAATTTGGTCAAAGGTTAGAGCCATAAACCAAGACGATTTCGAGTTCGAACATATTTACACAGAAGACAGGGCTACTAAAAGTCTTATTATCTTTTGTCCAGATGCAAGCCCAGAACTAGTTTCTCTAGCATTTTCTGCTGGATTAGCAAAGTTCATCTACCCTTCTCCTAATTTACTTGAAATAAGTAATTTATCTGAAGGAATGAAGAAAGTCATCAAGAATTTTCGAAACAAAATTGCTGCTGCAAGAGATGCTAACATCTTCATCAACTGTACTTCTACACTCCCTGACTGGTACCAAGGAACAACCCTTCCAGGTTACCGTCACTTAGAAATTGGCATAGCCAAAGCCAGAACGGTCAACCCTTCAAGAATGATGAAAGAAGAATATGAAGACTATGAAAAATGGTTACATATCAGGACCAAAGGATTTTTACAAATCCTAGAAAACCTACAAATAATTAAAGTAGGAAGCTTTAACAAAGTTAATTATTGCAGCACTAACTACATAATTACTAGCTATAGTGGAACTCCTTTACCACTATAAGAAAAAGAAGCTTTAGAAAGGATGGAGCAACGCATCATCTTCAATAAAGTAGAAGCAGGCCCCGCCACTAAAGAACAACTTTGTCAAAAGTTGCAACGCACATATGAGAACCATCAGTGCGAATACTGCAAAGCATCTTCTTCAGCAGAAAACAAAAACTCAACTGAAAAAGACAGCTACTTTTCAGAAGAAGACAATCGAGAACCGGACCCAACACATGGGTATGTCGATTAAAAAACGTCATCCATGACGATTAATGAAGGGCAATAATGGTCTTTTGTAAATTCTCTTCTGCTATATAAAGAAGATGAATTCTTTAGTTTTAGACATCCCCTGGCTGAATCCTCTCCTCAATTCTCAAATTGAGAAACCTCTCACCTAAACCCCTCGTCGCTTTTCCTTCACCTACTTTACTTTTCATGTTTTAAACTTTCTTAAGTTCTAAGCATGTGTTTTAGTATGGAGTAGAAACTCCTTTAAGGAGTTGATGTAAATATCAAGAAGTTCTCCTTCGGGAGAACAGTTATGAAAAAAAAATCCTTTGTAAACCTCTATCTTTTATCTTCTATCATGAAAGTTTTTATTCTGTAAAACCTGAAGTCCTTGAGCCCGTTGAAGTACCGCTGAGGCAGGAGGCCGTTAGGGAAATTAAGGGTTGGATTGGTCCCTTGCAGAAGAATTAGAAACTTTCAAGAAGAAAATACAAGAAGAAAAAAGGTATAAATTTTATTTCAAACTGTTAAACTACTTCAAGATTGATATTTTATATCTCTCCTTAAAATCTTAAAAAGAATTAAAATTCAACACAAAAAACTAAGATTTTGATTAAATTAAAAAATGATGTTTATAAACAAACACAAAAAGAAATCGATTAACAACTATCGAAACAAATGATTTTTCAATCTAAACAATTTAGTCAAAATATGACTACAAAAAATAATGAATTTTGTAAATTCAAAGGATTAATTCCACAACTAAACAATTTCAAAATTGTTTATGTTAGTCAACAATTGTCGACTAATAATTTGAAGAATTCATATTGGAATTATCTATTGATTATTATAATCGATGAATAATTCATTTGAATTTTATATTCAAAATACTATGCATCTTTTGAATTTTATAGTCAAAATACTGTGCATCTTTTGAATTTTATATTCAAAATACTATGCATCTTTTTCTTTTTTAATCGACTAAAAAGAAAAGAAAGTACTATGCGTCTTTTTCTTTTAATCATCCGATTAAATAAAAAAGATTCCCTTAACATAAAGAAATTTTAATTCAATATTGTAAATTCCATTTACAAGAACCAAGTATACAATGAGTATGCACCAAGATTTCCTTAAAAAAGAAATCCGTCAGGTTAATCAAGAATTAACCGAAAATCAAAGTCTAATTAACCAATTAGAACAGTCTCTTAAGATATCACCTAGAAATAGGACAGATGAACGTGTTCAGTTTAATGGTCTTAAAGCTAACCGCTTTAGGCTAAAAGTAGAACTCAACCGTCTTACTAACCAAGTTTTCTAACTAATGAGTCTTAACCAGACCACAAAACTTCTAAAGGACTTAATGATCCCTTTAGTTTAATTTACCAGAAATTCTGAAGTACCTGATGTTATTTCTTAAAAATTAATGGAAAATAACAGTTTATTTAAAAACGATTCAGATGAGTCTGAAGAAATAACTGAAGTAATAAACTTTAGTGAAAACGAAAAACGTTTTGTATCAGATTACATTACAGGATTAATTCTGATCAACTAACAAAAATTAGCAAGCTTAAGTTCAAGCTTGACACAAAACAGGTTTTTAATCAACCAAAAACTTTACAAAGTTTAGTTTCTAGAGCATTTTCTAGAAAAAATAAATATTTTATTGTTTTAACACCGAAGAACTTTCAGTTGACATAAAAAATACAGCTGGTGAACTTTATTTGACACTCTTAACAAAGAGTGAAATTGCAAAAATGCTTTTACATATTAAACCAGAGTTGAGAAAGTCTCTCAATATTATGGTACATATAGGAGCGGTTAAAATCCTCCTAAAAGCACAGTTTAGGGTTGGAATTAATTTTCCTACAAAAATGGCACTCGTTGATAATAGAATTATCAATAGGCAAGACGCTCTTCTGGGAGCAATTCAAGGTAATTTAGCATATGGTAAATTTATGTTTACTGTCTATCCTAAATTTGCTTTACATCGAGATTCAAAAGATTTCGACAAAACTTTGAGTTTTATACATTAGTGTGAAAGAACTGATCTTATGGAACTAGGTAATAAAGTGTTTACGATTAATTATTTAATCTCATATGCTTTAACAAATAGCACTCATTCAATTGAGTACAAAGAAAAAGAGAGTATAACCATTGAGGATATATTCTCAGACATTGGAATTGTTAAAGGCAGCAAATTCGCTGAGCCATCACAATTACAAGAAAATTGGGCAATAGATATTGCACGAAATAAACAGGTTTTAGTATCAAAACCTAGACATAGTTAGAAATAAGAGATTCAAGTAATACTGAACAATTAATTCGTTCTATGTTAGAAAGAATAGATGGATATGGTAGAATTTTAAAAGGAGTTATTGGAGAATAATGTCTTCAAAACCAATTTTAGATTATTTACAATATCTTGATCAACAAATCACCTATGAAGAGGCTGATATACAAAATTGGTTTATTAGAATAAATCAAATAAAAGAAGATTTTATGTTAAGTCATAAAACACTCTTAATATTAATATTATTCAGAATAACATTTTTGCTTCTAAACAAAAAATTATTGAGCTTAGAATTAAAAAAAAAAAACAATTATATCTGTAACATGACTACACTTTTGAAAATAGAGGAACTTGTTAAAGATTTAATTAGAAAGTTGGATAGTCTATCTACCAACGAAAATCTTGAGATAACTGCTGCAAAAATCATCCAAGATGTTTCAAACAAAATTGATGAAAAAGTGAATTCAAAAACTTTTATGCCCGAAAGGCAAAAAGAAAAAATAGATGATGAAAAAAACTTTCAAAAATATTCATTTCCAAACTTCAACGTTGGAAATCCATCTCTTGGAAGTTTTAAAAGTCCAAATGCATTAACATGGCCTTTCGGATCAACTTTAAATGACCAATAAAGGTCAAACGAAAAACTTTTTAAGAAATATAAATTTAGAGATTTCTAGACATTATTTCTTTATCGAAAGAAATAATCAAAGAATTTATGAATTACATTCGGATTGGAACATTCATCCTTATGACAAACTTTTTGAATTAACTGATTTAAAAAGAAAAAAATCTTTTATGGAAAAAGATATTCCAAAAGTAAAAGATATAAATATTATTTTATCTTGTGGATAAAATGAGTTCCATTGTTAAAAAATTGGAACAAATTTTAGATGAACAATTGGATACCCTTCCAGTTGAACAGATAATAGAACTTGTTAATCTCATTACTTTAGATGACAAGGAATGTGAACAAAAATTCTCTGAAGATAAAATCTTAAATGAAAGATATTTTTCTGAGAAAAAAGAACAGGTCTTTGTTTTGAAGAATGAAGAATCAAGAAGCTTTCCTGTTAAGAAAGAAGGACCCGAAACTGAAGAAAGTTCTTCAGATACGGAATAACGGAAATGTCTTCGAGACAAAGAACTTACCATGCCTCTACTAGCAAAGGTAACAGGCGTAGAAAAAAGAATATGGAATTTTCCATGTCATATCATAAAGGTATACCTGATTATAATAGTGATGACAATGGTAGTGCAACTACTGTTAATACTATTAAAATTGATTGTATCTTCAACCTCGACAAAAGAAAAGAGGTAATTGATAAATGGAACACTGAGATCAGTCTAATCATTCAGACTAATTCAGTAGAGTTCTCTCAGGCTAAGGCTTTGTTATTATTATTAGAACATAAGTCTGCAGGAATCATACAAAATTTCATCAAAGGGACAACTTGGGATGAAGATTTGCATGGTATAGATCTTTTTGATCAAATCATAAATGCAATATACATGATGTTTTTAGGTCTCGATCTAATTACAGATAAAGACCGAGAAAATCAAAAAATATTAGAAAAAGCAAGACAAAATCTTGCTAAAGCACAGCTTTGTGACATATGTCTGTTAGACGATTTCACTTGTCTTTATGAAACTAATTTATATAAATTAGGCACAGGTGAATTCCATTCATAGATTGATGCTTACTTAATGAAAATTCCCATCGTCGAAGAAAAGGCGAAAGAGCAATGGAACAAAGAAACGAATCAATTTACGATGCATTCTCTTGGGTTTGCTACAAGAATTGTTAAAGAAGAAATTGCATCCTATTGTGATCTTTCTGACAAACAAAAACAGTTAAAACGTTTTAACGAAAACTGTTGTAAAAAACTCGCTGAGTTACCACAATTATCTTTTGGCTGTGAACCAACAAAAGATAAAAATTATTTCAAAAATAAATATAAAAATAAATATAAAACAAAAACTAAAAACGTTTTTGGAAAACCAAGAAAAGAAAATTTTCTCCTGGAAAATACTTTTCAAAAGAAAAACCTAAGGTTTGTCCTCAAGGGAAGAAAAAATGTCGTTGCTGGATATGTTCTGAAGAAGGACACTATGCCAACGAATGTCCCAACAGACAAAAGTTTCTGGAAAAATTAAAAATTATTTCGAAAGCGGAAACTGAAGGAAATTTTCCTTCTGAAAATATTTTTGATGCCTATACACAAGTATATGCATTAGAAATATTAGACAACCCGTCATCCGATTCTTCTACAGAAGACTCAGAATGAAGTCCAACCACTCTTTTTGTTGGGGGATAAAGATAAACAAAACGATTTTGAAATCTGTTTATTAAAAAATTATTTATTTCTTGAAAACAAAAAAAAATTTTTGATGGAAATAATAAACATTTTGTCAGATGACAGACACGGTTGTCAAGATATTCATTCAACAATGAGCATCTTAAGGGGGCCAAAAAATGTGTTAACTGATAGCTTGACACGCGATTTTCAGAAATCGTAAGCAATGACATCATTGTCATCCTTGCTCCTATAAATAGAAGGTTTTCTTCATCAAAAATCGTCACCTTCATTTTCAAAAAGCTTTTAAAAAGAAAGGAGGATGAAAGATTTAAGGGCTTTACGCCTAAAGAAATTGTCTTTATAAAAAACTTCCAGTATGGAAGAAGAACTTAAAGCTCTACGTCTCAAAGAAAAAAATCTAGAAATAGAATTAAGATCTATCAGAGATCAGATCAGTGTCTACACGACC